>CATORF010000757.1:0-407081 GCA_951804975.1 Anthophora plumipes
CTCGATGATTCAGCATACCTCGGACAGAAGTCTCACCAAGATTATCGTAAAAAATGCATATCTCAGCTTGAAAACCCCACGAAAGCCAAGATATCGCTGGTTCTGCATATCAAACGCACTTTGGAGTGGTGAAAACACCGGATAAGGTTTTTCTCGCATTAACTAGCTCGAATAGAGCGATCTCGATGTTTCAGCATACTTCGGACAGAAGTCTCACCAAGATTATCGCAGAAAATGCATATCTCAGCTTGAAACCCCACGAAAACCAAGATACCGCCGGATCTGCATATCAACCGCACTGCGGATTGGTGAAAACACCGGATAAGGTTTTTCTCGCATTAACTAGCTCGAAAAGAGCGCTCTCGTTGTTTCTGCATACTTCGAACTGATGTCTCACAAAGCTTATCGTAGAAAATGCATATCGCAGCTTGAAACCCGACGAAAACCAAAATATCTCCGGTTCTGCATATCCAACGCACTGTGGAGTGGTGAAAACACCAGATAACGTGTTTCCGCATTAAATAGCTCGAAACGAGCGATCTCGATGATTCTGCATACTTCGGACAGAAGTCTCAACAAGATTATCGCAGAAAACGCATATCTCAGCTTGAAACCCCACGAAAACCAAGATATCTACTGTTCTGCATATCAAACGCACTGTAGAGTGGTAAAAACACCAGATAACGTGTTTCTTGCACTAACTAGCTCGAAAAGAGCGATCTCGATGATTCAGCATACTTCGGACAGAAGTCTCACCAAAATTATCGTAAAAAATGCATATCTCAGCTTGAAACCCCACCGAAAACCAAGATATCGCTGTGTTCTGCATATCAAACGCACTGTGGAGTGGTGAAAACCCCAGAAAACGTGTTTCTCGCATTAAATAGCTCGAGAAGAGCGCTCTCGTTGTTTCTGCATACTTCGAACTGATGTCTCACAAAGCTTATCGTAGAAAATGCATATCTCAGCTTGAAACCCGACGAAAACCAAAATATCTCCGGTTCTGCATATCCAACGCACTGTGGAGTGGTGAACACACCGGATAAGGTTTTTCTCGCATTAACTAGCTCGAAAAGAGCGATCTCGATGGTTCAGCATACTTCGGACAGAAGTCTCACCTAGATTATCGCAGAAAATGCATATCTCTGCTTGAAACCCCACGAAATCCAAGATATCTCCTGTTCTGCATATCCAACGAACTGTGGAGTGGTGAAAACCCCAGAAAACGTGTTTCTCGCATTAAATAGCTCAAAAGAGGGCTCTCGTTGTTTCTGCATACTTCGAACTGATGTCTCACAAAGCTTATCGTAGAAAATGCATATCTCAGCTTGAATCCCGACGAAAACCAAAATATCTCCGGTTCTGCATATCCAACGCACTGTGGAGTGGTGAAAACACCAGATAACGTGTTTCCGCATTAAATAGCTCGAAACGAGCGATCTCGATGATTCTGCATACTTCGGACAGAAGTCTCAAAAAGATTATTGCAGAAAATGCATATTTCAGCTTGAAACCCCACGAAAACCAAGACATCTACTGTTCTGCATGTCAAACGCACTGTGGAGTGGTGAAAACACCAGATAACGTGTTTCTCACATTACATAGCTCGATAAGCGCGATCTAGATGATTCTGCATACTTCGGACAGAAGTCTCACCAAGATTATCGTAGAAAATGCATATCTCAGCTTGAAACCCGACGAAAACCGAGTTATCTCCGGTTCTGCACATCAAACGTACCGTGGAGTGGTGAAAACCCCAGAAAACGAGTTTCGTGCATTAAGTAGCTCGAAAAGAGCGATTTCGATGATTCAGCATATTTCGGACAGGAGTCTCACCAAGATTATCGCATAAAATGCATATCTCAGCTGGAAACACCACGAAAATCAAGATATCGCCTGTTCTGCATATGAAACGCACTGTGGAGTGGTGAAAACAACCAGAGAACGTGTTTCTCGCATTAAATAGCTCGAAACGAGCGCTCTCGATGTTTCTGCATACTTCGGACAGATGTTTCACCAAGATTATCGTAGAAAATGCACATCTCAGCTTGAAACCCGACGAAAACCGAGTTATCTCCGGTTCTGCACATCAAACGTACCGTGGAGTGATGAAAACACCAGAAAACGTGTTTCGCGCATTAAGTAGCTCGAAAAGTGCGACCTCGATGATTCGGCATACTTCTAACAGAAGTCTCACCGAGATTATCGCAGGAAATGCATATCTCATCTTGAAACCCCACGAAAACCAAGATATCTCCGGTTCTGCATATCCAACGAACTGTGGAGTGGTGAAAACCCGAGAAAACGAGTTTCTCGCATTAAATAGCTCGAAAAGAGCGTTCTCGAAGATCCTGCATACTTCTGACAGAAGTCTCACCAAGATTATCGTAGAAAATGCATATCTCAGCTTGAAACCCGACGAAAACCGAGTTATCTCCGGTTCTGCACATCAAACGTACCGTGGAGTGGTGAAAACACCAGAAAACGTATTTCGCGCATTAAGTAGCTCGAATAGAGCGTTCTCGAAGATTCTGCATACTTCTGACAGAAGTCTCACCAGGATTAACGTAGAAAATGCATATCTCAGCTTGAAACCCGACCGAAACCAAGATATCTCCGGTTCTGCATGTCAAACGTACTGTGGAGTGGTGAAAACACCAGAAAACGTGTTTCGTGCATTAAGTAGCTCGAGAAGAGCGATCTCGATGATTCAGCATATTTCGGACAGGAGTCTCACCAAGATTATCGCAGAAAATGCATATCTCAGCTGGAAACACCACGAAAATCAAGATATCGCCTGTTCTGCATATCCAACGAACTGTGGAGTGGTGAAAACACCAGAAAACGTGTTTCTTGCATTAAGTAGCTCGAAAAGAGCGATCTAGTTGATTCTGCATACTTCTGACAAAAGACCCACCAAGGTTATCGCAGAAAATGCATATCTCAGCTGGAAACACCACGAAAATCAAGATATCGCCTGTTCTGCATATCAAACGCACTGTGGAGTGGTGAAAACAACCAGAGAACGTGTTTCTCGCATTAAATAGCTCGAAAAGAGCGATCTCGATGATTCAGCATATTTCGGACAGGAGTCTCACCAAGATTATCAAAGGAAATGCATATCTCAGCTTGAAACCCCACGAAAACCAAGATATCTCCGGTTCTGCATATCCAACGAACTGTGGAGTGGTGAAAACCCCAGAAAACGAGTTTCTCGCATTAAATAGCTCGAAAAGAGCGCTCTCGATGTTTCTGCATACTTCGGATAGATGTTTCACCAAGATTATCGTAGAAAATGCATATTTCAGCTTGAAACCCGATGAAAACTAAAATATCGCCGGTTCTGCATATCAAACCGACTGTGGAGTGGTGAAAACACCAGATAACGTGTTTCTCGCATTAAATAGCTCGAAAAGTGCGATCTAGATGATTCTGCATACTTCTGACTGAAGTCTCACCAGTATTATCGCAGAAAATGCATATCTCAGCTCGAAACCTCACGAAAATCAAGATGTTGCCGGTTCTGCATATCAAACGCACTGTGGAGTGGTGAAAACAACCAGAGAACGTGTTTCTCGCGTTAAATAGCTCGAAAAAGCCGATCACGATGATTCTGCATACTTCTGACAGAAGTCTCACCGAGATTATAATAGAAAATGCATATCTCAACTTGAACCCCGACGAAATCAAAGATGTCGCCGATTCTGCATATCAAACGCACTGTGGAGTGGTGAAAACACCAGATAACGTGTTTCTCGCATTAAGTAGCTCGAAACGAGCGATCTCGATGATTCTGCATACTTCGGACAGAAGTCTCAACAAGATTATCGCAGAACATGCATATCTCAGCTTGAAACCCGACGAAAACCGAGTTATCTCCGGTTCTGCACATCAAACGTACCGTGGAGTGGTGAAAACACCAGAAAACATGTTTCGCGCAGTAAGTAGCTCGAAAAGAGCGTTCTCGAAGATTCTGCATACTTCTGACAGAAGTCTCACCAGGATTATCGTAGAAAATGCATATCTCAGCTTGAAACCCGACGAAAACCAAAATATCGCCGGTTCTGCATATCCAACGCACTGTGGAGTGGTGAAAACACCAGATAACGTGTTTCTCGCATTAAGTAGCTCGAAACGAGCGATCTCGATGATTCTGCATACTTCGGACAGAAATCTCAACAAGATTATCGCAGAAAATGCATATCTAAGCTTGAAACCCCACGAAAACCAAGATATCGCCGGTTCTGCATATCAAACGCACTGTGGAGTGGGGAAAACACCGGATAAGGTTTTTCTCGCACTAACTAGCTCGAAAAGAGCGATCTCGATGATTCAGCATACTTCGGACAGAAGTCTCACCAAGATTATCGCAGAAAATGCATATCTAAGCTTGAAACCCCACGAAAACCAAGATATCGCCGGTTCTGCATATCAAACGCACTGTGGAGTGGGGAAAACACCGGATAAGGTTTTTCTCGCATTAACTAGCACGACAAGAGCGATCTCGATGTTTCAGCATACTTCGGACAGAAGTCTCACCAGGATTATCGTAGAAAATGCATATCTCAGCTGGAAACACCACGAAAATCTAGATATCGCCTGTTCTGCATATCAAACGCACTGTGGAGTGGTGAAAACAACCAGAGAACGTGTTTCTCGCTTTAAATAGCTCGAGAAGAGCGATTTCGGTGATTCAGCATACTTCGGACAGAAGTCTCATCAAGATTATCGCAGGAAATGCATATCTTATCTTGAAACCCGTCCGAAACCGAGATATCTCCCGTTCTGCATGTAAAACGTACTGCGGAGTGGTGAAAACAACAGAAAACGTGTTTCTTGCATTAAGTAGCTCGAAAAGTGCGATCTAGATGATTCTGCATACTTCTGACTGAAGTCTCACCAGTATTATCGCAGAAAATGCATATCTCAGCTCGAAACCTCACGAAAATCAAGATGTTGCCGGTTCTGCATATCAAACGCACTGTGGAGTGGTGAAAACAACCAGAGAACGTGTTTCTCGCGTTAAATAGCTCGAAAAGAGCGATCTCGATGATTCAGCATACTTCGGACAGATGTTTCACCAAGATTATCGTTGAAAATGCATATCTCAGCTTGAAACCCGACGAAAACCAAAATATCGCCGGTTCTGCATATCAAACCAACTGTGGAGTGGTGAAAACACCGTATAAGGTTTTTCTCGCATTAACTAGCACGAAAAGAGCGATCTCGATGTTTCAGCATACTTCGGACAGAAGTCTCACCAAGATTATCGCAGAAAATGCATATCTCACCTTGAAACCCCACGAAAACCAAAATATCGCCGGTTCTGCATATCATACGCACTGTGGAGTGGTGAAAACACCAGATAACGTGTTTCTCGCATTAAATAGCTCGAAAAGAGCGATCTAGATGATTCCGCATACTTCGGACAGAAGTCTCACCAAGATTATCGCAGAAAATGCATATCTCAGCTTGAAACCCCACGAAAACCAAGATATCTACTGTTCTGCATATCAAACGCACTGTGGAGTGGTGAAAACAACCAGAGAACGTGTTTCTCGCATTAACTAGCTCGAAAAGAGCGATCTCGATGATTCAGCATACTTCGGACAGAAGTCTCACCAAGATTATCGCTGGAAATGGATATCTCAGCTGGAAACCCCACGAAAACCGAGATATCTCCGGTTCTGCATATCCAACGAACTGTGGAGTGGTGAAAACACCGGATAAGGTTTTACTCGCATTAACTAGCTCGAAAAGAGCGATCTCGATGTTTCAGCATACTTCGGACAGAAGTCTCACCAGGATTATCGCAGAAAATGCATATCTCAGCTTGAAACCCGACCGAAACCAAGATATCTCCTGTTCTGCATGTCAAACGTACTGTGGAGTGGTGAAAAAACCAGAAAACGTGTTTCGCGCATTAAGTAGCTCGAAAAGAGCGTTCTCGAAGATTCTGCATACTTCCGACGGAAGTCTCACCAAGATTATCGCAGGAAATGCATATCTCAGCTTGAAACCCCACGAAAACCAAGATATCTCCGGTTCTGCATATCCAACGAACTGTGGAGTGGTGAAAACCCCAGAAAACGAGTTTCTCTCATTAAATAGCTCGAAAAGAGCGCTCTCGATGTTTCTGCATACTTCGGACAGATGTTTCACAAAGATTATCGTAGAAAATGCATATCTCAGCTTGAAACCCGACGAAAACCGAGTTATCTCCTGTTCTGCATGTCAAACGTACTGTGGAGTGGTGAAAAAACCAGAAAACGTGTTTCGCGCATTAAGTAGCTCGAAAAGAGCGTTCTCGAAGATTCTGCATACTTCCGACGGAAGTCTCACCAAGATTATCGCAGGAAATGCATATCTCAGCTTGAAACCCCACCGAAAACCAAGATATCGCTGTGTTCTGCATATCAAACGCACTGTGGAGTGGTGAAAACCCCAGTAAACGTGTTTCTCGCATTAAATAGCTCGAGAAGAGCGCTCTCGTTGTTTCTGCATACTTCGAACTGATGTCTCACAAAGCTTATCGTAGAAAATGCATATCTCAGCTTGAAACCCGACGAAAACCAAAATATCTCCGGTTCTGCATATCCAACGCACTGTGGAGTGGTGAACACACCGGATAAGGTTTTTCTCGCATTAACTAGCTCGAAAAGAGCGATCTCGATGGTTCAGCATACTTCGGACAGAAGTCTCACCTAGATTATCGCAGAAAATGCATATCTCTGCTTGAAACCCCACGAAATCCAAGATATCTCCTGTTCTGCATATCCAACGAACTGTGGAGTGGTGAAAACCCCAGAAAACGTGTTTCTCGCATTAAATAGCTCAAAAGAGGGCTCTCGTTGTTTCTGCATACTTCGAACTGATGTCTCACAAAGCTTATCGTAGAAAATGCATATCTCAGCTTGAATCCCGACGAAAACCAAAATATCTCCGGTTCTGCATATCCAACGCACTGTGGAGTGGTGAAAACACCAGATAACGTGTTACCGCATTAAATAGCTCGAAACGAGCGATCTCGATGATTCTGCATACTTCGGACAGAAGTCTCAAAAAGATTATTGCAGAAAATTCATATTTCAGCTTGAAACCCCACGAAAACCAAGACATCTACTGTTCTGCATGTCAAACGCACTGTGGAGTGGTGAAAACACCAGATAACGTGTTTCTCACATTACATAGCTCGATAAGCGCGATCTAGATGATTCTGCATACTTCGGACAGAAGTCTCACCAAGATTATCGTAGAAAATGCATATCTCAGCTTGAAACCCGACGAAAACCGAGTTATCTCCGGTTCTGCACATCAAACGTACCGTGGAGTGGTGAAAACCCCAGAAAACGAGTTTCGTGCATTAAGTAGCTCGAAAAGAGCGATTTCGATGATTCAGCATATTTCGGACAGGAGTCTCACCAAGATTATCGCAGAAAATGCATATCTCAGCTGGAAACACCACGAAAATCAAGATATCGCCTGTTCTGCATATCAAAGGCACTGTGGAGAGGTGAAAACAGCCAGAGAACGTGTTTCTCGCATTAAATAGCTCGAGAAGAGCGATCTCGATGATTCAGCATACTTCGGACAGAAGTCTCACCAAGATTATCGCAGGAAATGCATATCTCATCTTGAAACCCCACGAAAACCAAGATATCTCCGGTTCTGCATATCCAACGAACTGTGGAGTGGTGAAAACCCGAGAAAACGAGTTTCTCGCATTAAATAGCTCGAAAAGAGCGTTCTCGAAGATCCTGCATACTTCTGACAGAAGTCTCACCAAGATTATCGTAGAAAATGCATATCTCAGCTTGAAACCCGACGAAAACCGAGTTATCTCCGGTTCTGCACATCAAACGTACCGTGGAGTGGTGAAAACACCAGAAAACGTATTTCGCGCATTAAGTAGCTCGAATAGAGCGTTCTCGAAGATTCTGCATACTTCTGACAGAAGTCTCACCAGGATTAACGTAGAAAATGCATATCTCAGCTTGAAACCCGACCGAAACCAAGATATCTCCGGTTCTGCATGTCAAACGTACTGTGGAGTGGTGAAAACACCAGAAAACGTGTTTCGTGCATTAAGTAGCTCGACAAGAGCGATCTCGATGATTCAGCATATTTCGGACAGGAGTCTCACCAAGATTATCGCAGAAAATGCATATCTCAGCTGGAAACACCACGAAAATCAAGATATCGCCTGTTCTGCATATCCAACGAACTGTGGAGTGGTGAAAACACCAGAAAACGTGTTTCTTGCATTAAGTAGCTCGAAAAGAGCGATCTAGTTGATTCTGCATACTTCTGACAAAAGACCCACCAAGGTTATCGCAGAAAATGCATATCTCAGCTGGAAACACCACGAAAATCAAGATATCGCCTGTTCTGCATATCAAACGCACTGTGGAGTGGTGAAAACAACCAGAGAACGTGTTTCTCCCATTAAATAGCTCGAAAAGAGCGATCTCGATGATTCAGCATATTTCGGACAGGAGTCTCACCAAGATTATCAAAGGAAATGCATATCTCAGCTTGAAACCCCACGAAAACCAAGATATCTCCGGTTCTGCATATCCAACGAACTGTGGAGTGGTGAAAACCCCAGATAACGAGTTTCTCGCATTAAATAGCTCGAAAAGAGCGCTCTCGATGTTTCTGCATACTTCGGATAGATGTTTCACCAAGATTATCGTAGAAAATGCATATTTCAGCTTGAAACCCGATGAAAACTAAAATATCGCCGGTTCTGCATATCAAACCAACTGTGGAGTGGTGAAAACACCAGATAACGTGTTTCTCGCATTAAATAGCTCGAAAAGTGCGATCTAGATGATTCTGCATACTTCTGACTGAAGTCTCACCAGTATTATCGCAGAAAATGCATATCTCAGCTCGAAACCTCACGAAAATCAAGATGTTGCCGGTTCTGCATATCAAACGCACTGTGGAGTGGTGAAAACAACCAGAGAACGTGTTTCTCGCGTTAAATAGCTCGAAAAAGCCGATCACGATGATTCTGCATACTTCTGACAGAAGTCTCACCAAGATTATAATAGAAAATGCATATCTCAACTTGAACCCCGACGAAATCAAAGATGTCGCCGATTCTGCATATCAAACGCACTGTGGAGTGGTGAAAACACCAGATAACGTGTTTCTCGCATTAAATAGCTCGAAAAGAGCGATCTAGATGATTCTGCATACTTCTGACAAAAGACCCACCAAGATTATCGTAGAAAATGCATATCTCAACTTGAACCCCGACGAAATCAAAGATGTCGCCGGTTCCGCATATCAAACGCACTGTGGAGTGGTGAAAACCACCAGAGAACGTGTTTCTCGCATTAAATAGCTCGAAAAGAGCGATCTCGAAGATCCTGCATACTTCTGACAGAAGTCTCACCAAGATTATCGTAGAAAATGCATATCTCAGCTTGAAACCCGACGAAATCCGAGTTATCTCCGGTTCTGCACATCAAACGTACCGTGGAGTGGTGAAAACACCAGAAAACATGTTTCGCGCAGTAAGTAGCTCGAAAAGAGCGTTCTCGAAGATTCTGCATGCTTCGGACAAGAGTCTCCACAAGATTATCGCAGAAAATGCATATTTCAGCTTGAAACCCCACGAAAACCAAGATATCTACTGTTCTGCATATCAAACGCACTGTGGAGTGGTGAAAACACCAGAAAACGTGTTTCGTGCATTAAATAGCGCGAAAAGAGCGCTCTCGATGTTTCTGCATACTTTGGACAGATGTTTCACCAAGCTTATCGTCGAAAATGCATATCTCAGCTTGAATCCCGACGAAAACCAAAATATCGCCGGTTCTGCATATCCAACGCACTGTGGAGCGGTGAAAACACCAGATAACGTGTTTCTCGCATTAAGTAGCTCGAAAAGAGCGATCTCGATGGTTCAGCATACTTCGGACAGAAGTCTCACCTAGATTATCGCAGAAAATGCATATCTCTGCTTGAAACCCCACGAAATCCAAGATATCTCCTGTTCTGCATATCCAACGAACTGTGGAGTGGTGAAAACCCCAGAAAACGTGTTTCTCGCATTAAATAGCTCAAAAGAGGGCTCTCGTTGTTTCTGCATACTTCGAACTGATGTCTCACAAAGCTTATCGTAGAAAATGCATATCTCAGCTTGAATCCCGACGAAAACCAAAATATCTCCGGTTCTGCATATCCAACGCACTGTGGAGTGGTGAAAACACCAGATAACGTGTTACCGCATTAAATAGCTCGAAACGAGCGATCTCGATGATTCTGCATACTTCGGACAGAAGTCTCAAAAAGATTATTGCAGAAAATTCATATTTCAGCTTGAAACCCCACGAAAACCAAGACATCTACTGTTCTGCATGTCAAACGCACTGTGGAGTGGTGAAAACACCAGATAACGTGTTTCTCACATTACATAGCTCGATAAGCGCGATCTAGATGATTCTGCATACTTCGGACAGAAGTCTCACCAAGATTATCGTAGAAAATGCATATCTCAGCTTGAAACCCGACGAAAACCGAGTTATCTCCGGTTCTGCACATCAAACGTACCGTGGAGTGGTGAAAACCCCAGAAAACGAGTTTCGTGCATTAAGTAGCTCGAAAAGAGCGATTTCGATGATTCAGCATATTTCGGACAGGAGTCTCACCAAGATTATCGCAGAAAATGCATATCTCAGCTGGAAACACCACGAAAATCAAGATATCGCCTGTTCTGCATATCAAAGGCACTGTGGAGAGGTGAAAACAGCCAGAGAACGTGTTTCTCGCATTAAATAGCTCGAGAAGAGCGATCTCGATGATTCAGCATACTTCGGACAGAAGTCTCACCAAGATTATCGCAGGAAATGCATATCTCATCTTGAAACCCCACGAAAACCAAGATATCTCCGGTTCTGCATATCCAACGAACTGTGGAGTGGTGAAAACCCGAGAAAACGAGTTTCTCGCATTAAATAGCTCGAAAAGAGCGTTCTCGAAGATCCTGCATACTTCTGACAGAAGTCTCACCAAGATTATCGTAGAAAATGCATATCTCAGCTTGAAACCCGACGAAAACCGAGTTATCTCCGGTTCTGCACATCAAACGTACCGTGGAGTGGTGAAAACACCAGAAAACGTATTTCGCGCATTAAGTAGCTCGAATAGAGCGTTCTCGAAGATTCTGCATACTTCTGACAGAAGTCTCACCAGGATTAACGTAGAAAATGCATATCTCAGCTTGAAACCCGACCGAAACCAAGATATCTCCGGTTCTGCATGTCAAACGTACTGTGGAGTGGTGAAAACACCAGAAAACGTGTTTCGTGCATTAAGTAGCTCGACAAGAGCGATCTCGATGATTCAGCATATTTCGGACAGGAGTCTCACCAAGATTATCGCAGAAAATGCATATCTCAGCTGGAAACACCACGAAAATCAAGATATCGCCTGTTCTGCATATCCAACGAACTGTGGAGTGGTGAAAACACCAGAAAACGTGTTTCTTGCATTAAGTAGCTCGAAAAGAGCGATCTAGTTGATTCTGCATACTTCTGACAAAAGACCCACCAAGGTTATCGCAGAAAATGCATATCTCAGCTGGAAACACCACGAAAATCAAGATATCGCCTGTTCTGCATATCAAACGCACTGTGGAGTGGTGAAAACAACCAGAGAACGTGTTTCTCCCATTAAATAGCTCGAAAAGAGCGATCTCGATGATTCAGCATATTTCGGACAGGAGTCTCACCAAGATTATCAAAGGAAATGCATATCTCAGCTTGAAACCCCACGAAAACCAAGATATCTCCGGTTCTGCATATCCAACGAACTGTGGAGTGGTGAAAACCCCAGATAACGAGTTTCTCGCATTAAATAGCTCGAAAAGAGCGCTCTCGATGTTTCTGCATACTTCGGATAGATGTTTCACCAAGATTATCGTAGAAAATGCATATTTCAGCTTGAAACCCGATGAAAACTAAAATATCGCCGGTTCTGCATATCAAACCAACTGTGGAGTGGTGAAAACACCAGATAACGTGTTTCTCGCATTAAATAGCTCGAAAAGTGCGATCTAGATGATTCTGCATACTTCTGACTGAAGTCTCACCAGTATTATCGCAGAAAATGCATATCTCAGCTCGAAACCTCACGAAAATCAAGATGTTGCCGGTTCTGCATATCAAACGCACTGTGGAGTGGTGAAAACAACCAGAGAACGTGTTTCTCGCGTTAAATAGCTCGAAAAATCCGATCACGATGATTCTGCATACTTCTGACAGAAGTCTCACCAAGATTATAATAGAAAATGCATATCTCAACTTGAACCCCGACGAAATCAAAGATGTCGCCGATTCTGCATATCAAACGCACTGTGGAGTGGTGAAAACACCAGATAACGTGTTTCTCGCATTAAATAGCTCGAAAAGAGCGATCTAGATGATTCTGCATACTTCTGACAAAAGACCCACCAAGATTATCGTAGAAAATGCATATCTCAACTTGAACCCCGACGAAATCAAAGATGTCGCCGGTTCCGCATATCAAACGCACTGTGGAGTGGTGAAAACCACCAGAGAACGTGTTTCTCGCATTAAATAGCTCGAAAAGAGCGATCTCGAAGATCCTGCATACTTCTGACAGAAGTCTCACCAAGATTATCGTAGAAAATGCATATCTCAGCTTGAAACCCGACGAAAACCGAGTTATCTCCGGTTCTGCACATCAAACGTACCGTGGAGTGGTGAAAACACCAGAAAACAGGTTTCGCGCAGTAAGTAGCTCGAAAAGAGCGTTCTCGAAGATTCTGCATGCTTCGGACAAGAGTCTCCACAAGATTATCGCAGAAAATGCATATTTCAGCTTGAAACCCCACGAAAACCAAGATATCTACTGTTCTGCATATCAAACGCACTGTGGAGTGGTGAAAACACCAGAAAACGTGTTTCGTGCATTAAATAGCGCGAAAAGAGCGCTCTCGATGTTTCTGCATACTTTGGACAGATGTTTCACCAAGCTTATCGTCGAAAATGCATATCTCAGCTTGAATCCCGACGAAAACCAAAATATCGCCGGTTCTGCATATCCAACGCACTGTGGAGCGGTGAAAACACCAGATAACGTGTTTCTCGCATTAAGTAGCTCGAAACGAGCGATCTCGATGATTCTGCATACTTCGGACAGAAGTCTCAACAAGATTATCCCAGAACATGCATATCTCAGCTTGAAACCCCACGAAAACCAAGATATCTACTGTTCTGCATATCAAACGCACTGTGGAGTGGTAAAATCACCAGATAACGTGTTTCTCGCACTAACTAGCTCGAAAAGAGCGATCTCGATGATTCAGCATACTTCGGACAGAAGTCTCACCAAGATTATCGCAGAAAATGCATATCTAAGCTTGAAACCCCACGAAAACCAAGATATCGCCGGTTCTGCATATCAAACGCACTGTGGAGTGGGGAAAACACCGGATAAGGTTTTTCTCGCATTAACTAGCACGAGAAGTGCGATCTCGATGTTTCAGCATACTTCGGACAGAAGTCTCACCAAGATTATCGCAGAAAATGCATATCTCAGCTGGAAACACCACGAAAATCAAGATATCGCCTGTTCTGCATATCAAACGCACTGTGGAGTGGTGAAAACAACCAGAGAACGTGTTTCTCGTTTTAAATAGCTCGAGAAGAGCGATCTCGGTGATTCAGCATACTTCGGACAGAAGTCTCATCAAGATTATCGCAGGAAATGCATATCTTATCTTGAAACCCGACCGAAACCGAGATATCTCCCGTTCTGCATGTAAAACGTACTGCGGAGTGGTGAAAACAACAGAAAACGTGTTTCTTGCATTAAGTAGCTCGAAAAGTGCGATCTAGATGATTCTGCATACTTCTGACTGAAGTCTCACCAGTATTATCGCAGAAAATGCATATCTCAGCTCGAAACCTCACGAAAATCAAGATGTTGCCGGTTCTGCATATCAAACGCACTGTGGAGTGGTGAAAACAACCAGAGAACGTGTTTCTCGCATTAACTAGCTCGAAAAGAGCGATCTCGAAGATTCTGCATACTTCCGACGGAAGTCTCACCAAGATTATCGCAGGAAATGCATATCTCAGCTTGAAACCCCACGAAAACCAAGATATCTCCTGTTCTGCATATCCAACGAACTGTGGAGTGGTAAAAACCCCAGAAAACGAGTTTCTCCCATTAAATAGCTCGAAAAGAGCGCTCTCGATGATTCAGCATACTTCGGACAGAAGTCTCACCAAGATTATCGCTGGAAATGCATATCTCAGCTTGAAACCCCACGAAAACCAAGATATCTCCGGTTCTGCATATCCAACGAACTGTGGAGTGGTGAAAACACCGGATAAGGTTTTTCTCGCATTAACTAGCTCGAAAAGAGCGATCTCGATGTTTCAGCATACTTCGGACAGAAGTCTCACCAGGATTATCGCAGAAAATGCATATCTCAGCTTGAAACCCGACCGAAACCAAGATATCTCCTGTTCTGCATCTCAAACGTACTGTGGAGTGGTGAAAAAACCAGAAAACGTGTTTCGCGCATTAAGTAGCTCGAAAAGAGCGTTCTCGAAGATTCTGCATACTTCCGACGGAAGTCTCACCAAGATTATCGCAGGAAATGCATATCTCAGCTTGAAACCCCACGAAAACCAAGATATCTCCGGTTCTGCATATCCAACGAACTGTGGAGTGGTAAAAACCCCAGAAAACGAGTTTCTCGCATTAAATAGCTCGAAAAGAGCGCTCTCGATGTTTCTGCATACTTCGGACAGATGTTTCACCAAGATTATCGTAGAAAATGCATATCTCAGCTTGAAACCCGACGAAAACCGAGTTATCTCCGGTTCTGCACATCAAACGTACCGTGGAATGGTGAAAACACCAGAAAACGTGTTTCGCGCATTAAGTAGCTCGAAAAGAGCGTTCTCGCAGATTCTGCATACTGCTG
The DNA here is from genome assembly GCA_951804975.1 of Anthophora plumipes. Lineage (NCBI taxonomy): Eukaryota > Metazoa > Arthropoda > Insecta > Hymenoptera > Apidae > Anthophora > Anthophora plumipes. The sequence goes on from CATORF010000757.1 coordinate 14,978, forward strand.
ACGGAAGTCTCACCAGGATTATCGTAGAAAATGCATATCTCAGCTTGAAACCCGACCGACTCCAAGATATCTCCGGTTCTGCATGTCAAAATTACTGTGGAGTGGTGAAAACACCAGAAAACGTGTTTCGTGCAATAAGTAGCTCGAAAAGAGCGATCTAGATGATTCTGCATACTTCTGACAAGAGACCCATCAAGATTATCGCAGAAAATGCATATCTCAGCTGGAAACCCCACGAAAACCAAGATATCTCCGGTTCTGCATATCCAGCGAACTGTGGAGTGGTGAAAACACCAGATAACGTGTGTCTCGCATTAACTAGCTCGAAAAGAGCGATCTCGATGATTCAGCATACTTCGGACAGAAGTCTCACCAGGATTATCGCAGAAAATGCATATCTCAGCTTGAAACCCGACGAAAACCGAGTTATCTCCGGTTCTGCACATCAAACGTACCGTGGAATGGTGAAAACACCAGAAAACGTGTTTCGCGCATTAAGTAGCTCGAAAAGAGCGTTCTCGAATTTTCTGCATACTGCTGACGGAAGTCTCACCAGGATTATCGTAGAAAATGCATATCTCAGCTTGAAACCCGACCGACTCCAAGATATCTCCGGTTCTGCATGTCAAAATTACTGTGGAATGGTGAAAACCCCAGAAAACGAGTTTCTCGCATTAAATAGCTCGAAAAGAGCGCTCTCGATGTTTCTGCATACTTCGGACAGATGTTTCACCAAGATTATCGTAGAAAATGCATATCTCAGCTTGAAACCCGACGAAAACCGAGTTATCTCCGGTTCTGCACATCAAACGTACCGTGGAATGGTGAAAACACCAGAAAACGTGTTTCGCGCATTAAGTAGCTCGAAAAGAGCGTTCTCGAAGATTCTGCATACTGCTGACGGAAGTCTCACCAGGATTATCGTAGAAAATGCATATCTCAGCTTGAAACCCGACCGACTCCAAGATATCTCCGGTTCTGCATGTCAAAATTACTGTGGAGTGGTGAAAACACCAGATAACGTGTTTCTAGCATTAAATAGCTCGTTAAGAGCGCTCTCGATGTTTCTGCATGCTTCGGACAGATGTTTCACCAAGATAATCGTAGAAAGTGCATATCTCAGCTTGAAACCCGACCGAAACCAAGATATCTCCGGTTCTGCATGTCAAACGTACTGTGGAGTGGTGAAAACACCAGAAAACTTGTTTCGTGCATTAAGTAGCTCGAAAAGAGCGATCTAGTAGATTCTGCATACTTCTGACAAATGACCCACCAAGATTATCGCAGAAAATGCATATCTCAGCTGGAAACACCACGAAAATCAAGATATCGCCTGTTCTGCATATCAAACGCACTGTGGAGTGGTGAAAACAACCAGAGAACGTGTTTCTCGCATTAACTAGCTCGAAAAGTGCGATCTCGATGATTCAGCATACTTCGGACAGAAGTCTCACCAGGATTATCGCAGAAAATGCATATCTCAGCTTGAAACCCCACGAAAACCAAGATATCTACTGTTCTGCATATCAAACGCACTGTGGAGTGGTGAAAACACCAGATAACGTGTTTCTCGCGCTAACTAGCTCGAAAGAGCGATCTCGATGATTCTGCATACTTCTGACAAAAGACCCACCAAGATTATCGCAGAAAATGCATATCTCAGCTGGAAACACCACGAAAATCAAGATATCGCCTGTTCTGCATATCTAACGCACTGTGGAGTGGTGAAAACACCAGAAAACGTGTTTCGCGCATTAAGTAGCTCGAAAAGAGCGTTCTCGAAGATTCTGCATACTTCTGACAGAAGTCTCACCAGGATTATCGCAGAAAATGCATATCTCAGCTTGAAACCCGACCGAAACCAAGATATCTCCTGTTTTGCATGTCAAACGTACTGTGGAGTGGTGAAAACACCAGAAAACGTGCTTCGTGCATTAAGTAGCTCGAAAAGAGCGATCTAGATGATTCTGCATACTTCTGACTGAAGTCTCACCAATATTATCGCAGAAAATGCATATCTCAGCTCGAAATCTCACGAAAATCAAGATGTTGCCCGTTCTGCATATCAAACGCACTGTGGAGTGGTGAAAACAACCAGAGAACGTGTTTCTCGCATTAAATAGCTCGAATAGAGCGATCTCGATGATGCTGCATACTTCGGACAGAAGTCTCACCAAGATTATCGCAGGAAATGCATATCTCAGCTTGAAACCCCACGAAAACCAAGATATCTCCGAATCTGCATATCCAACGAACTGTGGAGTGGTGAAAACACCAGATAACGTGTTTCTCGCATTAAATAGCTCGAAAAGTGCGATCTCGATGATTCTGCATACTTCTAACAGAAGTCTCACCAAGATTATCGCAGAAAATGCATATCTCAGCTTGAAACCCCACGAAAACCAAGATATCGCCGGTTCTGCATATCATACGCACTGTGGAGTGGTGAAAACACCAGATAACGTGTTTCTCGCATTAAATAGCTCGAAAAGAGCGTTCTCGAAGATCCTGCATACTTCTGACAGAAGTCTCACTAAGATTATCGTAGAAAATGCACATCTCAGCTTGAAACCCGACGAAAACCGAGTTATCTCCGGTTCTGCACATCAAACGTACCGTGGAGTGGTGAAAACACCAGAAAACGTGTTTCGCGCATTAAGTAGCTCGAAAAGAGCGTTCTCGAAGATTCTGCATACTTCTGACAGAAGTCTCACCAGGATTATCGCAGAAAATGCATATCTCAGCTTGAAACCCGACCGAAACCAAGATATCTCCTGTTTTGCATGTCAAACGTACTGTGGAGTGGTGAAAACACCAGAAAACGTGTTTCGTGCATTAAGTAGCTCGAAAAGAGCGATCTAGATGATTCTGCATACTTCTGACTGAAGTCTCACCAAAATTATCGCAGAAAATGCATATCTCAGCTCGAAATCTCACGAAAATCAAGATGTTGCCCGTTCTGCATATCAAACGCACTGTGGAGTGGTGAAAACAACCAGAGAACGTGTTTCTCGCATTAAATAGCTCGGATAGAGCGATCTCGATGATTCTGCATACTTCGGACAGAAGTCTCACCAAGATTATCGTTGAAAATGCATATCTCAGCTTGAAACCCGACGAAAACCAAAATATCTCCGGTTCTGCATATCCAACGCACTGTGGAGTGGTGAAAACACCAGATAACGTGTTTCTCGCATCAAGTAGCTCGAAACGAGCGTTCTCGAAGATTCTGCATACTTCCGACAGAAGTCTCACCAGGATTATCGTAGAAAATGCATATCTCAGCTTGAAACCCGACCGAAACCAAGATATCTCCGGTTCTGCATGTCAAACGTACTGTGGAGTGGTGAAAACACCAGATAACGTGTTTCGTGCATTAAGTAGCTCGAAAAGAGCGATCTAGATGATTCTGCATACTTCTGACAAAAGACCCACCAAGATTATCTCAGAAAATGCATATCTCAGCTGGAAACACAACGAAAATCAAGATATCGCCTGTTCTGCATATCAAACGAACTGTGGAGTGGTGAAAACAACCGGAGATCGTGTTTCTCGCATTAAATAGCTCGAAAAGAGCGATCCGATGATTCAGCATACTTCGGACAGAAGTCTCACCAAGATTATCGCAGGAAATGCATATCTCAGCTTGAAACCCCACGAAAACCAAGATATCTCCGATTCTGCATATCCAACGAACTGTGGAGTGGTGAAAACACCAGATAACGTGTTTCTCGCATTAAATAGCTCGAAAAGTGCGATCTCGATGATTCTGCATACTTCTAACAGAAGTCTCACCAAGATTATCGCGGAAAATGCATATCTCAGATTGAAACCCCACGAAAACCAAGATATCGCCGGTTCTGCATATCAAATGCACTGTGGAGTGGTGAAAACACCGGATAAGGTTTTTCTCGCATTAACTAGCTCGAAAAGAGCGATCTCGATGTTTCAGCATACTTCGGACAGAAGTCTCACCAGGATTATCGCAGAAAATGCATATCTCAGCTTGAAACCCGACCGAAACCAAGATATCTCCTGTTCTGCATGTCAAACGTACTGTGGAGTGGTGAAAACACCAGAAAACGTGTTTCGCGCATTAAGTAGCTCGAAAAGAGCGTTCTCGAAGATTCTGCATACTTCCGACAGAAGTCTCACCAAGATTATCGCAGGAAATGCATATCTCAGCTTGAGACCCCACGAAAACCAAGATATCTCCGGTTCTGCATATCAAACGAACTGTGGAGTGGTGAAAACAACCGGAGAACGTGTTTCTCGCATTAAATAGCTCGAAAAGAGCGCTCTCGATGTTTCTGCATACTTCGGACAGATGTTTCACCAAGCTTATCGTAGAAAATGCATATCTCAGCTTGAAACCCGACGAAAACCAAAATATCGCCGTTTCTGCATATCCAACGCACTGTGGAGTGGTGAAAACACCAGATAACGTGTTTCTCGCATTAAGTAGCTCGAAACGAGCGATCTCGATGATTCTGCATACTTCGGACAGAAGTCTCAACAAGATTATCGCAGAAAATGCATATCTCAGCTTGAAACCCCACGAAAACCAAGATATCTACTGTTCTGCATATCAAACGCACTGTGGAGTGGTGAAAACACCAGATAACGTGTTTCACGCATTAAATAGCTCGAAAAGTGCGATCTCGATGATTCTGCATACTTCTAACAGAAGTCTCACCAAGATTATCGCAGGAAATGCATATCTCAGCTTGAAACCCCACGAAAACCAAGATATCGCCGGTTCTGCATATCAAACGCACTGTGGAGTGGTGAAAACAACCAGAGAACGTGTTTCTCGCACTAACTAGCTCGAAAAGAGCGATCTCGAGGATTCAGCATACTTCGGACAGAAGTCTCACCAAGATTATCGCAGAAAATGCATATCTCAGCTTTAAACCCCACGAAAACCAAGATATCGCCGGTTCTGCATATCAAACGCACTGTTGAGTGGTGAAAACACCAGAAAACGTGTTTCGCGCATTAAGTAGCTCGAAAAGAGCGTTCTCGAAGATTCTGCATACTTCTGACAGAAGTCTCACCAGGATTATCGCAGAAAATGCATATCTCAGCTTGAAACCCGACCGAAACCAAGATATCTCCTGTTTTGCATGTCAAACGTACTGTGGAGTGGTGAAAACACCAGAAAACGTGTTTCGTGCATTAAGTAGCTCGAAAAGAGCGATCTAGATGATTCTGCATACTTCTGACTGAAGTCTCACCAATATTATCGCAGAAAATGCATATCTCAGCTCGAAATCTCACGAAAATCAAGATGTTGCCCGTTCTGCATATCAAACGCACTGTGGAGTGGTGAAAACAACCAGAGAACGTGTTTCTCGCATTAAATAGCTCGAATAGAGCGATCTCGATGATTCTGCATACTTCGGACAGAAGTCTCACCAAGATTATCGTTGAAAATGCATATCTCAGCTTGAAACCCGACGAAAACCAAAATATCTCCGGTTCTGCATATCCAACGCACTGTGGAGTGGTGAAAACACCAGATAACGTGTTTCACGCATCAAGTAGCTCGAAACGAGCGTTCTCGAAGATTCTGCATACTTCCGACAGAAGTCTCACCAGGATTATTGTAGAAAATGCATATCTCAGCTTGAAACCCGACCGAAACCAAGATATCTCCGGTTCTGCATGTCAAACGTACTGTGGGGTGGTGAAAGCACCAGAAAACGTGTTTCGTGCATTAAGTAGCTCGAAAAGAGCGATCTAGATGATTCTGCATACTTCTGACAAAAGACCCACCAAGATTATCGCAGAAAATGCATATCTCAGCTGGAAACACCACGAAAATCAAGATATCGCCTGTTCTGCATATCAAACGAACTGTGGAGTGGTGAAAACAACCGGAGAACGTGTTTCTCGCATTAAATAGATCGAAAAGAGCGATCCGATGATTCAGCATACTTCGGACAGAAGTCTCACCAAGATTATCGCAGGAAATGCATATCTCAGCTTGAAACCCCACGAAAACCAAGATATCTCCGAATCTGCATATCCAACGAACTGTGGAGTGGTGAAAACACCAGATAACGTGTTTCTCGCATTAAATAGCTCGAAAAGTGCGATCTCGATGATTCTGCATACTTCTAACAGAAGTCTCACCAAGATTATCGCAGAAAATGCATATCTCAGCTTGAAACCCCACGAAAACCAAGATATCGCCGGTTCTGCATATCATACGCACTGTGGAGTGGTGAAAACACCAGATAACGTGTTTCTCGCATTAAATAGCTCGAAAAGAGCGTTCTCGATGATTCTGCATACTTCGGACAGAAGTCTCACCAAGATTATCGCAGGAAATGCATATCTCAGCTTGAAACCCCACGAAAACCAAGATATCTCCGATTCTGCATATCCAACGAACTGTGGAGTGGTGAAAACACCAGATAACGTGTTTCTCGCATTAAATAGCTCGAAAAGTGCGATCTCGATGATTCTGCATACTTCTAACAGAAGTCTCACCAAGATTATCGCGGAAAATGCATATCTCAGATTGAAACCCCACGAAAACCAAGATATCGCCGGTTCTGCATATCAAATGCACTGTGGAGTGGTGAAAACACCGGATAAGGTTTTTCTCGCATTAACTAGCTCGAAAAGAGCGATCTAGATGATTCTGCATACTTCTGACTGAAGTCTCACCAATATTATCGCAGAAAATGCATATCTCAGCTCGAAATCTCACGAAAATCAAGATGTTGCCCGTTCTGCATATCAAACGCACTGTGGAGTGGTGAAAACAACCAGAGAACGTGTTTCTCGCATTAAATAGCTCGAATAGAGCGATCTCGATGATTCTGCATACTTCGGACAGAAGTCTCACCAAGATTATCGTTGAAAATGCATATCTCAGCTTGAAACCCGACGAAAACCAAAATATCTCCGGTTCTGCATATCCAACGCACTGTGGAGTGGTGAAAACACCAGATAACGTGTTTCACGCATCAAGTAGCTCGAAACGAGCGTTCTCGAAGATTCTGCATACTTCCGACAGAAGTCTCACCAGGATTATTGTAGAAAATGCATATCTCAGCTTGAAACCCGACCGAAACCAAGATATCTCCGGTTCTGCATGTCAAACGTACTGTGGGGTGGTGAAAACACCAGAAAACGTGTTTCGTGCATTAAGTAGCTCGAAAAGAGCGATCTAGATGATTCTGCATACTTCTGACAAAAGACCCACCAAGATTATCGCAGAAAATGCATATCTCAGCTGGAAACACCACGAAAATCAAGATATCGCCTGTTCTGCATATCAAACGAACTGTGGAGTGGTGAAAACAACCGGAGAACGTGTTTCTCGCATTAAATAGATCGAAAAGAGCGATCCGATGATTCAGCATACTTCGGACAGAAGTCTCACCAAGATTATCGCAGGAAATGCATATCTCAGCTTGAAACCCCACGAAAACCAAGATATCTCCGAATCTGCATATCCAACGAACTGTGGAGTGGTGAAAACACCAGATAACGTGTTTCTCGCATTAAATAGCTCGAAAAGTGCGATCTCGATGATTCTGCATACTTCTAACAGAAGTCTCACCAAGATTATCGCAGAAAATGCATATCTCAGCTTGAAACCCCACGAAAACCAAGATATCGCCGGTTCTGCATATCATACGCACTGTGGAGTGGTGAAAACACCAGATAACGTGTTTCTCGCATTAAATAGCTCGAAAAGAGCGTTCTCGAAGATCCTGCATACTTCTGACAGAAGTCTCACTAAGATTATCGTAGAAAATGCACATCTCAGCTTGAAACCCGACGAAAACCGAGTTATCTCCGGTTCTGCACATCAAACGTACCGTGGAGTGGTGAAAACACCAGAAAACGTGTTTCGCGCATTAAGTAGCTCGAAAAGAGCGTTCTCGAAGATTCTGCATACTTCTGACAGAAGTCTCACCAGGATTATCGCAGAAAATGCATATCTCAGCTTGAAACCCGACCGAAACCAAGATATCTCCTGTTTTGCATGTCAAACGTACTGTGGAGTGGTGAAAACACCAGAAAACGTGTTTCGTGCATTAAGTAGCTCGAAAAGAGCGATCTAGATGATTCTGCATACTTCTGACTGAAGTCTCACCAATATTATCGCAGAAAATGCATATCTCAGCTCGAAATCTCACGAAAATCAAGATGTTGCCCGTTCTGCATATCAAACGCACTGTGGAGTGGTGAAAACAACCAGAGAACGTGTTTCTCGCATTAAATAGCTCGGATAGAGCGATCTCGATGATTCTGCATACTTCGGACAGAAGTCTCACCAAGATTATCGTTGAAAATGCATATCTCAGCTTGAAACCCGACGAAAACCAAAATATCTCCGGTTCTGCATATCCAATGCACTGTGGAGTGGTGAAAACACCAGATAACGTGTTTCTCGCATCAAGTAGCTCGAAACGAGCGTTCTCGAAGGTTCTGCATACTTCCGACAGAAGTCTCACCAGGATTATCGTAGAAAATGCATATCTCAGCTTGAAACCCGACCGAAACCAAGATATCTCCGGTTCTGCATGTCAAACGTACTGTGGAGTGGTGAAAACACCAGATAACGTGTTTCGTGCATTAAGTATCTCGAAAAGAGCGATCTAGATGATTCTGCATACTTCTGACAAAAGACCCACCAAGATTATCGCAGAAAATGCATATCTCAGCTGGAAACACAACGAAAATCAAGATATCGCCTGTTCTGCATATCAAACGAACTGTGGAGTGGTGAAAACAACCGGAGAACGTGTTTCTCGCATTAAATAGCTCGAAAAGAGCGATCCGATGATTCAGCATACTTCGGACAGAAGTCTCACCAAGATTATCGCAGGAAATGCATATCTCAGCTTGAAACCCCACGAAAACCAAGATATCTCCGATTCTGCATATCCAACGAACTGTGGAGTGGTGAAAACACCAGATAACGTGTTTCTCGCATTAAATAGCTCGAAAAGTGCGATCTCGATGATTCTGCATACTTCTAACAGAAGTCTCACCAAGATTATCGCGGAAAATGCATATCTCAGATTGAAACCCCACGAAAACCAAGATATCGCCGGTTCTGCATATCAAATGCACTGTGGAGTGGTGAAAACACCGGATAAGGTTTTTCTCGCATTAACTAGCTCGAAAAGAGCGATTTCGATGTTTCAGCATACTTCGGACAGAAGTCTCACCAGGATTATCGCAGAAAATGCATATCTCAGCTTGAAACCCGACCGAAACCAAGATATCTCCTGTTCTGCATGTCAAACGTACTGTGGAGTGGTGAAAACACCAGAAAACGTGTTTCGCGCATTAAGTAGCTCGAAAAGAGCGTTCTCGAAGATTCTGCATACTTCCGACAGAAGTCTCACCAAGATTATCGCAGGAAATGCATATCTCAGCTTGAAACCCCACGAAAACCAAGATATCTCCGGTTCTGCATATCAAACGAACTGTGGAGTGGTGAAAACAACCGGAGAACGTGTTTCTCGCATTAAATAGCTCGAAAAGAGCGCTCTCGATGTTTCTGCATACTTCGGACAGATGTTTCACCAAGCTTATCGTAGAAAATGCATATCTCAGCTTGAAACCCGACGAAAACCAAAATATCGCCGTTTCTGCATATCCAACGCACTGTGGAGTGGTGAAAACACCAGATAACGTGTTTCTCGCATTAAGTAGCTCGAAACGAGCGATCTCGATGATTCTGCATACTTCGGACAGAAGTCTCAACAAGATTATCGCAGAAAATGCATATCTCAGCTTGAAACCCCACGAAAACCAAGATATCTACTGTTCTGCATATCAAACGCACTGTGGAGTGGTGAAAACACCAGATAACGTGTTTCACGCATTAAATAGCTCGAAAAGTGCGATCTCGATGATTCTGCATACTTCTAACAGAAGTCTCACCAAGATTATCGCAGGAAATGCATATCTCAGCCTGAAACCCCACGAAAACCAAGATATCGCCGGTTCTGCATATCAAACGCACTGTGGAGTGGTGAAAACAACCAGAGAACGTGTTTCTCGCATTAAATAGCTCGAAAAGAGCGTTCTCGAAGATCCTGCATACTTCTGACAGAAGTCTCACCTAGATTATCGTAGAAAATGCATATCTCAGCTTGAAACCCGACGAAAACCGAGTTATATCCGGTTCTGCACATCAAACGTACCGTGGAGTGATGAAAACACCAGAAAACGGGTTTCGCGCATTAAGTAGCTCGAATAGAGCGATCTAGATGATTCTGCATACTTCGGACAGAAGTCTCACCAAGATTATCGCAGGAAATGCATATCTCAGCTTGAAACCCCACGAAAACCAAGATATCTACTGTTCTGCATATCCAACGAACTGTGGAGTGGTGAAAACCCCAGAAAACGTGTTTCGTGCACTAAATAGCTCGAAAAGTGCGCTCTCGACGTTTCTGCATACTTCGGACAGATGTATCACCAAGATTATCGTAGAAAATGCATATCTCAGCTTGAAACCCGACGAAAACCGAGTTATCTCCGGATCTGCACATCAAACGTACCGTGGAGTGATGAAAACACCAGAAAACGTGTTTCGCGCATTAAGTAGCTCGAAAAGAGCGTTCTCGAAGATTCTGCATACTTCGGAATGATGTCTCACCAAGCTTATCGTAGAAAATGCATATCTCAGCTTGAAACCCGACGAAAACCAAAATATCTCCGGTTCTGCATATCCAACGCACTGTGGAGTGGTGAAAACACCAGATAACGTGTTTCCGCATTAAATAGCTCGAAACGAGCGATCTCGATGATTCTGCATACTTCGGACAGAAGTCTCAACAAGATTATCGCAGAAAATGCATATCTCAGGTTGAAACCCCACGAAAACCAAGATATCTACTGTTCTGCATATCAAACGCACTGTGGAGTGGTGAAAACACCAGATAACGTGTTTCTCGCACTAACTAGCTCGAAAAGAGCGATCTCGATGATTCAGCATACTTCGGACAGAAGTCTCACCAAGATTATCGCAGAAAATGCATATCTCAGCTTTAAACCCCACGAAAACCAAGATATCGCCGGTTCTGCATATCAAACGCACTGTTGAGTGGTGAAAACACCAGATAACGTGTTTCTCGCATGAAATAGCTCGAAACGAGCGATCTCGATGATTCTGCATACTTCGGACAGATGTTTCACCAAGATTATCGTAGAAAATGCATATCTCAGCTTGAAACCCGACGAAAACCAAAATATCGCCGGTTCTGCATATCAAACCAACTGTGGAGTGGTGAAAACCCCAGAAAACGAGTTTCTCGCATTAAATAGCTCGAAAAGAGCGTTCTCGAAGATTCTGCATACTTCTGACAGAAGTCTCACCAGGATTATCGTAGAAAATGCATATCTCAGCTTGAAACCCGACTGAAACCAAGGTATCTCCGGTTCTGCATATCCAACGAACTGTGGAGTGGTGAAAACACCAGATAACGAGTTTCTCGCATTAAATAGCTCGAAAAGAGCGCTCTCGATATTTCTGCATACTTCGGACAGATGTTTCACCAAGATTATCGTAGAAAATGCATATCTCAGCTTGAAACCCGACCGAAACCAAGATATCTCCGGTTCTACATGTCAAACGTACTGTGGAGTGGTGAAAACACAAGAAAACGTGTTTCGTGCATTAAGTAGCTCGAAAAGAGCGATCTAGATGATTCTGCATACTTCGGACAGAAGTCTCACCAAGATTATCGTAAAAAATGCATATCTCAGCTTGAAACCACACGAAAGCCAAGATATCGCTGGTTCTGCATATCAAACGCACTGTGGAGTGGTGAAAACCCCAGAAAACGTGTTTCTCGCATTAAATAGCTCGAAAAGTGCGATCTCGATGATTCTGCATACTTCGGACAAGAGTCTCAACAAGATTATCGCAGTAAATGCATATTTCAGCTTGAAACCCCACGAAAACCAAGATATCTACTGTTCTGCATATCAAACGCACTGTGGAGTGGTGAAAACACCAGATAACGTGTTTCTCGCACTACCCAGCTCGAAAAGAGCGATCTCGATGTTTCAGCATACTTCGGACAGAAGTCTCACCAAGATTATCGCAGAAAATGCATATCTCAGCTTGAAACCCCACGAAAACCAAGATGTCGCCGGTTCTGCATATCAAACGCACTGTGGAGTGGTGAAAACACCAGAAAACGTGTTTCTCATATTAAGTAGCTCGAAAAGAGCGTTCTCGATGACTCAGCATACTTCGGACAGAAGTCTCACCAAGATTATCGCAGAAAATGCATATCTCTGCTTGAAACCCCACGAAAACCAAGATATCTACTGTTCTGCATATCCAACGCACTGTGGAGTGCTGAAAACACCAGATAACGTGTTTCCGCATTAAATAGCTCGAAACGAGCGATCTCGATGATTTTGCATACTTCGAACAAGAGTCTCAACAAGATTATCGCAGAAAATGCATATTTCAGCTTGAAACCCTACGAAAACCAAGATATCTACAGTTCTGCATATCAAACGCACTGTGGAGTGGTGAAAACACCAGATAACGTGTTTCTCGCACTAACTAGCTCGAAAAGAGCGATCTCGATGATTCAGCATACTTCTAACAGAAGTCTCTCCAAGATTATCGCAGAAAATGCATATCTCTGCTTGAAACCCCACGAAAACCAAGATATCTACTGTTCTGCATATCAAACGCACTGTGGAGTGGTGAAAACACCGGACAAGGTTTTTCTCGCATTAACTAGCTCGAAAAGAGCGATCTCGATGTTTCAGCATACTTCGGACAGAAGTCTCACCAAGATTATCGTAAAAAATGCATATCTCAGCTTGAAACCCCACGAAAGCCAAGATATCGCTGCTTCTGCATATCAAACGCACTGTGGAGTGGTGAAAACCCCAGAAAACGTGTTTCTCGCATTAAGTAGCTCGAAAAGAGCGCTCTCGTTGTTTCTGCATACTTCGAACTGATGTCTCACAATGCTTATCGTAGAAAATGCATATCTCAGCTTGAAACCCGACGAAAAACAAAATATCTCCGGTTCTGCATATCCACCGCACTGTGGAGTGGTGAAAACACCAGATAACGTGTTTCCGCATTAAATAGCTCGAAACGAGCGATCTCGATGATTCTGCATACTTCGGACAGTAGTCTCACCAAGATTATCGTAAAAAATGCATATCTCAGCTTGAAACCCCACGAAAGCCAAGATATCGCTGGTTCTGCATATCAAACGCACTGTGGAGTGGAGAAAACACTGGATAAGGCTTTTCTCGCACTAACTAGCTCGAAAAGAGCGATCTCGTTGTTTCTGCATACTTCGAACTGATGTCTCACAAAGCTTATCGTAGAAAATGCATATCTCAGCTTGAAACCCGACGAAAACCAAAATATCTCCGGTTCTGCATATCCAACGCACTGTGGAGTGGTGAAAAACCCAGAAAACGTGTTTCTCGCATTAAGTAGCTCGAAAAGAGCGCTCTCGTTGTTTCTGCATACTTCGAACTGATGTCTCACAAAGCTTATCGAAGAAAATGCATATCTCAGCTTGAAACCCGACGAAAACCAAAATATCTCCGATTCTGCATATCCAACGCACTGTGGAGTGGTGAAAACACCAGATAACGTGTTTCCGCACTAAATAGCTCGAAACGAGCGATCTCGATGATTCTGCATACTTCGGACAGAAGTCTCAACAAGATTATCGCAGAAAATGCATATCTCAGCTTGAAACCCCACGAAAACCAAGATTTCGCCGGATCTGCATACCAAACGCACTGTGGAGTGGTGAGAACACCGGATAAGGTTTTTCTCGCATTAACTAGCTCGAAAAGAGCGATCTCGATGTTTCAGCATACTTCGGACAGAAGTCTCACCAAGATTATCGCAGAAAATGCATATCTCAGCTTGAAACCCCACGAATACCAAGATGTCGCCGGTTCTGCATATCAAACGCACTGTGGAGTGGTGAAAACACCAGAAAACGTGTTTCTCATATTAAGTAGCTCGAAAAGAGCGTTCTCGATGATTCAGCATACTTCGGACAGAAGTCTCACCAAGATTATCGCAGAAAATGCATATCTCAGATTTAAACCCCACGAAAACCAAGATATCGCTGGTTCTGCATATCAAACGCACTGTGGAGTGGTGAAAACACCGGATAAGGTTTTTCTCGCATTAACTAGCTCGAAAAGAGCGATCTCGATGTATCAGCATACTTCGGACAGAAGTCTCACCAATATTATCGCAGAAAATGCATATTTCAGCTTGAAACCCCACGAAAACAAAAATATCTACTGTTCTGCATATCAAACGCACTGTGGAGTGGTGAAAACACCAGATAACGTGTTTCTCGCACTAACTAGCTCGAAAAGAGCGCTCTCGATGATTCAGCATACTTCTAACAGAAGTCTCACCAAGATTATCGCAGAAAATGCATATCTCTGCTTGAAACCCCACGAAAACCAAGATATCTACTGTTCTGCATATCCAACGAACTGTGGAGTGGTGAAAACCCCAGAAAACGTGTTTCTCGCATTAAGTTGCTCGAAAAGAGCGCTCTCGTTGTTTCTGCATACTTCGAACTGATGTCTCACAAAGCTTATCGTAGAAAATGCATATCTCAGCTTGAAACCCGACGAAAACCAAAATATCTCCGGTTCTGCATATCCAACGCACTGTGGAGTGGTGAAAACACCAGATAACGTGTTTCCGCATTAAATAGCTCGAAACGAGCGATCTCGATGATTCTGCATACTTCGGACAGTAGTCTCACCAAGATTATCGTAAAAAATGCATATCTCAGCTTGAAACCCCACGAAAGCCAAGATATCGCTGGTTCTGCATATCAAACGCACTGTGGAGTGGTGAAAACACCGGATAAGGTTTTTCTCGCATTAACTAGCTCGAAAAGAGCGATCTCGATGATTCGGCATACTTCGGACAGAAGTCTCACCAATATTATCGCAGAAAATGCAAATTTCAGCTTGAAACCCCACAAAATCCAAAATATCTACTGTTCTGCATATCAAACGCACTGTGGAGTGGTGAAAACACCAGATAACGTGTTTCTTGCACTAACTAGCTCGAAAAGAGCGATCTCGGTGATTCAGCATACTTCTAACAGAAGTCTCACCATGATTATCGCAGAAAATGCATATCTCTGCTTGAAACCCCACGAAAACCAAGATATCTACTGTTCTGCATATCCAACGAACTGTGGAGTGGTGAAAACCCCAGAAAACGTGTTTCTCGCATTAAGTAGCTCGAAAAGAGCGCTCTCGTTGTTTCTGCATACTTTGAACTGATGTCTCACATAGCTTATCGTAGAAAATGCATATCTCTGCTTGAAACTCGACGAAAACCAAAATATCTCCGGTTCTGCATATCCAACGCACTGTGGAGTGGTGAAAACACCAGATAACGTGTTTCCGCATTAAATAGCTCGAAACGAGCGATCTCGATGATTCTGCATACTTCGGACAGAAGTCTCAACAAGATTATCGCAGAAAATGCATATCTCAGCTTGAAACCCCACGAAAACCAAAATATCTACTGTTCTGCATATCAAACGCACTGTGGAGTGGTGAAAACACCAGATAACGTGTTTCTCGCACTAACTAGCTCGAAAAGAGCGATCTCGATGATTCAGCATACCTCGGACAGAAGTCTCACAAAGATTATCGTAAAAAATGCATATCTCAGCTTGAAAACCCCACGAAAGCCAAGATATCGCTGGTTCTGCATATCAAACGTACTTTGGTGTGGTGAAAACACCGGATAAGGTTTTTCTCGCATTAACTAGCTCGAAAAGAGGGATCTCGATGTTTCAGCATACTTCGGACAGAAGTCTCAGCAAGATTATCGCAGAAAATGCATATCTCAGCCTGAAACCCCACGAAAACCAAGATATCGCCGGTTCTGCATATCATACGCACTGTGGAGTGGTGAAAACACGAGATAACGTGTTTCTCGCATTAAATAGCTCGAATAGAGCGTTCTCGAAGATCCTGCATACTTCTGACAGAAGTCTCACTAAGATTATCGTAGAAAATGCACATCTCAGCTTGAAACCCGACGAAAACCGAGTTATCTCCGGTTCTGCACATCAAACGTACCGTGGAGTGGTGAAAACACCAGAAAACGTGTTTCGCGCATTAAGTAGCTCGAAAAGAGCGTTCTCGAAGATTCTGCATACTTCTGACAGAAGTCTCACCAAGATTATCGCAGAAAATGCATATCTCTGCTTGAAACCCCACGAAAACCAAGATATCTACTGTTCTGCATATCCAACGCACTGTGGAGTGCTGAAAACACCAGATAACGTGTTTCCGCATTAAATAGCTCGAAACGAGCGATCTCGATGATTTTGCATACTTCGGACAGATGTCTCAACAAGATTATCGCAGAAAATGCATATCTCAGCTTGAAACCCCACGAAAACCAACATATCTACTGTTCTGCATATCAAACGCACTGTGGAGTGGTGAAAACCCCAGAAAACGTGTTTCTCGCATTAAATAGCTCGAAAAGTGCGATCTCGATGATTCTGCATACTTCGGACAAGAGTCTCAACAAGATTATCGCAGAAAATGCATATTTCAGCTTGAAACCCTACGAAAACCAAGATATCTACTGTTCTGCATATCAAACGCACTGTGGAGTGGTGAAAACACCAGATAACGTGTTTCTCGCACTAACTAGCTCGAAAAGAGCGATCTCGATGATTCAGCATACTTCTAACAGAAGTCTCTCCAAGATTATCGCAGAAAATGCATATCTCTGCTTGAAACCCCACGAAAACCAAGATATCTCCGGTTCTGCATATCAAACGCACTGTGGAGTGGTGAAAACACCAGAAAACGTGTTTCTCGCATTAAATAGCTCGAAAAGTGCGATCTCGATGATTCTGCATACTTCGGACAAGAGTCTCAACAAGATTATCGCAGAAAATGCATATTTCAGCTTGAAACCCTACGAAAACCAAGATATCTACTGTTCTGCATATCAAACGCACTGTGGAGTGGTGAAAACACCGGACAAGGTTTTTCTCGCATTAACTAGCTCGAAAAGAGCGATCTCGATGTTTCAGCATACTTCGGACAGAAGTCTCACCAAGATTATCGTAAAAAAAGCATATCTCAGCTTGAAACCCCACGAAAGCCAAGATATCGCTGGTTCTGCATATCAAACGCACTGTGGAGTGGTGAAAACCCCAGAAAACGTGTTTCTCGCATTAAGTAGCTCGAAAAGAGCGCTCTCGTTCTTTCTGCATACTTCGAACTGATGTCTCACAAAGCTTATCGTAGAAAATGCATATCTCAGATTTAAACCCCACGAAAACCAAGATATCGCCGGTTCTGCATATCCAACGCACTGTGGAGTGGAGAAAACACCGGATAAGGCTTTTCTCGCACTAACTAGCTCGAAAAGAGCGATCTAGATGATTCTGCATACTTCGGACAGAAGTCTCACCAAGATTATCGTAAAAAATGCATATCTCAGCTTGAAACCACACGAAAGCCAAGATATCTACTGTTCTGCATATCAAACGCACTGTGGAGTGGTGAAAACAACCAGAGAACGTGTTTCTCGCACTAACTAGCTCGAAAAGAGCGATCTCGATGATTCAGCATACTTCGGACAGAAGTCTCACCAAGATTATCGCAGAAAATGCATATCTCAGCTTTAAACCCCACGAAAACCAAGATATCGCCGGTTCTGCATATCAAACGCACTGTTGAGTGGTGAAAACACCAGAAAACGTGTTTCGCGCATTAAGTAGCTCGAAAAGAGCGTTCTCGAAGATTCTGCATACTTCTGACAGAAGTCTCACCAGGATTATCGCAGAAAATGCATATCTCAGCTTGAAACCCGACCGAATCCAAGATATCTCCTGTTTTGCATGTCAAACGTACTGTGGAGTGGTGAAAACACCAGAAAACGTGTTTCGTGCATTAAGTAGCTCGAAAAGAGCGATCTAGATGATTCTGCATACTTCTGACTGAAGTCTCACCAATATTATCGCAGAAAATGCATATCTCAGCTCGAAATCTCACGAAAATCAAGATGTTGCCCGTTCTGCATATCAAACGCACTGTGGAGTGGTGAAAACAACCAGAGAACGTGTTTCTCGCATTAAATAGCTCGAATAGAGCGATCTCGATGATTCTGCATACTTCGGACAGAAGTCTCACCAAGATTATCGTTGAAAATGCATATCTCAGCTTGAAACCCGACGAAAACCAAAATATCTCCGGTTCTGCATATCCAACGCACTGTGGAGTGGTGAAAACACCAGATAACGTGTTTCACGCATCAAGTAGCTCGAAACGAGCGTTCTCGAAGATTCTGCATACTTCCGACAGAAGTCTCACCAGGATTATTGTAGAAAATGCATATCTCAGCTTGAAACCCGACGAAAACCAAAATATCTCCGGTTCTGCATATCCAACGCACTGTGGAGTGGTGAAAACACCAGATAACGTGTTTCTCGCATTAAATAGCTCGAAAAGAGCGTTCTCGAAGATCCTGCATACTTCTGACAGAAGTCTCACTAAGATTATCGTAGAAAATGCACATCTCAGCTTGAAACCCGACGAAAACCGAGTTATCTCCGGTTATGCACATCAAACGTACCGTGGAGTGGTGAAAACACCAGAAAACGTGTTTCGCGCATTAAGTAGCTCGAAAAGAGCGTTCTCGAAGATTCTGCATACTTCTGACAGAAGTCTCACCAGGATTATCGCAGAAAATGCATATCTCAGCTTGAAACCCGACCGAAACCAAGATATCTCCTGTTTTGCATGTCAAACGTACTGTGGAGTGGTGAAAACACCAGAAAACGTGTTTCGTGCATTAAGTAGCTCGAAAAGAGCGATCTAGATGATTCTGCATACTTCTGACTGAAGTCTCACCAATATTATCTCAGAAAATGCATATCTCAGCTCGAAATCTCACGAAAATCAAGATGTTGCCCGTTCTGCATATCAAACGCACTGTGGAGTGGTGAAAACAACCAGAGAACGTGTTTCTCGCATTAAATAGCTCGGATAGAGCGATCTCGATGATTCTGCATACTTCGGACAGAAGTCTCACCAAGATTATCGTTGAAAATGCATATCTCAGCTTGAAACCCGACGAAAACCAAAATATCTCCGGTTCTGCATATCCAACGCACTGTGGAGTGGTGAAAACACCAGATAACGTGTTTCTCGCATCAAGTAGCTCGAAACGAGCGTTCTCGAAGATTCTGCATACTTCCGACAGAAGTCTCAACAGGATTATCGTAGAAAATGCATATCTCAGCTTGAAACCCGACCGAAACCAAGATATCTCCGGTTCTGCATGTCAAACGTACTGTGGAGTGGTGAAAACACCAGATAACGTGTTTCGTGCATTAAGTATCTCGAAAAGAGCGATCTAGATGATTCTGCATACTTCTGACAAAAGACCCACCAAGATTATCGCAGAAAATGCATATCTCAGCTGGAAACACAACGAAAATCAAGATATCGCCTGTTCTGCATATCAAACGAACTGTGGAGTGGTGAAAACAACCGGAGAACGTGTTTCTCGCATTAAATAGCTCGAAAAGAGCGATCCGATGATTCAGCATACTTCGGACAGAAGTCTCACCAAGATTATCGCAGGAAATGCATATCTCAGCTTGAAACCCCACGAAAACCAAGATATCTCCGATTCTGCATATCCAACGAACTGTGGAGTGGTGAAAACACCAGATAACGTGTTTCTCGCATTAAATAGCTCGAAAAGTGCGATCTCGATGATTCTGCATACTTCTAACAGAAGTCTCACCAAGATTATCGCGGAAAATGCATATCTCAGATTGAAACCCCACGAAAACCAAGATATCGCCGGTTCTGCATATCAAATGCACTGTGGAGTGGTGAAAACACCGGATAAGGTTTTTCTCGCATTAACTAGCTCGAAAAGAGCGATTTCGATGCTTCAGCATACTTCGGACAGAAGTCTCACCAGGATTATCGCAGAAAATGCATATCTCAGCTTGAAACCCGACCGAAACCAAGATATCTCCTGTTCTGCATGTCAAACGTACTGTGGAGTGGTGAAAACACCAGAAAACGTGTTTCGCGCATTAAGTAGCTCGAAAAGAGCGTTCTCGAAGATTCTGCATACTTCCGACAGAAGTCTCACCAAGATTATCGCAGGAAATGCATATCTCAGCTTGAAACCCCACGAAAACCAAGATATCTCCGGTTCTGCATATCAAACGAACTGTGGAGTGGTGAAAACAACCGGAGAACGTGTTTCTCGCATTAAATAGCTCGAAAAGAGCGCTCTCGATGTTTCTGCATACTTCGGACAGATGTTTCACCAAGCTTATCGTAGAAAATGCATATCTCAGCTTGAAACCCGACGAAAACCAAAATATCGCCGTTTCTGCATATCCAACGCACTGTGGAGTGGTGAAAACACCAGATAACGTGTTTCTCGCATTAAGTAGCTCGAAACGAGCGATCTCGATGATTCTGCATACTTCGGACAGAAGTCTCAACAAGATTATCGCAGAAAATGCATATCTCAGCTTGAAACCCCACGAAAACCAAGATATCTACTGTTCTGCATATCAAACGCACTGTGGAGTGGTGAAAACACCAGATAACGTGTTTCACGCATTAAATAGCTCGAAAAGTGCGATCTCGATGATTCTGCATACTTCTAACAGAAGTCTCACCAAGATTATCGCAGGAAATGCATATCTCAGCTTGAAACCCCACGAAAACCAAGATATCGCCGGTTCTGCATATCAAACGCACTGTGGAGTGGTGAAAACAACCAGAGAACGTGTTTCTCGCATTAAATAGCTCGAAAAGAGCGTTCTCGAAGATCCTGCATACTTCTGACAGAAGTCTCACCTAGATTATCGTAGAAAATGCATATCTCAGCTTGAAACCCGACGAAAACCAAAATATCTCCGGTTCTGCATATCCAACGCACTGTGGAGTGGTGAAAACACCAGATAACGTGTTTCCGCATTAAATAGCTCGAAACGAGCGATCTCGATGATTCTGCATACTTCGGACAGAAGTCTCAACAAGATTATCGCAGAAAATGCATATCTCAGGTTGAATCCCCACGAAAACCAAGATATCTACTGTTCTGCATATCAAACGCACTGTGGAGTGGTGAAAACACCAGATAACGTGTTTCTCGCACTAACTAGCTCGAAAAGAGCGATCTCGATGATTCAGCATACTTCGGACAGAAGTCTCACCAAGATTATCGCAGAAAATGCATATCTCAGCTTTAAACCCCACGAAAACCAAGATATCGCCGGTTCTGCATATCAAACGCACTGTTGAGTGGTGAAAACACCAGATAACGTGTTTCTCGCATGAAATAGCTCGAAACGAGCGATCTCGATGATTCTGCATACTTCGGACAGATGTTTCACCAAGATTATCGTAGAAAATGCATATCTCAGCTTGAAACCCGACGAAAACCAAAATATCGCCGGTTCTGCATATCAAACCAACTGTGGAGTGGTGAAAACCCCAGAAAACGAGTTTCTCGCATTAAATAGCTCGAAAAGAGCGTTCTCGAAGATTCTGCATACTTCTGACAGAAGTCTCACCAGGATTATCGTAGAAAATGCATATCTCAGCTTGAAACCCGACTGAAACCAAGGTATCTCCGGTTCTGCATATCCAACGAACTGTGGAGTGGTGAAAACACCAGATAACGTGTTTCTCGCATTAAATAGCTCGAAAAGAGCGTTCTCGAAGAACCTGCATACTTCTGACAGAAGTCTCACCAAGATTATCGTAGAAAATGCATATCTCAGCTTGAAACCCGACAAAAACCGAGTTATCTCCGGTTCTGCACATCAAACGTACCGTGGAGTGGTGAAAACACCAGAAAACGAGTTTCTCGCATTAAATAGCTCGAAAAGAGCGCTCTCGATATTTCTGCATACTTCGGACAGATGTTTCACCAAGATTATCGTAGAAAATGCATATCTCAGCTTGAAACCCGACCGAAACCAAGATATCTCCGGTTCTACATGTCAAACGTACTGTGGAGGGGTGAACACCCCAGAAAACGTGTTTCTCGCATTAAATAGCTCGAAAAGTGCGATCTCGATGATTCTGCATGCTTCGGACAAGAGTCTCCACAAGATTATCGCAGAAAATGCATATTTCAGCTTGAAACCCCACGAAAACCAAGATATCTACTGTTCTGCATATCAAACGCACTGTGGAGTGGTGAAAACACCAGATAACGTGTTTCTCGCACTACCCAGCTCGAAAAGAGCGATCTCGATGTTTCAGCATACTTCGGACAGAAGTCTCACCAAGATTATCGCAGAAAATGCATATCTCAGCTTGAAACCCCACGAAAACCAAGATGTCGCCGGTTCTGCATATCAAACGCACTGTGGAGTGGTGAAAACACCAGAAAACGTGTTTCTCATATTAAGCAGCTCGAAAAGAGCGTTCTCGATGACTCAGCATACTTCGGACAGAAGTCTCACCAAGATTATCGCAGAAAATGCATATCTCTGCTTGAAACCTCACGAAAACCAAGATATCTACTGTTCTGCATATCCAACGCACTGTGGAGTGCTGAAAACACCAGATAACGTGTTTCCGCATTAAATAGCTCGAAACGAGCGATCTCGATGATTTTGCATACTTCGGACAAGAGTCTCAACAAGATTATCGCAGAAAATGCATATTTCAGCTTGAAACCCTACGAAAACCAAGATATCTACAGTTCTGCATATCAAACGCACTGTGGAGTGGTGAAAACACCAGATAACGTGTTTGTCGCACTAACTAGCTCGAAAAGAGCGATCTCGATGATTCAGCATACTTCTAACAGAAGTCTCTCCAAGATTATCGCAGAAAATGCATATCTCTGCTTGAAACCCCACGAAAACCAAGATATCTACTGTTCTGCATATCAAACGCACTGTGGAGTGGTGAAAACCCCAGAAAACGTGTTTCTCGCATTAAGTAGCTCGAAAAGAGCGCTCTCGTTGTTTCTGCATACTTCGAACTGATGTCTCACAATGCTTATCGTAGAAAATGCATATCTCAGCTTCAAACCCGACGAAAAACAAAATATCTCCGGTTCTGCATATCCACCGCACTGTGGAGTGGTGAAAACACCAGATAACGTGTTTCCGCACTAAATAGCTCGAAACGAGCGATCTCGATGATTCTGCATACTTCGGACAGAAGTCTCACCAAGATTATCGTAAAAAATGCATATCTCAGCTTGAAACCCCACGAAAGCCAAGATATCGCTGGTTCTGCATATCAAACGCACTGTGGAGTGGAGAAAACACTGGATAAGGCTTTTCTCGCACTAACTAGCTCGAAAAGAGCGATCTCGTTGTTTCTGCATACTTCGAACTGATGTCTCACAAAGCTTATCGTAGAAAATGCATATCTCAGCTTGAAACCCGACGAAAACCAAAATATCTCCGGTTCTGCATATCCAACGCACTGTGGAGTGGTGAAAACCCCAGAAAACGTGTTTCTCGCATTAAGTAGCTCGAAAAGAGCGCTCTCGTTGTTTCTGCATACTTCGAACTGATGTCTCACAAAGCTTATCGAAGAAAATGCATATCTCAGCTTGAAACCCGACGAAAACCAAAATATCCCCGATTCTGCATATCCAACGCACAGTGGAGTGGTGAAAACACCAGATAACGTGTTTCCGCACTAAATAGCTCGAAACGAGCGATCTCGATGATTCTGCATACTTCGGACAGAAGTCTCAACAAGATTATCGCAGAAAATGCATATCTCAGCTTGAAACCCCACGAAAACCAAGATATCGCCGGATCTGCATACCAAACGCACTGTGGAGTGGTGAGAACACCGGATAAGGTTTTTCTCGCATTAACTAGCTCGAAAAGAGCGATCTCGATGTTTCAGCATACTTCGGACAGAAGTCTCACCAAGATTATCGCAGAAAATGCATATCTCAGCTTGAAACCCCACGAATACCAAGATGTCGCCGGTTCTGCATATCAAACGCACTGTGGAGTGGTGAAAACACCAGAAAACGTGTTTCTCATATTAAGTAGCTCGAAAAGAGCGTTCTCGATGTTTCAGCATACTTCGGACAGAAGTCTCACCAAGATTATCGCAGAAAATGCATATCTCAGATTTAAACCCCACGAAAACCAAGATATCGCTGGTTCTGCATATCAAACGCACTGTGGAGTGGTGAAAACACCGGATAAGGTTTTTCTCGCATTAAATAGCTCGAAAAGAGCGATCTCGATGTATCAGCATACTTCGGACAGAAGTCTCACCAATATTATCGCAGAAAATGCATATTTCAGCTTGAAACCCCACGAAAACAAAAATATCTACTGTTCTGCATATCAAACGCACTGTGGAGTGGTGAAAACACCAGATAACGTGTTTCTCGCACTAACTAGCTCGAAAAGAGCGCTCTCGATGATTCAGCATACTTCTAACAGAAGTCTCACCAAGATTATCGCAGAAAATGCATATCTCTGCTTGAAACCCCACGAAAACCAAGATATCTACTGTTCTGCATATCCAACGAACTGTGGAGTGGTGAAAACCCCAGAAAACGTGTTTCTCGCATTAAGTTGCTCGAAAAGAGCGCTCTCGTTGTTTCTGCATACTTCGAACTGATGTCTCACAAAGCTTATCGTAGAAAATGCATATCTCAGCTTGAAACCCGACGAAAACCAAAATATCTCCGGTTCTGCATATCCAACGCACTGTGGAGTGGTGAAAACACCAGATAACGTGTTTCCGCATTAAATAGCTCGAAACGAGCGATCTCGATGATTCTGCATACTTCGGACAGTAGTCTCACCAAGATTATCGTAAAAAATGCATATCTCAGCTTGAAACCCCACGAAAGCCAAGATATCGCTGGTTCTGCATATCAAACGCACTGTGGAGTGGTGAAAACACCGGATAAGGTTTTTCTCGCATTAACTAGCTCGAAAAGAGCGATCTCGATGATTCGGCATACTTCGGACAGAAGTCTCACCAATATTATCGCAGAAAATGCAAATTTCAGCTTGAAACCCCACAAAATCCAAAATATCTACTGTTCTGCATATCAAACGCACTGTGGAGTGGTGAAAACACCAGATAACGTGTTTCTCGCACTAACTAGCTCGAAAAGAGCGATCTCGGTGATTCAGCATACTTCTAACAGAAGTCTCACCATGATTATCGCAGAAAATGCATATCTCTGCTTGAAACCCCACGAAAACCAAGATATCTACTGTTCTGCATATCCAACGAACTGTGGAGTGGTGAAAATCCCAGAAAACGTGTTTCTCGCATTAAGTAGCTCGAAAAGAGCGCTCTCGTTGTTTCTGCATACTTCGAACTGATGTCTCACATAGCTTATCGTAGAAAATGCATATCTCAGCTTGAAACTCGACGAAAACCAAAATATCTCCGGTTCTGCATATCCAACGCACTGTGGAGTGGTGAAAACACCAGATAACGTGTTTCCGCATTAAATAGCTCGAAACGAGCGATCTCGATGATTCTGCATACTTCGGACAGAAGTCTCAACAAGATTATTGCAGAAAATGCATATCTCAGCTTGAAACCCCACGAAAACCAAGATATCTGCTGTTCTGCATATCAAACGCACTGTGGAGTGGTGAAAACCCCAGAAAACGTGTTTCTCGCATTAAATAGCTCGAATAGTGCGATCTCGATGATTCTGCATACTTCGGACAGAAGTCTCAGCAAGATTATCGCAGAAAATGCATATCTCAGCTTGAAACCCCACGAAAACCAAGATATCGCCGGTTCTGCATATCATACGCACTGTGGAGTGGTGAAAACACGAGATAACGTGTTTCTCGCATTAAATAGTTCGAATAGAGCGTTCTCGAAGATCCTGCATACTTCTGACAGAAGTCTCACTAAGATTATCGTAGAAAATGCACATCTCAGCTTGAAACCCGACGAAAACCGAGTTATCTCCGGTTCTGCACATCAAACGTACCGTGGAGTGGTGAAAACACCAGAAAACGTGTTTCGCGCATTAAGTAGCTCGAAAAGAGCGTTCTCGAAGATTCTGCATACTTCTGACAGAAGTCTCACCAGGATTATCGCAGAAAATGCATATCTCAGCTTGAAACCCGACCGAAACCAAGATATCTCCTGTTTTGCATGTCAAACGTACTGTGGAGTGGTGAAAACACCAGAAAACGTGTTTCGTGCATTAAGTAGCTCGAAGTCTCACCAAGATTATCGCAGAAAATGCATATCTCAGCTTGAAACCCCACGAAAACCAAGATGTCGCCGGTTCTGCATATCAAACGCACTGTGGAGTGGTGAAAACACCAGAAAACGTGTTTCTCATATTAAGTAGCTCGAAAAGAGCGTTCTCGATGACTCAGCATACTTCGGACAGAAGTCTCACCAAGATTATCGCAGAAAATGCATATCTCTGCTTGAAACCCCACGAAAACCAAGATATCTACTGTTCTGCATATCCAACGCACTGTGGAGTGCTGAAAACACCAGATAACGTGTTTCCGCATTAAATAGCTCGAAACGAGCGATCTCGATGATTTTGCATACTTCGGACAGATGTCTCAACAAGATTATCGCAGAAAATGCATATCTCAGCTTGAAACCCCACGAAAACCAACATATCTACTGTTCTGCATATCAAACGCACTGTGGAGTGGTGAAAACCCCAGAAAACGTGTTTCTCGCATTAAATAGCTCGAAAAGTGCGATCTCAATGATTCTGCATACTTCGGACAAGAGTCTCAACAAGATGATCGCAGAAAATGCATATTTCAGCTTGAAACCCTACGAAAACCAAGATATCTACTGTTCTGCATATCAAACGCACTGTGGAGTGGTGAAAACACCAGATAACGTGTTTCTCGCACTAACTAGCTCGAAAAGAGCGATCTCGATGATTCAGCATACTTCTATCAGAAGTCTCTCCAAGATTATCGCAGAAAATGCATATCTCTGCTTGAAACCCCACGAAAACCAAGATATCTCCGGTTCTGCATATCAAACGCACTGTGGAGTGGTGAAAACACCAGAAAACGTGTTTCTCGCATTAAATAGCTCGAAAAGTGCGATCTCGATGATTCTGCATACTTCGGACAAGAGTCTCAACAAGATTATCGCAGAAAATGCATATTTCAGCTTGAAACCCTACGAAAACCAAGATATCTACTGTTCTGCATATCAAACGCACTGTGGAGTGGTGAAAACACCGGACAAGGTTTTTCTCGCATTAACTAGCTCGAAAAGAGCGATCTCGATGTTTCAGCATACTTCGGACAGAAGTCTCACCAAGATTATCGTAAAAAATGCATATCTCAGCTTGAAACCACACGAAAGCCAAGATATCGCTGGTTCTGCATATCAAACGCACTGTGGAGTGGTGAAAACCCCAGAAAACGTGTTTCTCGCATTAAGTAGCTCGAAAAGAGCGCTCTCGTTGTTTCTGCATACTTCGAACTGATGTCTCACAAAGCTTATCGTAGAAAATGCATATCTCAGCTTGAAACCCGACGAAAACCAAAATATCTCCGGTTCTGCATATCCACCGCACTGTGGAGTGGTGAAAACACCAGATAACGTGTTTCCGCATTAAATAGCTCGAAACGAGCGATCTCGATGATTCTGCATACTTCGGACAGTAGTCTCACCAAGATTATCGTAAAAAATGCATATCTCAGCTTGAAACCCCACGAAAGCCAAGATATCGCTGGTTCTGCATATCAAACGCACTGTGGAGTGGAGAAAACACCGGATAAGGCTTTTCTCGCACTAACTAGCTCGAAAAGAGCGATCTAGATGATTCTGCATACTTCGGACAGAAGTCTCACCAAGATTATCGTAAAAAATGCATATCTCAGCTTGAAACCACACGAAAGCCAAGATATCTACTGTTCTGCATATCAAACGCACTGTGGAGTGGTGAAAACACCAGATAACGTGTTTCTCTCACTACCCAGCTCGAAAAGAGCGATCTCGATGTTTCAGCATACTTCGGACAGAAGTCTCACCAAGATTATCGCAGAAAATGCATATCTCAGCTTGAAACCCCACGAAAACCAAGATGTCGCCGGTTCTGCATATCAAACGCACTGTGGAGTGGTGAAAACACCAGAAAACGTGTTTCTCATATTAAGTAGCTCGAAAAGAGCCTTCTCGATGACTCAGCATACTTCGGACAGAAGTCTCACCAAGATTATCGCAGAAAATGCATATCTCTGCTTGAAACCCCACGAAAACCAAGATATCTACTGTTCTGCATATCCAACGCACTGTGGAGTGCTGAAAACACCAGATAACGTGTTTCCGCATTAAATAGCTCGAAACGAGCGATCTCGATGATTTTGCATACTTCGGACAGATGTCTCAACAAGATTATCGCAGAAAATATATATCTCAGCTTGAAACCCCACGAAAACCAAGATATCTACTGTTCTGCATATCAAACGCACTGTGGAGTGGTGAAAACCCCAGAAAACGTGTTTCTCGCATTAAATAGCTCGAAAAGTGCGATCTCGATGATTCTGCATACTTCGGACAAGAGTCTCAGCAAGATTATCGCAGAAAATGCATATTTCAGCTTGAAACCCTACGAAAACCAAGATATCTACTGTTCTGCATATCAAACGCACTGTGGAGTGGTGAAAACACCAGATAACGTGTTTCTCGCACTAACTAGCTCGAAAAGAGCGATCTCGATGATTCAGCATACTTCTAACAGAAGTCTCTCCAAGATTATCGCAGAAAATGCATATCTCTGCTTGAAACCCCACGAAAACCAAGATATCTACTGTTCTGCATATCAAACGCACTGTGGAGTGGTGAAAACACCAGAAAACGTGTTTCTCGCACTAACTAGCTCGAAAAGAGCGCTCTCGATGATTCAGCATACTTCTAACAGAAGTCTCACCAAGATTATCGCAGAAAATGCATATCTCTGCTTGAAACCCCACGAAAACCAAGATATCTACTGTTCTGCATATCCAACGAACTGTGGAGTGGTGAAAACCACAGAAAACGTGTTTCTCGCATTAAGTTGCTCGAAAAGAGCGCTCTCGTTGTTTCTGCATACTTCGAACTGATGTCTCACAAAGCTTATCGTAGAAAATGCATATCTCAGCTTGAAACCCGACGAAAACCAAAATATCTCCGGTTCTGCATATCCAACGCACTGTGGAGTGGTGAAAACACCAGATAACGTGTTTCCGCATTAAACAGCTCGAAACGAGCGATCTCGATGATTCTGCATACTTCGGACAGTAGTCTCACCAAGATTATCGTAAAAAATGCATATCTCAGCTTGAAACCCCACGAAAGCCAAGATATCGCTGGTTCTGCATATCAAACGCACTGTGGAGTGGTGAAAACACCGGATAAGGTTTTTCTCGCATTAACTAGCTCGAAAAGAGCGATCTCGATGATTCGGCATACTTCGGACAGAAGTCTCACCAATATTATCGCAGAAAATGCAAATTTCAGCTTGAAACCCCACAAAATCCAAAATATCTACTGTTCTGCATATCAAACGCACTGTGGAGTGGTGAAAACACCAGATAACGTGTTTCTCGCACTAACTAGCTCGAAAAGAGCGATCTCGGTGATTCAGCATACTTCTAACAGAAGTCTCACCATGATTATCGCAGAAAATGCATATCTCTGCTTGAAACCCCACGAAAACCAAGATATCTACTGTTCTGCATATCCAACGAACTGTGGAGTGGTGAAAACCCCAGAAAACGTGTTTCTCGCATTAAGTAGCTCGAAAAGAGCGCTCTCGTTGTTTCTGCATACTTCGAACTGATGTCTCACATAGCTTATCGTAGAAAATGCATATCTCAGCTTGAAACTCGACGAAAACCAAAATATCTCCGGTTCTGCATATCCAACGCACTGTGGAGTGGTGAAAACACCAGATAACGTGTTTCCGCATTAAATAGCTCGAAACGAGCGATCTCGATGATTCTGCATACTTCGGACAAGAGTCTCAACAAGATTATCGCAGAAAATGCATATTTCAGCTTGAAACCCTACGAAAACCAAGATATCTACTGTTCTGCATATCAAACGCACTGTGGAGTGGTGAAAACACCAGATAACGTGTTTCTCGCACTAACTAGCTCGAAAAGAGCGATCTCGATGATTCAGCATACTTCTATCAGAAGTCTCTCCAAGATTATCGCAGAAAATGCATATCTCTGCTTGAAACCCCACGAAAACCAAGATATCTCCGGTTCTGCATATCAAACGCACTGTGGAGTGGTGAAAACACCAGAAAACGTGTTTCTCGCATTAAATAGCTCGAAAAGTGCGATCTCGATGATTCTGCATACTTCGGACAAGAGCCTCAACAAGATTATCGCAGAAAATGCATATTTCAGCTTGAAACCCTACGAAAACCAAGATATCTACTGTTCTGCATATCAAACGCACTGTGGAGTGGTGAAAACACCGGACAAGGTTTTTCTCGCATTAACTAGCTCGAAAAGAGCGATCTCGATGTTTCAGCATACTTCGGACAGAAGTCTCACCAAGATTATCGTAAAAAATGCATATCTCAGCTTGAAACCACACGAAAGCCAAGATATCGCTGGTTCTGCATATCAAACGCACTGTGGAGTGGTGAAAACCCCAGAAAACGTGTTTCTCGCATTAAGTAGCTCGAAAAGAGCGCTCTCGTTGTTTCTGCATACTTCGAACTGATGTCTCACAAAGCTTATCGTAGAAAATGCATATCTCAGCTTGAAACCCGACGAAAACCAAAATATCTCCGGTTCTGCATATCCACCGCACTGTGGAGTGGTGAAAACACCAGATAACGTGTTTCCGCATTAAATAGCTCGAAACGAGCGATCTCGATGATTCTGCATACTTCGGACAGTAGTCTCACCAAGATTATCGTAAAAAATGCATATCTCAGCTTGAAACCCCACGAAAGCCAAGATATCGCTGGTTCTGCATATCAAACGCACTGTGGAGTGGAGAAAACACCGGATAAGGCTTTTCTCGCACTAACTAGCTCGAAAAGAGCGATCTAGATGATTCTGCATACTTCGGACAGAAGTCTCACCAAGATTATCGTAAAAAATGCATATCTCAGCTTGAAACCACACGAAAGCCAAGATATCTACTGTTCTGCATATCAAACGCACTGTGGAGTGGTGAAAACACCAGATAACGTGTTTCTCTCACTACCCAGCTCGAAAAGAGCGATCTCGATGTTTCAGCATACTTCGGACAGAAGTCTCACCAAGATTATCGCAGAAAATGCATATCTCAGCTTGAAACCCCACGAAAACCAAGATGTCGCCGGTTCTGCATATCAAACGCACTGTTTAGTGGTGAAAACACCAGAAAACGTGTTTCTCATATTAAGTAGCTCGAAAAGAGCCTTCTCGATGACTCAGCATACTTCGGACAGAAGTCTCACCAAGATTATCGCAGAAAATGCATATCTCTGCTTGAAACCCCACGAAAACCAAGATATCTACTGTTCTGCATATCCAACGCACTGTGGAGTGCTGAAAACACCAGATAACGTGTTTCCGCATTAAATAGCTCGAAACGAGCGATCTCGATGATTTTGCATACTTCGGACAGATGTCTCAACAAGATTATCGCAGAAAATATATATCTCAGCTTGAAACCCCACGAAAACCAAGATATCTACTGTTCTGCATATCAAACGCACTGTGGAGTGGTGAAAACCCCAGAAAACGTGTTTCTCGCATTAAATAGCTCGAAAAGTGCGATCTCGATGATTCTGCATACTTCGGACAAGAGTCTCAGCAAGATTATCGCAGAAAATGCATATTTCAGCTTGAAACCCTACGAAAACCAAGATATCTACTGTTCTGCATATCAAACGCACTGTGGAGTGGTGAAAACACCAGATAACGTGTTTCTCGCACTAACTAGCTCGAAAAGAGCGATCTCGATGATTCAGCATACTTCTAACAGAAGTCTCTCCAAGATTATCGCAGAAAATGCATATCTCTGCTTGAAACCCCACGAAAACCAAGATATCTACTGTTCTGCATATCAAACGCACTGTGGAGTGGTGAAAACACCAGAAAACGTGTTTCTCGCACTAACTAGCTCGAAAAGAGCGCTCTCGATGATTCAGCATACTTCTAACAGAAGTCTCACCAAGATTATCGCAGAAAATGCATATCTCTGCTTGAAACCCCACGAAAACCAAGATATCTACTGTTCTGCATATCCAACGAACTGTGGAGTGGTGAAAACCACAGAAAACGTGTTTCTCGCATTAAGTTGCTCGAAAAGAGCGCTCTCGTTGTTTCTGCATACTTCGAACTGATGTCTCACAAAGCTTATCGTAGAAAATGCATATCTCAGCTTGAAACCCGACGAAAACCAAAATATCTCCGGTTCTGCATATCCAACGCACTGTGGAGTGGTGAAAACACCAGATAACGTGTTTCCGCATTAAACAGCTCGAAACGAGCGATCTCGATGATTCTGCATACTTCGGACAGTAGTCTCACCAAGATTATCGTAAAAAATGCATATCTCAGCTTGAAACCCCACGAAAGCCAAGATATCGCTGGTTCTGCATATCAAACGCACTGTGGAGTGGTGAAAACACCGGATAAGGTTTTTCTCGCATTAACTAGCTCGAAAAGAGCGATCTCGATGATTCGGCATACTTCGGACAGAAGTCTCACCAATATTATCGCAGAAAATGCAAATTTCAGCTTGAAACCCCACAAAATCCAAAATATCTACTGTTCTGCATATCAAACGCACTGTGGAGTGGTGAAAACACCAGATAACGTGTTTCTCGCACTAACTAGCTCGAAAAGAGCGATCTCGGTGATTCAGCATACTTCTAACAGAAGTCTCACCATGATTATCGCAGAAAATGCATATCTCTGCTTGAAACCCCACGAAAACCAAGATATCTACTGTTCTGCATATCCAACGAACTGTGGAGTGGTGAAAACCCCAGAAAACGTGTTTCTCGCATTAAGTAGCTCGAAAAGAGCGCTCTCGTTGTTTCTGCATACTTCGAACTGATGTCTCACATAGCTTATCGTAGAAAATGCATATCTCAGCTTGAAACTCGACGAAAACCAAAATATCTCCGGTTCTGCATATCCAACGCACTGTGGAGTGGTGAAAACACCAGATAACGTGTTTCCGCATTAAATAGCTCGAAACGAGCGATCTCGATGATTCTGCATACTTCGGACAGAAGTCTCAACAAGATTATCGCAGAAAATGCATATCTCAGCTTGAAACCCCACGAAAACCAAGATATCTGCTGTTCTGCATATCAAACGCACTGTGGAGTGGTGAAAACCCCAGAAAACGTGTTTCTTGCATTAAATAGCTCGAATAGTGCGATCTCGATGATTCTGCATACTTCGGACAAGAGTCTCAACAAGATTATCGCAGAAAATGCATATTTGTGCTTGAAACCCTACGAAAACCAAGATATCTACTGTTCTGCATATCAAACGCACTGTGGAGTGGTGAAAACACCAGATAACGTGTTTCTCGCACTAACTAGCTCGAAAAGAGCGATCTCGATGATTCAGCATACCTCGGACAGAAGTCTCACAAAGATTATCGTAAAAAATGCATATCTCAGCTTGAAAACCCCACGAAAGCCAAGATATCGCTGGTTCTGCATATCAAACGTACTTTGGTGTGGTGAAAACACCGGATAAGGTTTTTCTCGCATTAACTAGCTCGAAAAGAGCGATCTCGATGTTTCAGCATACTTCGGACAGAAGTCTCAGCAAGATTATCGCAGAAAATGCATATCTCAGCTTGAAACCCCACGAAAACCAAGATATCGCCGGTTCTGCATATCATACGCACTGTGGAGTGGTGAAAACACGAGATAACGTGTTTCTCGCATTAAATAGCTTGAATAGAGCGTTCTCGAAGATCCTGCATACTTCTGACAGAAGTCTCACTAAGATTATCGTAGAAAATGCACATCTCAGCTTGAAACCCGACGAAAACCGAGTTATCTCCGGTTCTGCACATCAAACGTACCGTGGAGTGGTGAAAACACCAGAAAACGTGTTTCGCGCATTAAGTAGCTCGAAAAGAGCGTTCTCGAAGATTCTGCATACTTCTGACAGAAGTCTCACCAGGATTATCGCAGAAAATGCATATCTCAGCTTGAAACCCGACCGAAACCAAGATATCTCCTGTTTTGCATGTCAAACGTACTGTGGAGTGGTGAAAACACCAGAAAACGTGTTTCGTGCATTAAGTAGCTCGAAGTCTCACCAAGATTATCGCAGAAAATGCATATCTCAGCTTGAAACCCCACGAAAACCAAGATGTCGCCGGTTCTGCATATCAAACGCACTGTGGAGTGGTGAAAACACCAGAAAACGTGTTTCTCATATTAAGTAGCTCGAAAAGAGCGTTCTCGATGACTCAGCATACTTCGGACAGAAGTCTCACCAAGATTATCGCAGAAAATGCATATCTCTGCTTGAAACCCCACGAAAACCAAGATATCTACTGTTCTGCATATCCAACGCACTGTGGAGTGCTGAAAACACCAGATAACGTGTTTCCGCATTAAATAGCTCGAAACGAGCGATCTCGATGATTTTGCATACTTCGGACAGATGTCTCAAAAAGATTATCGCAGAAAATGCATATCTCAGCTTGAAACCCCACGAAAACCAACATATCTACTGTTCTGCATATCAAACGCACTGTGGAGTGGTGAAAACCCCAGAAAACGTGTTTCTCGCATTAAATAGCTCGAAAAGTGCGATCTCGATGATTCTGCATACTTCGGACAAGAGTCTCAACAAGATTATCGCAGAAAATGCATATTTCAGCTTGAAACCCTACGAAAACCAAGATATCTACTGTTCTGCATATCAAACGCACTGTGGAGTGGTGAAAACACCGGACAAGGTTTTTCTCGCATTAACTAGCTCGAAAAGAGCGATCTCGATGTTTCAGCATACTTCGGACAGAAGTCTCACCAAGATTATCGTAAAAAAAGCATATCTCAGCTTGAAACCCCACGAAAGCCAAGATATCGCTGGTTCTGCATATCAAACGCACTGTGGAGTGGTGAAAACCCCAGAAAACGTGTTTCTCGCATTAAGTAGCTCGAAAAGAGCGCTCTCGTTGTTTCTGCATACTTCGAACTGATGTCTCACAAAGCTTATCGTAGAAAATGCATATCTCAGCTTGAAACCCGACGAAAACCAAAATATCTCCGGTTCTGCATATCCACCGCACTGTGGAGTGGTGAAAACACCAGATAACGTGTTTCCGCATTAAATAGCTCGAAACGAGCGATCTCGATGATTCTGCATACTTCGGACAGTAGTCTCACCAAGATTATCGTAAAAAATGCATATCTCAGCTTGAAACCCCACGAAAGCCAAGATATCGCTGGTTCTGCATATCAAACGCACTGTGGAGTGGAGAAAACACCGGATAAGGCTTTTCTCGCACTAACTAGCTCGAAAAGAGCGATCTAGATGATTCTGCATACTTCGGACAGAAGTCTCACCAAGATTATCGTAAAAATGCATATCTCAGCATGAAACCACACGAAAGCCAAGATATCTACTGTTCTGCAATTCCAACGCACTGTGGAGTGCTGAAAACACCAGATAACGTGTTTCCGCATTAAATAGCTCGAAACGAGCGATCTCGATGATTTTGCATACTTCGGACAGATGTCTCAACAAGATTATCGCAGAAAATATATATCTCAGCTTGAAACCCCACGAAAACCAAGATATCTACTGTTCTGCATATCAAACGCACTGTGGAGTGGTGAAAACCCCAGAAAACGTGTTTCTCGCATTAAATAGCTCGAAAAGTGCGATCTCGATGATTCTGCATACTTCGGACAAGAGTCTCAACAAGATTATCGCAGAAAATGCATATTTCAGCTTGAAACCCTACGAAAACCAAGATATCTACTGTTCTGCATATCAAACACACTGTGGAGTGGTGAAAACACCAGATAACGTTTTTCTCGCACTAACTAGCTCGAAAAGAGCGATCTCGATGATTCAGCATACTTCTAACAGAAGTCTCTCCAAGATTATCGCAGAAAATGCATATCTCTGCTTGAAACCCCACGAAAACCAAGATATCTACTGTTCTGCATATCAAACGCACTGTGGAGTGGTGAAAACACCAGAAAACGTGTTTCTCGCATTAAATAGCTCGAAAAGTGCGATCTCGATGATTCTGCATACTTCGGACAAGAGTCTCAACCAGATTATCGCAGAAAATGCATATTTCAGCTTGAAACCCTACGAAAACCAAGATATCTACTGTTCTGCATATCAAACGCACTGTGGAGTGGTGAAAACACCGGACAAGGTTTTTCCCGCATTAAGTAGCTCGAAAAGAGCGCTCTCGTTGTTTCTGCATACTTCGAACTGATGTCTCACAAAGCTTATCGTAGAAAATGCATATCTCAGCTTGAAACCCGACGAAAACCAAAATATCTCCGGTTCTGCATATCCACCGCACTGTGGAGTGGTGAAAACACCAGATAACGTGTTTCCGCATTAAATAGCTCGAAACGAGCGATCTCGATGATTCTGCATACTTCGGACAGTAGTCTCACCAAGATTATCGTAAAAAATGCATATCTCAGCTTGAAACCCCACGAAAGCCAAGATATCGCTGGTTCTGCATATCAAACGCACTGTGGAGTGGAGAAAACACCGGATAAGGCTTTTCTCGCACTAACTAGCTCGAAAAGAGCGATCTCGTTGTTTCTGCATACTTCGAACTGATGTCTCACAAAGCTTATCGTAGAAAATGCATATCTCAGCTTGAAACCCGACGAAAACCAAAATATCTCCGGTTCTGCATATCCAACGCACTGTGGAGTGGTGAAAACCCCAGAAAACGTGTTTCTCGCATTAAGTAGCTCGAAAAGAGCGCTCTCGTTGTTTCTGCATACTTCGAACTGATGTCTCACAAAGCTTATCGTAGAAAATGCATATCTCAGCTTGAAACCCGACGAAAACCAAAATATCTCCGATTCTGCATATCCAACGCACTGTGGAGTGGTGAAAACTCCAGATAACGTGTTTCCGCACTAAATAGCTCGAAACGAGCGATCTCGATGATTCTGCATACTTCGGACAGAAGTCTCAACAAGATTATCGCAGAAAATGCATATCTCAGCTTGAAACCCCACGAAAACCAAGATATCGCCGGATCTGCATGCCAAACGCACTGTGGAGTGGTGAGAACACCGGATAAGGTTTTTCTCGCATTAGCTAGCTCGAAAAGAGCGATCTAGATGATTCTGCATACTTCGGACAGAAGTCTCACCAAGATTATCGTAAAAAATGCATATCTCAGCTTGAAACCACACGAAAGCCAAGATATCGCTGGTTCTGCATATCAAACGCACTGTGGAGTGGTGAAAACCCCAGAAAACGTGTTTCTCGCATTAAATAGCTCGAAAAGTCTGATCTCGATGATTCTGCATACTTCGGACAAGAGTCTCAACAAGATCATCGCAGTAAATGCATATTTCAGCTTGAAACCCCACGAAAACCAAGATATCTACTGTTCTGCATATCAAACGCACTGTGGAGTGGTGAAAACACCAGATAACGTGTTTCTCGCACTACCCAGCTCGAAAAGAGCGATCTCGATGTTTCATTATACTTCGGACAGAAGTCTCACCAAGATTATCGCAGAAAATGCATATCTCAGCTTGAAACCCCACGAAAACCAAGATATCGCCGGATCTGCATATCAAACGCACTGTGGAGTGGTGAAAACACCGGACAAGGTTTTTCTCGCATTAACTAGCTCGAAAAGAGCGATCTCGATGTTTCAGCATACTTCGGACAGAAGTCTCACCAAGATTATCGTAAAAAATGCATATCTCAGCTTGAAACCCCACGAAAGCAAAGATATCGCTGGTTCTGCATATCAAACGCACTGTGGAGGGGTGAAAACCCCAGAAAACGTGTTTCTCGCATTAAATAGCTCGAAAAGTGCGATCTCGATGATTCTGCATACTTCGGACAAGAGTCTCCACAAGATTATCGCAGAAAATACATATTTCAGCTTGAAACCCCACGAAAACCAAGATATCTACTGTTCTGCATATCAAACGCACTGTGGAGTGGTGAAAACACCAGATAACGTGTTTCTCGCACTAACTAGCTCGAAAAGAGCGATCTCGATGATTCAGCATACTTCTAACAGAAGTCTCTTCAAGATTATCGCAGAAAATGCATATCTCTGCTTGAAACCCCACGAAAACCAAGATATCTACTGTTCTGCATATCAAACGCACTGTGGAGTGTTGAAAACACCGGACAAGGTTTTTCTCGCATTAACTAGCTCGAAAAATGCGATCTCGATGTTTCAGCATACTTCGGACAGAAGTCTCACCAAGATTATCGTAAAAAAAGCATATCTCAGCTTGAAACCCCACGAAAGCCAAGATATCGCTGGTTCTGCATATCAAACGCACTGTGGAGTGGTGAAAACCCCAGAAAACGTGTTTCTCGCATTAAGTAGCTCGAAAAGAGCGCTCTCGTTGTTTCTGCATACTTCGAACTGATGTCTCACAAAGCTTATCGTAGAAAATGCATATCTCAGCTTGAAACCCGACGAAAACCAAAATATCTCCGGTTCTGCATATCCACCGCACTGTGGAGTGGTGAAAACACCAGATAACGTGTTTCCGCATTAAATAGCTCGAAACGAGCGATCTCGATGATTCTGCATACTTCGGACAGTAGTCTCACCAAGATTATCGTAAAAAATGCATATCTCAGCTTGAAACCCCACGAAAGCCAAGATATCGCTGGTTCTGCATATCAAACGCACTGTGGAGTGGAGAAAACACCGGATAAGGCTTTTCTCGCACTAACTAGCTCGAAAAGAGCGATCTCGTTGTTTCTGCATACTTCGAACTGATGTCTCACAAAGCTTATCGTAGAAAATGCATATCTCAGCTTGAAACCCGACGAAAACCAAAATATCTCCGGTTCTGCATATCCAACGCACTGTGGAGTGGTGAAACCCCCAGAAAACGTGTTTCTCGCATTAAGTAGCTCGAAAAGAGCGCTCTCGTTGTTTCTGCATACTTCGAACTGATGTCTCACAAAGCTTATCGTAGAAAATGCATATCTCAGCTTGAAACCCGACGAAACCCAAAATATCTCCGATTCTGCATATCCAACGCACTGTGGAGTGGTGAAAACACCAGATAACGTGTTTCCGCACTAAATAGCTCGAAACGAGCGATCTCGATGATTCTGCATACTTCGGACAGAAGTCTCAACAAGATTATCGCAGAAAATGCATATCTCAGCTTGAAACCCCACGAAAACCAAGATATCGCCGGATCTGCATACCAAACGCACTGTGGAGTGGTGAGAACACCGGATAAGGTTTTTCTCGCATTAACTAGCTCGAAAAGAGCGATCTAGATGATTCTGCATACTTCGGACAGAAGTCTCACCAAGATTATCGTAAAAAATGCATATCTCAGCTTGAAACCACACGAAAGCCAAGATATCGCTGGTTCTGCATATCAAACGCACTGTGGAGTGGTGAAAACCCCAGAAAACGTGTTTGTCGCATTAAATAGCTCGAAAAGTGCGATCTCGATGATTCTGCATACTTCGGACAAGAGTCTCAACAAGATTATCGCAGTAAATGCGTATTTCAGCTTGAAACCCCACGAAAACCAAGATATCTACTGTTCTGCATATCAAACGCACTGTGGAGTGGTGAAAACACCAGATAACGTGTTTCTCGCACTACCCAGCTCGAAAAGAGCGATCTCGATGTTTCATTATACTTCGGACAGAAGTCTCACCAAGATTATCGCAGAAAATGCATATCTCAGCTTGAAACCCCACGAAAACCAAGATATCGCCGGATCTGCATATCAAACGCACTGTGGAGTGGTGAAAACACCGGACAAGGTTTTTCTCGCATTAACTAGCTCGAAAAGAGCGATCTCGATGTTTCAGCATACTTCGGACAGAAGTCTCACCAAGATTATCGTAAAAAATGCATATCTCAGCTTGAAACCCCACGAAAGCCAAGATATCGCTGGTTCTGCATATCAAACGCACTGTGGAGGGGTGAAAACCCCAGAAAACGTGTTTCTCGCATTAAATAGCTCGAAAAGTGCGATCTCGATGATGCTGCATACTTCGGACAGAAGTCTCAACAAGATTATCGCAGAAAATGCATATCTCAGCTTGAAACCCCACGAAAACCAAGATATCTACTGTTCTGCATATCAAACGCACTGTGGAGTGGTGAAAACACCAGATAACGTGTTTCTCGCACTAAGTAGCTCGAAAAGAGCGATCTCGATGATTCAGCATACCTCGGACAGAAGTCTCACCAAGATTATCGTAAAAAATGCATATCTCAGCTTGAAAACCCCACGAAAGCCAAGATATCGCTGGTTCTGCATATCAAACGCACTTTGGAGTGGTGGAAACACCGGATAAGGTTTTTCTCGCATTAACTAGCTCGAATAGAGCGATCTCGATGTTTCAGCATACTTCGGACAGAAGTCTCACCAAAATTATCGCAGAAAATGCATATCTCTGCTTGAAACCCCACGAAAACCAAGATATCTACTGTTCTGCATATCCAACGCACTGTGGAGTGCTGAAAACACCAGATAACGTGTTTCCGCATTAAATAGCTCGAAACGAGCGATCTCGATGATTTTGCATACTTCGGACAGATGTCTCAACAAGATTATCGCAGAAAATGCATATCTCAGCTTGAAACCCCACGAAAACCAAGATATCTACTGTTCTGCATATCAAACGCACTGTGGAGTGGTGAAAACCCCAGAAAACGTGTTTCTCGCATTAAATAGCTCGAAAAGTGCGATCTCGATGATTCTGCATACTTCGGACAAGAGTCTCAACAAGATTATCGCAGAAAATGCATATTTCAGCTTGAAACCCTACGAAAACCAAGATATCTCCGGTTCTGCATATCCAGCGCACTGTGGAGTGGTGAAAACACCAGATAACGTGTTTCCGCATTAAATAGCTCGAAACGAGCGATCTCGATGATTCTGCATACTTCGGACAGTAGTCTCACCAAGAATATCGTAAAAAATGCATATCTCAGCTTGAAACCCCACGAAAGCCAAGATATCGCTGGTTCTGCATATCAAACGCACTGTGGAGTGGAGAAAACACCGGATAAGGCTTTTCTCGCACTAACTAGCTCGAAAAGAGCGATCTCGTTGTTTCTGCATACTTCGAACTGATGTCTCACAAAGCTTATCGTAGAAAATGCATATCTCAGCTTGAAACCCGACGAAAACCAAAATATCTCCGGTTCTGCATATCCAACGCACTGTGGAGTGGTGAAAACCCCAGAAAACGTGTTTCTCGCATTAAGTAGCTCGAAAAGAGCGCTCTCGTTGTTTCTGCATACTTCGAACTGATGTCTCACAAAGCTTATCGTAGAAAATGCATATCTCAGCTTGAAACCCGACGAAAACCAAAATATCTCCGATTCTTCATATCCAACGCACTGTGGAGTGGTGAAAACACCAGATAACGTGTTTCCGCACTAAATAGCTCGAAACTAGCGATCTCGATGATTCTGCATACTTCGGACAGAAGTCTCAACAAGATTATCGCAGAAAATGCATATCTCAGCTTGAAACCCCACGAAAACCAAGATATCGCCGGATCTGCATACCAAACGCACTGTGGAGTGGTGAGAACACCGGATAAGGTTTTTCTCGCATTAACTAGCTCGAAAAGAGCGATCTCGATGTTTCAGCATACTTCGGACAGAAGTCTCACCAAGATTATCGCAGAAAATGCATATCTCAGCTTGAAACCCCACGAATACCAAGATGTCGCCGGTTCTGCATATCAAACGCACTGTGGAGTGGTGAAAACACCAGAAAACGTGTTTCTCATATTAAGTAGCTCGAAACGAGCGATCTCGATGATTCTGCATACTTCGGACAGAAGTCTCACCAAGATTATCGCAGAATACGCATATCTCAGCTTGAAACCCCACGAAAACCAAGATATCGCCGGTTCTGCATATCATACGCACTGTGGAGTGGTGAAAACACCGGATAAGGTTTTTCTCGCATTAACTAGCTCGAAAAGAGCGATCTCGATGTTTCAGCATACTTCGGACAGAAGTCTCACCAATATTATCGCAGAAAATGCATATCTCAGATTTAAACCCCACGAAAACCAAGATATCGCCGGTTCTGCATATCCAACGAACTGTGGAGTGGTGAAAACCCCAGAAAACGTGTTTCTCGCATTATGTTGCTCGAAAAGAGCGCTCTCGTTGTTTCT
This sequence comes from Anthophora plumipes, assembly GCA_951804975.1. NCBI lineage: Eukaryota > Metazoa > Arthropoda > Insecta > Hymenoptera > Apidae > Anthophora > Anthophora plumipes. Next base: position 57,355 of record CATORF010000757.1, read on the forward strand.
GCATACTTCGAACTGATGTCTCACAAAGCTTATCGTAGAAAATGCATATCTCAGCTTGAAACCCGACGAAAACCAAAATATCTCCGGTTCTGCATATCCAACGCACTGTGGAGTGGTGAAAACACCAGATAACGTGTTTCCGCATTAAATAGCTCGAAACGAGCGATCTCGATGATTCTGCATACTTCGGACAGAAGTCTCAACAAGATTATCGCAGAAAACGCATATCTCAGCTTGAAACCCCACGAAAACCAAGATATCTACTGTTCTGCATATCAAACGCACTGTAGAGTGGTAAAAACACCAGATAACGTGTTTCATGCACTAACTAGCTCGAAAAGAGCGATCTCGATGATTCAGCATACTTCCGACAGAAGTCTCACCAAAATTATCGTAAAAAATGCATATCTCAGCTTGAAACCCCACCGAAAACCAAGATATCGCTGTGTTCTGCATATCAGACGCACTGTGGAGTGGTGAAAACCCCAGAAAACGTGTTTCTCGCATTAAATAGCTCGAGAAGAGCGCTCTCGTTGTTTCTGCATACTTCGAACTGATGTCTCACAAAGCTTATCGTAGAAAATGCATATCTCAGCTTGAAACCCCACCGAAAACCAAGATATCGCTGTGTTCTGCATATCAAACGCACTGTGGAGTGGTGAAAACCCCAGAAAACGTGTTTCTCGCATTAAATAGCTCGAAAAGTGCGATCTCGATGATGCTGCATACTTCGGACAGAAGTCTCAAAAAGATTATCGCAGAAAATGCATATTTCAGCTTGAAACCCCACGAAAACCAAGACATCTACTGTTCTGCATATCAAACGCACTGTGGAGTGGTGAAAACACCAGATAACGTGTTTCTCGCACTAAGTAGCTCGAAAAGAGCGATCTCGATGATTCAGCATACCTCGGACAGAAGTCTCACCAAGATTATCGTAAAAAATGCATATCTCAGCTTGAAAACCCCACGAAAGCCAAGATATCGCTGGTTCTGCATATGAAACGCACTTTGGAGTGGTGGAAACACCGGATAAGGTTTTTCTCGCATTAACTAGCTCGAATAGAGCGATCTCGATGTTTCAGCATACTTCGGACAGAAGTCTCACCAAAATTATCGTAAAAAATGCATATCTCAGCTTGAAATCCCCCCGAAAACCAAGATATCGCTGTGTTCTGCATATCAAACGCACTGTGGAGTGGTGAAAACCCCAAAAAACGTGTTTCTCGCATTAAATAGCTCGAAAAGTGCGATCTCGATGATTCTGCATACTTCGGACAGAAGTCTCAACAAGATTATCGCAGAAAACGCATATCTCAGCTTGAAAGCCCACGAAAACCAAGATATCTACTGTTCTGCATATCCAACGAACTGTGGAGTGGTGAAAACCCCAGAAAACGTGTTTCTCGCATTAAGTATCTCGAAAAGAGCGCTCTCGTTGTTTCTGCATACTTCGAACTGATGTCTCACATAGCTTATCGTAGAAAATGCATATCTCAGCTTGAAACTCGACGAAAACCAAAATATCTCCGGTTCTGCATATCCAACGCACTGTGGAGTGGTGAAAACACCAGATAACGTGTTTCCGCATTAAATAGCTCGAAACCAGCGATCTCAATGATTCTGCATACTTCGGACAGAAGTCTCAACAAGATTATCGCAGAAAATGCATATCTCAGCTTGAAACCCCACGAAAACCAAGATATCTGCTGTTCTGCATATCAAACGCACTGTGGAGTGGTGAAAACCCCAGAAAACGTGTTTCTCGCATTAAATAGCTCGAATAGTGCGCTCTCGATGATTCTGCATACTTCGGACAAGAGTCTCAACAAGATTATCGCAGAAAATGCATATTTGTGCTTGAAACCCTACGAAAACCAAGATATCTACTGTTCTGCATATCAAACGCACTGTGGAGTGGTGAAAACACCAGATAACGTGTTTCTCGCACTAACTAGCTCGAAAAGAGCGATCTCGATGATTCAGCATACCTCGGACAGAAGTCTCACAAAGATTATCGTAAAAAATGCATATCTCAGCTTGAAAACCCCACGAAAGCCAAGATATCGCTGGTTCTGCATATCAAACGTACTTTGGTGTGGTGAAAACACCGGATAAGGTTTTTCTCGCATTAACTAGCTCGAAAAGAGCGATCTCGATGTTTCAGCATACTTCGGACAGAAGTCTCAGCAAGATTATCGCAGAAAATGCATATCTCAGCTTGAAACCCCACGAAAACCAAGATATCGCCGGTTTTGCATATCATACGCACTGTGGAGTGGTGAAAACACGAGATAACGTGTTTCTCGCATTAAATAGCTCGAATAGAGCGTTCTCGAAGATCCTGCATACTTCTGACAGAAGTCTCACTAAGATTATCGTAGAAAATGCACATCTCAGCTTGAAACCCGACGAAAACCGAGTTATCTCCGGTTCTGCACATCAAACGTACCGTGGAGTGGTGAAAACACCAGAAAACGTGTTTCGCGCATTAAGTAGCTCGAAAAGAGCGTTCTCGAAGATTCTGCATACTTCTGACAGAAGTCTCACCAGGATTATCGCAGAAAATGCATATCTCAGCTTGAAACCCGACCGAAACCAAGATATCTCCTGTTTTGCATGTCAAACGTACTGTGGAGTGGTGAAAACACCAGAAAACGTGTTTCGTGCATTAAGTAGCTCGAAGTCTCACCAAGATTATCGCAGAAAATGCATATCTCAGCTTGAAACCCCACGAAAACCAAGATGTCGCCGGTTCTGCATATCAAACGCACTGTGGAGTGGTGAAAACACCAGAAAACGTGTTTCTCATATTAAGTAGCTCGAAAAGAGCGTTCTCGATGACTCAGCATACTTCGGACAGAAGTCTCACCAAGATTATCGCAGAAAATGCATATCTCTGCTTGAAACCCCACGAAAACCAAGATATCTACTGTTCTGCATATCAAACGCACTGTGGAGTGGTGAAAACACCAGATAACGTGTTTCTCGCACTAACTAGCTCGAAAAGAGCGATCTCGATGATTCAGCATACTTCTAACAGAAGTCTCTTCAAGATTATCGCAGAAAATGCATATCTCTGCTTGAAACCCCACGAAAGCCAAGATATCGCTGGTTCTGCATATCAAACGCACTGTGGAGTGGTGAAAACCCCAGAAAACGTGTTTCTCGCATTAAGTAGCTCGAAAAGAGCGCTCTCGTTGTTTCTGCATACTTCGAACTGATGTCTCACAAAGCTTATCGTAGAAAATGCATATCTCAGCTTGAAACCCGACGAAAACCAAAATATCTCCGGTTCTGCATATCCACCGCACTGTGGAGTGGTGAAAACACCAGATAACGTGTTTCCGCATTAAATAGCTCGAAACGAGCGATCTCGATGATTCTGCATACTTCGGACAAGAGTCTCCACAAGATTATCGCAGAAAATACATATTTCAGCTTGAAACCCCACGAAAACCAAGATATCTACTGTTCTGCATATCAAACGCACTGTGGAGTGGTGAAAACACCAGATAACGTGTTTCTCGCACTAACTAGCTCGAAAAGAGCGATCTCGATGATTCAGCATACTTCTAACAGAAGTCTCTTCAAGATTATCGCAGAAAATGCATATCTCTGCTTGAAACCCCACGAAAACCAAGATATCTACTGTTCTGCATATCAAACGCACTGTGGAGTGTTGAAAACACCGGACAAGGTTTTTCTCGCATTAACTAGCTCGAAAAATGCGATCTCGATGTTTCAGCATACTTCGGACAGAAGTCTCACCAAGATTATCGTAAAAAAAGCATATCTCAGCTTGAAACCCCACGAAAGCCAAGATATCGCTGGTTCTGCATATCAAACGCACTGTGGAGTGGTGAAAACCCCAGAAAACGTGTTTCTCGCATTAAGTAGCTCGAAAAGAGCGCTCTCGTTGTTTCTGCATACTTCGAACTGATGTCTCACAAAGCTTATCGTAGAAAATGCATATCTCAGCTTGAAACCCGACGAAAACCAAAATATCTCCGGTTCTGCATATCCACCGCACTGTGGAGTGGTGAAAACACCAGATAACGTGTTTCCGCATTAAATAGCTCGAAACGAGCGATCTCGATGATTCTGCATACTTCGGACAGTAGTCTCACCAAGATTATCGTAAAAAATGCATATCTCAGCTTGAAACCCCACGAAAGCCAAGATATCGCTGGTTCTGCATATCAAACGCACTGTGGAGTGGAGAAAACACCGGATAAGGCTTTTCTCGCACTAACTAGCTCGAAAAGAGCGATCTCGTTGTTTCTGCATACTTCGAACTGATGTCTCACAAAGCTTATCGTAGAAAATGCATATCTCAGCTTGAAACCCGACGAAAACCAAAATATCTCCGGTTCTGCATATCCAACGCACTGTGGAGTGGTGAAACCCCCAGAAAACGTGTTTCTCGCATTAAGTAGCTCGAAAAGAGCGCTCTCGTTGTTTCTGCATACTTCGAACTGATGTCTCACAAAGCTTATCGTAGAAAATGCATATCTCAGCTTGAAACCCGACGAAACCCAAAATATCTCCGATTCTGCATATCCAACGCACTGTGGAGTGGTGAAAACACCAGATAACGTGTTTCCGCACTAAATAGCTCGAAACGAGCGATCTCGATGATTCTGCATACTTCGGACAGAAGTCTCAACAAGATTATCGCAGAAAATGCATATCTCAGCTTGAAACCCCACGAAAACCAAGATATCGCCGGATCTGCATACCAAACGCACTGTGGAGTGGTGAGAACACCGGATAAGGTTTTTCTCGCATTAACTAGCTCGAAAAGAGCGATCTAGATGATTCTGCATACTTCGGACAGAAGTCTCACCAAGATTATCGTAAAAAATGCATATCTCAGCTTGAAACCACACGAAAGCCAAGATATCGCTGGTTCTGCATATCAAACGCACTGTGGAGTGGTGAAAACCCCAGAAAACGTGTTTGTCGCATTAAATAGCTCGAAAAGTGCGATCTCGATGATTCTGCATACTTCGGACAAGAGTCTCAACAAGATTATCGCAGTAAATGCATATTTCAGCTTGAAACCCCACGAAAACCAAGATATCTACTGTTCTGCATATCAAACGCACTGTGGAGTGGTGAAAACACCAGATAACGTGTTTCTCGCACTACCCAGCTCGAAAAGAGCGATCTCGATGTTTCATTATACTTCGGACAGAAGTCTCACCAAGATTATCGCAGAAAATGCATATCTCAGCTTGAAACCCCACGAAAACCAAGATATCGCCGGATCTGCATATCAAACGCACTGTGGAGTGGCGAAAACACCGGACAAGGTTTTTCTCGCATTAACTAGCTCGAAAAGAGCGATCTCGATGTTTCAGCATACTTCGGACAGAAGTCTCACCAAGATTATCGTAAAAAATGCATATCTCAGCTTGAAACCCCACGAAAGCCAAGATATCGCTGGTTCTGCATATCAAACGCACTGTGGAGGGGTGAAAACCCCAGAAAACGTGTTTCTCGCATTAAATAGCTCGAAAAGTGCGATCTCGATGATGCTGCATACTTCGGACAGAAGTCTCAACAAGATTATCGCAGAAAATGCATATCTCAGCTTGAAACCCCACGAAAACCAAGATATCTACTGTTCTGCATATCAAACGCACTGTGGAGTGGTGAAAACACCAGATAACGTGTTTCTCGCACTAAGTAGCTCGAAAAGAGCGATCTCGATGATTCAGCATACCTCGGACAGAAGTCTCACCAAGATTATCGTAAAAAATGCATATCTCAGCTTGAAAACCCCACGAAAGCCAAGATATCGCTGGTTCTGCATATCAAACGCACTTTGGAGTGGTGGAAACACCGGATAAGGTTTTTCTCGCATTAACTAGCTCGAATAGAGCGATCTCGATGTTTCAGCATACTTCGGACAGAAGTCTCACCAAAATTATCGCAGAAAATGCATATCTCTGCTTGAAACCCCACGAAAACCAAGATATCTACTGTTCTGCATATCCAACGCACTGTGGAGTGCTGAAAACACCAGATAACGTGTTTCCGCATTAAATAGCTCGAAACGAGCGATCTCGATGATTTTGCATACTTCGGACAGATGTCTCAACAAGATTATCGCAGAAAATGCATATCTCAGCTTGAAACCCCACGAAAACCAAGATATCTACTGTTCTGCATATCAAACGCACTGTGGAGTGGTGAAAACCCCAGAAAACGTGTTTCTCGCATTAAATAGCTCGAAAAGTGCGATCTCGATGATTCTGCATACTTCGGACAAGAGTCTCAACAAGATTATCGCAGAAAATGCATATTTCAGCTTGAAACCCTACGAAAACCAAGATATCTCCGGTTCTGCATATCCACCGCACTGTGGAGTGGTGAAAACACCAGATAACGTGTTTCCGCATTAAATAGCTCGAAACGAGCGATCTCGATGATTCTGCATACTTCGGACAGTAGTCTCACCAAGAATATCGTAAAAAATGCATATCTCAGCTTGAAACCCCACGAAAGCCAAGATATCGCTGGTTCTGCATATCAAACGCACTGTGGAGTGGAGAAAACACCGGATAAGGCTTTTCTCGCACTAACTAGCTCGAAAAGAGCGATCTCGTTGTTTCTGCATACTTCGAACTGATGTCTCACAAAGCTTATCGTAGAAAATGCATATCTCAGCTTGAAACCCGACGAAAACCAAAATATCTCCGGTTCTGCATATCCAACGCACTGTGGAGTGGTGAAAACCCCAGAAAACGTGTTTCTCGCATTAAGTAGCTCGAAAAGAGCGCTCTCGTTGTTTCTGCATACTTCGAACTGATGTCTCACAAAGCTTATCGTAGAAAATGCATATCTCAGCTTGAAACCCGACGAAAACCAAAATATCTCCGATTCTTCATATCCAACGCACTGTGGAGTGGTGAAAACACCAGATAACGTGTTTCCGCACTAAATAGCTCGAAACGAGCGATCTCGATGATTCTGCATACTTCGGACAGAAGTCTCAACAAGATTATCGCAGAAAATGCATATCTCAGCTTGAAACCCCACGAAAACCAAGATATCGCCGGATCTGCATACCAAACGCACTGTGGAGTGGTGAGAACACCGGATAAGGTTTTTCTCGCATTAACTAGCTCGAAAAGAGCGATCTCGATGTTTCAGCATACTTCGGACAGAAGTCTCACCAAGATTATCGCAGAAAATGCATATCTCAGCTTGAAACCCCACGAATACCAAGATATCGCCGGTTCTGCATATCAAACGCACTGTGGAGTGGTGAAAACACCAGAAAACGTGTTTCTCATATTAAGTAGCTCGAAACGAGCGATCTCGATGATTCTGCATACTTCGGACAGAAGTCTCACCAAGATTATCGCAGAATACGCATATCTCAGCTTGAAACCCCACGAAAACCAAGATATCGCCGGTTCTGCATATCAAACGCACTGTGGAGTGGTGAAAACACCGGATAAGGTTTTTCTCGCATTAACTAGCTCGAAAAGAGCGATCTCGATGTTTCAGCATACTTCGGACAGAAGTCTCACCAATATTATCGCAGAAAATGCATATCTCAGATTTAAACCCCACGAAAACCAAGATATCGCCGGTTCTGCATATCCAACGAACTGTGGAGTGGTGAAAACCCCAGAAAACGTGTTTCTCGCATTAAGTTGCTCGAAAAGAGCGCTCTCGTTGTTTCTGCATACTTCGAACTGATGTCTCACAAAGCTTATCGTAGAAAATGCATATCTCAGCTTGAAACCCGACGAAAACCAAAATATCTCCGGTTCTGCATATCCAACGCACTGTGGAGTGGTGAAAACACCAGATAACGTGTTTCCGCATTAAATAGCTCGAAACGAGCGATCTCGATGATTCTGCATACTTCGGACAGAAGTCTCAACAAGATTATCGCAGAAAACGCATATCTCAGCTTGAAACCCCACGAAAACCAAGATATCTACTGTTCTGCATATCAAACGCACTGTAGAGTGGTAAAAACACCAGATAACGTGTTTCATGCACTAACTAGCTCGAAAAGAGCGATCTCGATGATTCAGCATACTTCCGACAGAAGTCTCACCAAAATTATCGTAAAAAATGCATATCTCAGCTTGAAACCCCACCGAAAACCAAGATATCGCTGTGTTCTGCATATCAGACGCACTGTGGAGTGGTGAAAACCCCAGAAAACGTGTTTCTCGCATTAAATAGCTCGAGAAGAGCGCTCTCGTTGTTTCTGCATACTTCGAACTGATGTCTCACAAAGCTTATCGTAGAAAATGCATATCTCAGCTTGAAACCCCACGAAAACCAAGATATCTACTGTTCTGCATATCAAACGCACTGTGGAGTGGTGAAAACACCAGATAACGTGTTTCTCGCACTAAGTAGCTCGAAAAGAGCGATCTCGATGATTCAGCATACCTCGGACAGAAGTCTCACCAAGATTATCGTAAAAAATGCATATCTCAGCTTGAAAACCCCACGAAAGCCAAGATATCGCTGGTTCTGCATATGAAACGCACTTTGGAGTGGTGGAAACACCGGATAAGGTTTTTCTCGCATTAACTAGCTCGAATAGAGCGATCTCGATGTTTCAGCATACTTCGGACAGAAGTCTCACCAAAATTATCGTAAAAAATGCATATCTCAGCTTGAAATCCCCCCGAAAACCAAGATATCGCTGTGTTCTGCATATCAAACGCACTGTGGAGTGGTGAAAACCCCAAAAAACGTGTTTCTCGCATTAAATAGCTCGAAAAGTGCGATCTCGATGATTCTGCATACTTCGGACAGAAGTCTCAACAAGATTATCGCAGAAAACGCATATCTCAGCTTGAAAGCCCACGAAAACCAAGATATCTACTGTTCTGCATATCCAACGAACTGTGGAGTGGTGAAAACCCCAGAAAACGTGTTTCTCGCATTAAGTATCTCGAAAAGAGCGCTCTCGTTGTTTCTGCATACTTCGAACTGATGTCTCACATAGCTTATCGTAGAAAATGCATATCTCAGCTTGAAACTCGACGAAAACCAAAATATCTCCGGTTCTGCATATCCAACGCACTGTGGAGTGGTGAAAACACCAGATAACGTGTTTCCGCATTAAATAGCTCGAAACCAGCGATCTCAATGATTCTGCATACTTCGGACAGAAGTCTCAACAAGATTATCGCAGAAAATGCATATCTCAGCTTGAAACCCCACGAAAACCAAGATATCTGCTGTTCTGCATATCAAACGCACTGTGGAGTGGTGAAAACCCCAGAAAACGTGTTTCTCGCATTAAATAGCTCGAATAGTGCGCTCTCGATGATTCTGCATACTTCGGACAAGAGTCTCAACAAGATTATCGCAGAAAATGCATATTTGTGCTTGAAACCCTACGAAAACCAAGATATCTACTGTTCTGCATATCAAACGCACTGTGGAGTGGTGAAAACACCAGATAACGTGTTTCTCGCACTAACTAGCTCGAAAAGAGCGATCTCGATGATTCAGCATACCTCGGACAGAAGTCTCACAAAGATTATCGTAAAAAATGCATATCTCAGCTTGAAAACCCCACGAAAGCCAAGATATCGCTGGTTCTGCATATCAAACGTACTTTGGTGTGGTGAAAACACCGGATAAGGTTTTTCTCGCATTAACTAGCTCGAAAAGAGCGATCTCGATGTTTCAGCATACTTCGGACAGAAGTCTCAGCAAGATTATCGCAGAAAATGCATATCTCAGCTTGAAACCCCACGAAAACCAAGATATCGCCGGTTCTGCATATCATACGCACTGTGGAGTGGTGAAAACACGAGATAACGTGTTTCTCGCATTAAATAGCTCGAATAGAGCGTTCTCGAAGATCCTGCATACTTCTGACAGAAGTCTCACTAAGATTATCGTAGAAAATGCACATCTCAGCTTGAAACCCGACGAAAACCGAGTTATCTCCGGTTCTGCACATCAAACGTACCGTGGAGTGGTGAAAACACCAGAAAACGTGTTTCGCGCATTAAGTAGCTCGAAAAGAGCGTTCTCGAAGATTCTGCATACTTCTGACAGAAGTCTCACCAGGATTATCGCAGAAAATGCATATCTCAGCTTGAAACCCGACCGAAACCAAGATATCTCCTGTTTTGCATGTCAAACGTACTGTGGAGTGGTGAAAACACCAGAAAACGTGTTTCGTGCATTAAGTAGCTCGAAGTCTCACCAAGATTATCGCAGAAAATGCATATCTCAGCTTGAAACCCCACGAAAACCAAGATGTCGCCGGTTCTGCATATCAAACGCACTGTGGAGTGGTGAAAACACCAGAAAACGTGTTTCTCATATTAAGTAGCTCGAAAAGAGCGTTCTCGATGACTCAGCATACTTCGGACAGAAGTCTCACCAAGATTATCGCAGAAAATGCATATCTCTGCTTGAAACCCCACGAAAACCAAGATATCTACTGTTCTGCATATCCAACGCACTGTGGAGTGCTGAAAACACCAGATAACGTGTTTCCGCATTAAATAGCTCGAAACGAGCGATCTCGATGATTTTGCATACTTCGGACAGATGTCTCAACAAGATTATCGCAGAAAATGCATATCTCAGCTTGAAACCCCACGAAAACCAACATATCTACTGTTCTGCATATCAAACGCACTGTGGAGTGGTGAAAACCCCAGAAAACGTGTTTCTCGCATTAAATAGCTCGAAAAGTGCGATCTCGATGATTCTGCATACTTCGGACAAGAGTCTCAACAAGATTATCGCAGAAAATGCATATTTCAGCTTGAAACCCTACGAAAACCAAGATATCTACTGTTCTGCATATCAAACGCACTGTGGAGTGGTGAAAACACCAGATAACGGGTTTCTCGCACTAACTAGCTCGAAAAGAGCGATCTCGATGATTCAGCATACTTCTAACAGAAGTCTCTCCAAGATTATCGCAGAAAATGCATATCTCTGCTTGAAACCCCACGAAAACCAAGATATCTCCGGTTCTGCATATCAAACGCACTGTGGAGTGGTGAAAGCACCAGAAAACGTGTTTCTCGCATTAAATAGCTCGAAAAGTGCGATCTCGATGATTCTGCATACTTCGGACAAGAGTCTCAACAAGATTATCGCAGAAAATGCATATTTCAGCTTGAAACCCTACGAAAACCAAGATATCTACTGTTCTGCATATCAAACGCACTGTGGAATGGTGAAAACACCGGACAAGGTTTTTCTCGCATTAACTAGCTCGAAAAGAGCGATCTCGATGTTTCAGCATACTTCGGACAGAAGTCTCACCAAGATTATCGTAAAAAAAGCATATCTCTGCTTGAAACCCCACGAAAGCCAAGATATCGCTGGTTCTGCATATCAAACGCACTGTGGAGTGGTGAAAACCCCAGAAAACGTGTTTCTCGCATTAAGTAGCTCGAAAAGAGCGCTCTCGTTGTTTCTGCATACTTCGAACTGATGTCTCACAAAGCTTATCGTAGAAAATGCATATCTCAGCTTGAAACCCGACGAAAACCAAAATATCTCCGGTTCTGCATATCCACCGCACTGTGGAGTGGTGAAAACACCAGATAACGTGTTTCCGCATTAAATAGCTCGAAACGAGCGATCTCGATGATTCTGCATACTTCGGACAGTAGTCTCACCAAGATTATCGTAAAAAATGCATATCTCAGCTTGAAACCCCACGAAAGCCAAGATATCGCTGGTTCTGCATATCAAACGCACTGTGGAGTGGAGAAAACACCGGATAAGGCTTTTCTCGCACTAACTAGCTCGAAAAGAGCGATCTAGATGATTCTGCATACTTCGGACAGAAGTCTCACCAAGATTATCGTAAAAAATGCATATCTCAGCTTGAAACCACACGAAAGCCAAGATATCTACTGTTCTGCATATCAAACGCACTGTGGAGTGGTGAAAACACCAGATAACGTGTTTCTCGCACTACCCAGCTCGAAAAGAGCGATCTCGATGTTTCAGCATACTTCGGACAGAAGTCTCACCAAGATTATCGCAGAAAATGCATATCTCAGCTTGAAACCCCACGAAAACCAAGATGTCGCCGGTTCTGCATATCAAACGCACTGTGGAGTGGTGAAAACACCAGAAAACGTGTTTCTCATATTAAGTAGCTCGAAAAGAGCCTTCTCGATGACTCAGCATACTTCGGACAGAAGTCTCACCAAGATTATAGCAGAAAATGCATATCTCTGCTTGAAACCCCACGAAAACCAAGATATCTACTGTTCTGCATATCCAACGCACTGTGGAGTGCTGAAAACACCAGATAACGTGTTTCCGCATTAAATAGCTCGAAACGAGCGATCTCGATGATTTTGCATACTTCGGACAGATGTCTCAACAAGATTATCGCAGAAAATATATATCTCAGCTTGAAACCCCACGAAAACCAAGATATCTACTGTTCTGCATATCAAACGCACTGTGGAGTGGTGAAAACCCCAGAAAACGTGTTTCTCGCATTAAATAGCTCGAAAAGTGCGATCTCGATGATTCTGCATACTTCGGACAAGAGTCTCAACAAGATTATCGCAGAAAATGCATATTTCAGCTTGAAACCCTACGAAAACCAAGATATCTACTGTTCTGCATATCAAACGCACTGTGGAGTGGTGAAAACACCAGATAACGTGTTTCTCGCACTAACTAGCTCGAAAAGAGCGATCTCGATGATTCAGCATACTTCTAACAGAAGTCTCTCCAAGATTATCGCAGAAAATGCATATCTCTGCTTGAAACCCCACGAAAACCAAGATATCTACTGTTCTGCATATCAAACGCACTGTGGAGTGGTGAAAACACCAGATAACGTGTTTCCGCATTAAATAGCTCGAAACGAGCGATCTCGATGATTCTGCATACTTCGGACAGTAGTCTCACCAAGATTATCGTAAAAAATGCATATCTCTGCTTGAAACCCCACGAAAGCCAAGATATCGCTGGTTCTGCATATCAAACGCACTGTGGAGTGGAGAAAACACCGGATAAGGCTTTTCTCGCACTAACTAGCTCGAAAAGAGCGATCTCGTTGTTTCTGCATACTTCGAACTGATGTCTCACAAAGCTTATCGTAGAAAATGCATATCTCAGCTTGAAACCCGACCGAAACCAAGATATCTCCGGTTCTGCATGTCAAACGTACTGTGGAGTGGTGAAAACACCAGAAAACGTGTTTCGTGCATTAAGTAGCTCGAAAAGAGCGATCTAGATGATTCTGCATACTTCGGACAAGAGTCTCAACAAGATTATCGCAGAAAATGCATATTTCAGCTTGAAACCCTACGAAAACCAAGATATCTACTGTTCTGCATATCCAACGCACTGTGGAGTGCTGAAAACACCAGATAACGTGTTTCCGCATTAAATAGCTCGAAAAGTGCGATCTCGATGATTCTGCATACTTCGGACAAGAGTCTCAACAAGATTATCGCAGAAAATGCATATTTCAGCTTGAAACCCTACGAAAACCAAGATATCTACTGTTCTGCATATCCAACGCACTGTGGAGTGCTGAAAACACCAGATAACGTGTTTCCGCATTAAATAGCTCGAAACGAGCGATCTCGATGATTTTGCATACTTCGGACAGAAGTCTCACCAAGATTATCGCAGAAAATGCATATCTCTGCTTGAAACCCCACGAAAACCAAGATATCTACTGTTCTGCATATCCAACGCACTGTGGAGTGCTGAAAACACCAGATAACGTGTTTCCGCATTAAATAGCTCGAAACGAGCGATCTCGATGATTTTGCATACTTCGGACAGATATCTCAACAAGATTATCTAAGAAAATATATATCTCAGCTTGAAACCCCACGAAAACCAAGATATCTACTGTTCTGCATATCAAACGCACTGTGGAGTGGTGAAAACCCCAGAAAACGTGTTTCTCGCATTAAATAGCTCGAAAAGTGCGATCTCGATGATTCTGCATACTTCGGACAAGAGTCTCAACAAGATTATCGCAGAAAATGCATATTTCAGCTTGAAACCCAACGAAAACCAAGATATCTACTGTTCTGCATATCAAACGCACTGTGGAGTGGTGAAAACACCGGACAAGGTTTTTCTCGCATTAAGTAGCTCGAAAAGAGCGCTCTCGTTGTTTCTGCATACTTCGAACTGATGTCTCACAAAGCTTATCGTAGAAAATGCATATCTCAGCTTGAAACCCGACGAAAACCAAAATATCTCCGGTTCTGCATATCCACCGCACTGTGGAGTGGTGAAAACACCAGATAACGTGTTTCCGCATTAAATAGCACGAAACGAGCGATCTCGATGATTCTGCATACTTCGGACAGTAGTCTCACCAAGATTATCGTAAAAAATGCATATCTCAGCTTGAAACCCCACGAAAGCCAAGATATCGCTGGTTCTGCATATCAAACGCACTGTGGAGTGGAGAAAACACCGGATAAGGCTTTTCTCGCACTAACTAGCTCGAAAAGAGCGATCTCGTTGTTTCTGCATACTTCGAACTGATGTCTCACAAAGCTTATCGTAGAAAATGCATATCTCAGCTTGAAACCCGACGAAAACCAAAATATCTCCGGTTCTGCATATCCAACGCACTGTGGAGTGGTGAAAACCCCAGAAAACGTGTTTCTCGCATTAAGTAGCTCGAAAAGAGCGCTCTCGTTGTTTCTGCATACTTCGAACTGATGTTTCACAAAGCTTATCGTAGAAAATGCATATCTCAGCTTGAAACCCGACGAAAACCAAAATATCTCCGATTCTGCATATCCAACGCACTGTGGAGTGGTGAAAACTCCAGATAACGTGTTTCCGCACTAAATAGCTCGAAACGAGCGATCTCGATGATTCTGCATACTTCGGACAGAAGTCTCAACAAGATTATCGCAGAAAATGCATATCTCAGCTTGAAACCCCACGAAAACCAAGATATCGCCGGATCTGCATACCAAACGCACTGTGGAGTGGTGAGAACACCGGACAAGGTTTTTCTCGCATTAACTAGCTCGAAAAGAGCGATCTAGATGATTCTGCATACTTCGGACAGAAGTCTCACCAAGATTATCGTAAAAAATGCATATCTCAGCTTGAAACCACACGAAAGCCAAGATATCGCTGGTTCTGCATATCAAACGCACTGTGGAGTGGTGAAAACCCCAGAAAACGTGTTTCTCGCATTAAATAGCTCGAAAAGTCTGATCTCGATGATTCTGCATACTTCGGACAAGAGTCTCAACAAGATCATCGCAGTAAATGCATATTTCAGCTTGAAACCCCACGAAAACCAAGATATCTACTGTTCTGCATATCAAACGCACTGTGGAGTGGTGAAAACACCAGATAACGTGTTTCTCGCACTACCCAGCTCGAAAAGAGCGATCTCGATGTTTCATTATACTTCGGACAGAAGTCTCACCAAGATTATCGCAGAAAATGCATATCTCAGCTTGAAACCCCACGAAAACCAAGATATCGCCGGATCTGCATATCAAACGCACTGTGGAGTGGTGAAAACTCCGGACAAGGTTTTTCTCGCATTAACTAGCTCGAAATGAGCGATCTCGATGTTTCAGCATACTTCGGACAGAAGTCTCACCAAGATTATCGTAAAAAATGCATATCTCAGCTTGAAACCCCACGAAAGCCAAGATATCGCTGGTTCTGCATATCAAACGCACTGTGGAGGGGTGAAAACCCCAGAAAACGTGTTTCTCGCATTAAATAGCTCGAAAAGTGCGATCTCGATGATTCTGCATACTTCGGACAAGAGTCTCCACAAGATTATCGCAGAAAATACATATTTCAGCTTGAAACCCCACGAAAACCAAGATATCTACTGTTCTGCATATCAAACGCACTGTGGAGTGGTGAAAACACCAGATAACGTGTTTCTCGCACTAACTAGCTCGAAAAGAGCGATCTCGATGATTCAGCATACTTCTAACAGAAGTCTCTCCAAGATTATCGCAGAAAATGCATATCTCTGCTTGAAACCCCACGAAAACCAAGATATCTACTGTTCTGCATATCAAACGCACTGTGGAGTGGTGAAAACACCAGAAAACGTGTTTCTCGCATTAAATAGCTCGAAAAGTGCGATCTCGATGATTCTGCATACTTCGGACAAGAGTCTCAACAAGATTATCGCAGAAAATGCATATTTCAGCTTGAAACCCTACGAAAACCAAGATATCTACTGTTCTGCATATCAAACGCACTGTGGAGTGTTGAAAACACCGGACAAGGTTTTTCTCGCATTAACTAGCTCGAAAAGAGCGATCTCGATGTTTCAGCATACTTCGGACAGAAGTCTCACCAAGATTATCGTAAAAAAAGCATATCTCAGCTTGAAACCCCACGAAAGCCAAGATATCGCTGGTTCTGCATATCAAACGCACTGTGGAGTGGTGAAAACCCCAGAAAACGTGTTTCTCGCATTAAGTAGCTCGAAAAGAGCGCTCTCGTTGTTTCTGCATACTTCGGACAGAAGTCTCACCAAGATTATCGTAAAAAAAGCATATCTCAGCTTGAAACCCCACGAAAGCCAAGATATCGCTGGTTCTGCATATCAAACGCACTGTGGAGTGGTGAAAACCCCAGAAAACGTGTTTCTCGCATTAAGTAGCTCGAAAAGAGCGCTCTCGTTGTTTCTGCATACTTCGAACTGATGTCTCACAAAGCTTATCGTAGAAAATGCATATCTCAGCTTGAAACCCGACGAAAACCAAACTATCTCCGATTCTGCATATCCAACGCACTGTGGAGTGGTGAAAACACCAGATAACGTGTTTCCGCACTAAATAGCTCGAAACGAGCGATCTCGATGATTCTGCATACTTCGGACAGAAGTCTCAACAAGATTATCGCAGAAAATGCATATCTCAGCTTGAAACCCCACGAAAACCAAGATATCGCCGGATCTGCATACCAAACACACTGTGGAGTGGTGAGAACACCGGATAAGGTTTTTCTCGCATTAACTAGCTCGAAAAGAGCGATCTAGATGATTCTGCATACTTCGGACAGAAGTCTCACCAAGATTATCGTAAAAAATGCATATCTCAGCTTGAAACCACACGAAAGCCAAGATATCGCTGGTTCTGCATATCAAACGCACTGTGGAGTGGTGAAAACCCCAGAAAACGTGTTTCTCGCATTAAATAGCTCGAAAAGTGCGATCTCGATGATTCTGCATACTTCGGACAAGAGTCTCAACAAGATTATCGCAGTAAATGCATATTTCAGCTTGAAACCCCACGAAAACCAAGATATCTACTGTTCTGCATATCAAACGCACTGTGGAGTGGTGAAAACACCAGATAACGTGTTTCTCGCACTACCCAGCTCGAAAAGAGCGATCTCGATGTTTCATTATACTTCGGACAGAAGTCTCACCAAGATTATCGCAGAAAATGCATATCTCAGCTTGAAACCCCACGAAAACCAAGATATCGCCGGATCTGCATATCAAACGCACTGTGGAGTGGTGAAAACACCGGACAAGGTTTTTCTCGCATTAACTAGCTCGAAAAGAGCGATCTCGATGTTTCAGCATACTTCGGACAGAAGTCTCACCAAGATTATCGTAAAAAATGCATATCTCAGCTTGAAACCCCACGAAAGCCAAGATATCGCTGGTTCTGCATATCAAACGCACTGTGGAGGGGTGAAAACCCCAGAAAACGTGTTTCTCGCATTAAATAGCTCGAAAAGTGCGATCTCGATGATGCTGCATACTTCGGACAGAAGTCTCAAAAAGATTATCGCAGAAAATGCATATTTCAGCTTGAAACCCCACGAAAACCAAGACATCTACTGTTCTGCATATCAAACGCACTGTGGAGTGGTGAAAACACCAGATAACGTGTTTCTCGCACTAAGTAGCTCGAAAAGAGCGATCTCGATGTTTCAGCATACTTCGGACAGAAGTCTCACCAAGATTATCGTAAAAAAAGCATATCTCAGCT
Source organism: Anthophora plumipes (assembly GCA_951804975.1). Classification (NCBI taxonomy): domain Eukaryota; kingdom Metazoa; phylum Arthropoda; class Insecta; order Hymenoptera; family Apidae; genus Anthophora; species Anthophora plumipes. The sequence goes on from CATORF010000757.1 coordinate 75,330, forward strand.
TGAAACCCCACGAAAGCCAAGATATCGCTGGTTCTGCATATCAAACGCACTGTGGAGTGGTGAAAACCCCAGAAAACGTGTTTCTCGCATTAAGTAGCTCGAAAAGAGCGCTCTCGTTGTTTCTGCATACTTCGAACTGATGTCTCACAAAGCTTATCGTAGAAAATGCATATCTCAGCTTGAAACCCGACGAAAACCAAAATATCTCCGGTTCTGCATATCCACCGCACTGTGGAGTGGTGAAAACACCAGATAACGTGTTTCCGCATTAAATAGCTCGAAACGAGCGATCTCGATGATTCTGCATACTTCGGACAGAAGTCTCAACAAGATTATCGCAGAAAATGCATATCTCAGCTTGAAACCCCACGAAAACCAAGATATCGCCGGATCTGCATACCAAACGCACTGTGGAGTGGTGAGAACACCGGATAAGGTTTTTCTCGCATTAACTAGCTCGAAAAGAGCGATCTAGATGATTCTGCATACTTCGGACAGAAGTCTCACCAAGATTATCGTAAAAAATGCATATCTCAGCTTGAAACCACACGAAAGCCAAGATATCGCTGGTTCTGCATATCAAACGCACTGTGGAGTGGTGAAAACCCCAGAAAACGTGTTTCTCGCATTAAATAGCTCGAAAAGTGCGATCTCGATGATTCTGCATACTTCGGACAAGAGTCTCAACAAGATTATCGCAGTAAATGCATATTTCAGCTTGAAACCCCACGAAAACCAAGATATCTACTGTTCTGCATATCAAACGCACTGTGGAGTGGTGAAAACACCAGATAACGTGTTTCTCGCACTACCCAGCTCGAAAAGAGCGATCTCGATGTTTCATTATACTTCGGACAGAAGTCTCACCAAGATTATCGCAGAAAATGCATATCTCAGCTTGAAACCCCACGAAAACCAAGATATCGCCGGATCTGCATATCAAACGCACTGTGGAGTGGTGAAAACACCGGACAAGGTTTTTCTCGCATTAACTAGCTCGAAAAGAGCGATCTCGATGTTTCAGCATACTTCGGACAGAAGTCTCACCAAGATTATCGTAAAAAATGCATATCTCAGCTTGAAACCCCACGAAAGCCAAGATATCGCTGGTTCTGCATATCAAACGCACTGTGGAGGGGTGAAAACCCCAGAAAACGTGTTTCTCGCATTAAATAGCTCGAAAAGTGCGATCTCGATGATGCTGCATACTTCGGACAGAAGTCTCAAAAAGATTATCGCAGAAAATGCATATTTCAGCTTGAAACCCCACGAAAACCAAGACATCTACTGTTCTGCATATCAAACGCACTGTGGAGTGGTGAAAACACCAGATAACGTGTTTCTCGCACTAAGTAGCTCGAAAAGAGCGATCTCGATGTTTCAGCATACTTCGGACAGAAGTCTCACCAAGATTATCGTAAAAAAAGCATATCTCAGCTTGAAACCCCACGAAAGCCAAGATATCGCTGGTTCTGCATATCAAACGCACTGTGGAGTGGTGAAAACCCCAGAAAACGTGTTTCTCGCATTAAGTAGCTCGAAAAGAGCGCTCTCGTTGTTTCTGCATACTTCGAACTGATGTCTCACAAAGCTTATCGTAGAAAATGCATATCTCAGCTTGAAACCCGACGAAAACCAAAATATCTCCGGTTCTGCATATCCACCGCACTGTGGAGTGGTGAAAACACCAGATAACGTGTTTCCGCATTAAATAGCTCGAAACGAGCGATCTCGATGATTCTGCATACTTCGGACAGTAGTCTCACCAAGATTATCGTAAAAAATGCATATCTCAGCTTGAAACCCCACGAAAGCCAAGATATCGCTGGTTCTGCATATCAAACGCTCTGTGGAGTGGAGAAAACACCGGATAAGGCTTTTCTCGCACTAACTAGCTCGAAAAGAGCGATCTCGTTGTTTCTGCATACTTCGAACTGATGTCTCACAAAGCTTATCGTAGAAAATGCATATCTCAGCTTGAAACCCGACGAAAACCAAAATATCTCCGGTTCTGCATATCCAACGCACTGTGGAGTGGTGAAAACCCCAGAAAACGTGTTTCTCGCATTAAGTAGCTCGAAAAGAGCGCTCTCGTTGTTTCTGCATACTTCGAACTGATGTCTCACAAAGCTTATCGTAGAAAATGCATATCTCAGCTTGAAACACGACGAAAACCAAACTATCTCCGATTCTGCATATCCAACGCACTGTGGAGTGGTGAAAACACCAGATAACGTGTTTCCGCACTAAATAGCTCGAAACGAGCGATCTCGATGATTCTGCATACTTCGGACAGAAGTCTCAACAAGATTATCGCAGAAAATGCATATCTCAGCTTGAAACCCCACGAAAACCAAGATATCGCCGGATCTGCATACCAAACGCACTGTGGAGTGGTGAGAACACCGGATAAGGTTTTTCTCGCATTAACTAGCTCGAAAAGAGCGATCTTGATGATTCTGCATACTTCGGACAGAAGTCTCACCAAGATTATCGTAAAAAATGCATATCTCAGCTTGAAACCACACGAAAGCCAAGATATCGCTGGTTCTGCATATCAAACGCACTGTGGAGTGGTGAAAACCCCAGAAAACGTGTTTCTCGCATTAAATAGCTCGAAAAGTGCGATCTCGATGATTCTGCATACTTCGGACAAGAGTCTCAACAAGATTATCGCAGTAAATGCATATTTCAGCTTGAAACCCCACGAAAACCAAGATATCTACTGTTCTGCATATCAAACGCACTGTGGAGTGGTGAAAACACCAGATAACGTGTTTCTCGCACTACCCAGCTCGAAAAGAGCGATCTCGATGTTTCATTATACTTCGGACAGAAGTCTCACCAAGATTATCGCAGAAAATGCATATCTCAGCTTGAAACCCCACGAAAACCAAGATATCGCCGGATCTGCATATCAAACGCACTGTGGAGTGGTGAAAACACCGGACAAGGTTTTTCTCGCATTAACTAGCTCGAAAAGAGCGATCTCGATGTTTCAGCATACTTCGGACAGAAGTCTCACCAAGATTATCGTAAAAAATGCATATCTCAGCTTGAAACCCCACGAAAGCCAAGATATCGCTGGTTCTGCATATCAAACGCACTGTGGAGGGGTGAAAACCCCAGAAAACGTGTTTCTCGCATTAAATAGCTCGAAAAGTGCGATCTCGATGATGCTGCATACTTCGGACAGAAGTCTCAAAAAGATTATCGCAGAAAATGCATATTTCAGCTTGAAACCCCACGAAAACCAAGACATCTACTGTTCTGCATATCAAACGCACTGTGGAGTGGTGAAAACACCAGATAACGTGTTTCTCGCACTAAGTAGCTCGAAAAGAGCGATCTCGATGATTCAGCATACCTCGGACAGAAGTCTCACCAAGATTATCGTAAAAAATGCATATCTCAGCTTGAAAACCCCACGAAAGCCAAGATATCGCTGGATCTGCATATCAAACGCACTTTGGAGTGGTGGAAACACCGGATAAGGTTTTTCTCGCATTAACTAGCTCGAATAGAGCGATCTCGATGTTTCAGCATACTTCGGACAGAAGTCTCACCAAAATTATCGCAGAAAATGCATATCTCTGCTTGAAACCCCACGAAAACCAAGATATCTACTGTTCTGCATATCCAACGCACTGTGGAGTGCTGAAAACACCAGATAACGTGTTTCCGCATTAAATAGCTCGAAACGAGCGATCTCGATGATTTTGCATACTTCGGACAGATGTCTCAACAAGATTATCGCAGAAAATGCATATCTCAGCTTAAAACCCCACGAAAACCAAGATATCTCCGGTTCTGCATATCCACCGCACTGTGGAGTGGTGAAAACACCAGATAACGTGTTTCCGCATTAAATAGCTCGAAACGAGCGATCTCGATGATTCTGCATACTTCGGACAGTAGTCTCACCAAGAATATCGTAAAAAATGCATATCTCAGCTTGAAACCCCACGAAAGCCAAGATATCGCTGGTTCTGCATATCAAACGCACTGTGGAGTGGAGAAAACACCGGATAAGGCTTTTCTCGCACTAACTAGCTCGAAAAGAGCGATCTCGTTGTTTCTGCATACTTCGAACTGATGTCTCACAAAGCTTATCGTAGAAAATGCATATCTCAGCTTGAAACCCGACGAAAACCAAAATATCTCCGGTTCTGCATATCCAAAGCACTGTGGAGTGGTGAAAACCCCAGAAAACGTGTTTCTCGCATTAAGTAGCTCGAAAAGAGCGCTCTCGTTGTTTCTGCATACTTCGAACTGATGTCTCACAAAGCTTATCGTAGAAAATGCATATCTCAGCTTGAAACCCGACGAAAACCAAAATATCTCCGATTCTTCATATCCAACGCACTGTGGAGTGGTGAAAACACCAGATAACGTGTTTCCGCGCTAAATAGCTCGAAACGAGCGATCTCGATGATTCTGCATACTTCGGACAGAAGTCTCAACAAGATTATCGCAGAAAATGCATATCTCAGCTTGAAACCCCACGAAAACCAAGATATCGCCGGATCTGCATACCAAACGCACTGTGGAGTGGTGAGAACACCGGATAAGGTTTTTCTCGCATTAACTAGCTCGAAAAGAGCGATCTCGATGTTTCAGCATACTTCGGACAGAAGTCTCACCAAGATTATCGCAGAAAATGCATATCTCAGCTTGAAACCCCACGAATACCAAGATGTCGCCGGTTCTGCATATCAAACGCACTGTGGAGTGGTGAAAACACCAGAAAACGTGTTTCTCATATTAAGTAGCTCGAAACGAGCGATCTCGATGATTCTGCATACTTCGGACACAAGTCTCACCAAGATTATCGCAGAAAACGCATATCTCAGCTTGAAACCCCACGAAAACCAAGATATCGCCGGTTCTGCATATCATACGCACTGTGGAGTGGTGAAAACACCGGATAAGGTTTTTCTCGCATTAACTAGCTCGAAAAGAGCGATCTCGATGTTTCAGCATACTTCGGACAGAAGTCTCACCAATATTATCGCAGAAAATGCATATCTCAGATTTAAACCCCACGAAAACCAAGATATCGCCGGTTCTGCATATCCAACGAACTGTGGAGTGGTGAAAACCCCAGAAAACGTGTTTCTCGCATTAAGTTGCTCGAAAAGAGCGCTCTCGTTGTTTCTGCATACTTCGAACTGATGTCTCACAAAGCTTATCGTAGAAAATGCATATCTCAGCTTGAAACCCGACGAAAACCAAAATATCTCCGGTTCTGCATATCCAACGCACTGTGGAGTGGTGAAAACACCAGATAACGTGTTTCCGCATTAAATAGCTCGAAACGAGCGATCTCGATGATTCTGCATACTTCGGACAGAAGTCACAACAAGATTATCGCAGAAAACGCATATCTCAGCTTGAAACCCCACGAAAACCAAGATATCTACTGTTCTGCATATCAAACGCACTGTAGAGTGGTAAAAACACCAGATAACGTGTTTCTTGTACTAACTAGCTCGAAAAGAGCGATCTCGATGATTCAGCATACTTCCGACAGAAGTCTCACCAAAATTATCGTAAAAAATGCATATCTCAGCTTGAAACCCCACCGAAAACCAAGATATCGCTGTGTTCTGCATATCAGACGCACTGTGGAGTGGTGAAAACCCCAGAAAACGTGTTTCTCGCATTAAATAGCTCGAGAAGAGCGCTCTCGTTGTTTCTGCATACTTCGAACTGATGTCTCACAAAGCTTATCGTAGAAAATGCATATCTCAGCTTGAAACCCCACCGAAAACCAAGATATCGCTGTGTTCTGCATATCAAACGCACTGTGGAGTGGTGAAAACCCCAGAAAACGTGTTTCTCGCATTAAATAGCTCGAAAAGTGCGATCTCGATGATGCTGCATACTTCGGACAGAAGTCTCAAAAAGATTATCGCAGAAAATGCATATTTCAGCTTGAAACCCCACGAAAACCAAGACATCTACTGTTCTGCATATCAAACGCACTGTGGAGTGGTGAAAACACCAGATAACGTGTTTCTCGCACTAAGTAGCTCGAAAAGAGCGATCTCGATGATTCAGCATACCTCGGACAGAAGTCTCACCAAGATTATCGTAAAAAATGCATATCTCAGCTTGAAAACCCCACGAAAGCCAAGATATCGCTGGTTCTGCATATCAAACGCACTTTGGAGTGGTGGAAACACCGGATAAGGTTTTTCTCGCATTAACTAGCTCGAATAGAGCGATCTCGATGTTTCAGCATACTTCGGACAGAAGTCTCACCAAAATTATCGTAAAAAATGCATATCTCAGCTTGAAATCCCCCCGAAAACCAAGATATCGCTGTGTTCTGCATATCAAACGCACTGTGGAGTGGTGAAAACCCCAAAAAACGTGTTTCTCGCATTAAATAGCTCGAAAAGTGCGATCTCGATGATTCTGCATACTTCGGACAGAAGTCTCAACAAGATTATCGCAGAAAACGCATATCTCAGCTTGAAACCCCACGAAAACCAAGATATCTACTGTTCTGCATATCAAACGCACTGTGGAGTGGTGAAAACACCAGATAACGTGTTTCTCGCACTAACTAGCTCGAAAAGAGCGATCTCGATGATTCAGCATACTTCTAACAGAAGTCTCACCAAGATTATCGCAGAAAATGCATATCTCTGCTTGAAACCCCACGAAAACCAAGATATCTACTGTTCTGCATATCCAACGAACTGTGGAGTGGTGAAAACACCAGATAACGTGTTTCTCGCACTAACTAGCTCGAAAAGAGCGATCTCGATGATTCAGCATACTTCTAACAGAAGTCTCACCAAGATTATCGCAGAAAATGCATATCTCTGCTTGAAACCCTACGAAAACCAAGATATCTACTGTTCTGCATATCAAACGCACTGTGGAGTGGTGAAAACACCAGATAACGTGTTTCTCGCACTAACTAGCTCGAAAAGAGCGATCTCGATGATTCAGCATACCTCGGACAGAAGTCTCACAAAGATTATCGTAAAAAATGCATATCTCAGCTTGAAAACCCCACGAAAGCCAAGATATCGCCGGATCTGCATACCAAACGCACTGTGGAGTGGTGAGAACACCGGATAAGGTTTTTCTCGCATTAACTAGCTCGAAAAGAGCGATCTCGATGTTTCAGCATACTTCGGACAGAAGTCTCACCAAGATTATCGCAGAAAACGCATATCTCAGCTTGAAACCCCACGAAAACCAAGATATCGCCGGTTCTGCATATCAAACCAACTGTGGAGTGGTGAAAACACCAGATAACGTGTTTCTCGCATTAAATAGCTCGAAACGAGCGATCTCGATGATTAAGCATACTTCGGACAGTAGTCTCACCAAGATTATCGTAAAAAATGCATATCTCAGCTTGAAACCCCACGAAAGCCAAGATATCGCTGGTTCTGCATATCAAACGCACTGTGGAGTGGTGAAAACACCGGATAAGGTTTTTCTCGCATTAACTAGCTCGAAAAGAGCGATCTCGATGATTCAGCATACTTCGAACTGATGTCTCACAAAGCTTATCGTAGAAAATGCATATCTCAGCTTGAAACCCGACGAAAACCAAAATATCTCCGATTCTGCATATCCAACGCACTGTGGAGTGGTGAAAACACCAGATAACGTGTTTCCGCACTAAATAGCTCTAAACGAGCGATCTCGATAATTAAGCATACTTCGGACAGAAGTCTCACCAAGATTATCGTAAAAAATGCATATCTCATCTTGAAACCCCACGAAATCCAAGATATCGCCGGTTCTGCATATCAAACGCACTGTGGAGTGGTGAAAACACCAGAAAACGTGTTTCTCATATTAAGTAGCTCGAAAAGAGCGTTCTCGATGATTCAGCATACTTCTAACAGAAGTCTCACCAAGATTATCGCAGAAAATGCATATCTCTGCTTGAAACCCCACGAAAACCAAGATATCTACTGTTCTGCATATCCAACGAACTGTGGAGTGGTGAAAACCCCAGAAAACGTGTTTCTCGCATTAAGTTGCTCGAAAAGAGCGCTCTCGTTGTTTCTGCATACTTCGAACTGATGTCTCACAAAGCTTATCGTAGAAAATGCATATCTCAGCTTGAAACCCGACGAAAACCAAAATATCTCCGGTTCTGCATATCCAACGCACTGTGGAGTGGTGAAAACCCCAGAAAACGTGTTTCTCGCATTAAGTAGCTCGAAAAGAGCGCTCTCGTTGTTTCTGCATACTTCGAACTGATGTCTCACAAAGCTTATCGTAGAAAATGCATATCTCAGCTTGAAACCCGACGAAAACCAAAATATCTCCGATTCTGCATATCCAACGCACTGTGGAGTGGTGAAAACACCAGATAACGTGTTTCCGCACTAAATAGCTCGAAACGAGCGATCTCGATGATTCTGCATACTTCGGACAGAAGTCTCAACAAGATTATCGCAGAAAATGCATATCTCAGCTTGAAACCCCACGAAAACCAAGATATCGCCGGTTCTGCATATCATACGCACTGTGGAGTGGTGAAAACACCAGATATCGTGTTTCGCGCATTAAATAGCTCTAAACGAGCGATCTCGATAATTAAGCATACTTCGGACAGAAGTCTCACCAAGAATATCGTAAAAAATGCATATCTCAGCTTGAAACCCCACGAAAGCCAAGATATCGCTGGTTCTGCATATCAAACGCACTGTGGAGTGGAGAAAACACCGGATAAGGCTTTTCTCGCACTAACTAGCTCGAAAAGAGCGATCTCGTTGTTTCTGCATACTTCGAACTGATGTCTCACAAAGCTTATCGTAGAAAATGCATATCTCAGCTTGAAACCCGACGAAAACCAAAATATCTCCGGTTCTGCATATCCAAAGCACTGTGGAGTGGTGAAAACCCCAGAAAACGTGTTTCTCGCATTAAGTAGCTCGAAAAGAGCGCTCTCGTTGTTTCTGCATACTTCGAACTGATGTCTCACAAAGCTTATCGTAGAAAATGCATATCTCAGCTTGAAACCCGACGAAAACCAAAATATCTCCGATTCTTCATATCCAACGCACTGTGGAGTGGTGAAAACACCAGATAACGTGTTTCCGCACTAAATAGCTCGAAACGAGCGATCTCGATGATTCTGCATACTTCGGACAGAAGTCTCAACAAGATTATCGCAGAAAATGCATATCTCAGCTTGAAACCCCACGAAAACCAAGATATCGCCGGATCTGCATACCAAACGCACTGTGGAGTGGTGAGAACACCGGATAAGGTTTTTCTCGCATTAACTAGCTCGAAAAGAGCGATCTCGATGTTTCAGCATACTTCGGACAGAAGTCTCACCAAGATTATCGCAGAAAATGCATATCTCAGCTTGAAACCCCACGAATACCAAGATGTCGCCGGTTCTGCATATCAAACGCACTGTGGAGTGGTGAAAACACCAGAAAACGTGTTTCTCATATTAAGTAGCTCGAAACGAGCGATCTCGATGATTCTGCATACTTCGGACAGAAGTCTCACCAAGATTATCGCAGAAAACGCATATCTCAGCTTGAAACCCCACGAAAACCAAGATATCGCCGGTTCTGCATATCATACGCACTGTGGAGTGGTGAAAACACCGGATAAGGTTTTTCTCGCATTAACTAGCTCGAAAAGAGCGATCTCGATGTTTCAGCATACTTCGGACAGAAGTCTCACCAATATTATCGCAGAAAATGCATATCTCAGATTTAAACCCCACGAAAACCAAGATATCGCCGGTTCTGCATATCCAACGAACTGTGGAGTGGTGAAAACCCCAGAAAACGTGTTTCTCGCATTAAGTTGCTCGAAAAGAGCGCTCTCGTTGTTTCTGCATACTTCGAACTGATGTCTCACAAAGCTTATCGTAGAAAATGCATATCTCAGCTTGAAACCCGACGAAAACCAAAATATCTCCGGTTCTGCATATCCAACGCACTGTGGAGTGGTGAAAACACCAGATAACGTGTTTCCGCATTAAATAGCTCGAAACGAGCGATCTCGATGATTCTGCATACTTCGGACAGAAGTCACAACAAGATTATCGCAGAAAACGCATATCTCAGCTTGAAACCCCACGAAAACCAAGATATCTACTGTTCTGCATATCAAACGCACTGTAGAGTGGTAAAAACACCAGATAACGTGTTTCTTGTACTAACTAGCTCGAAAAGAGCGATCTCGATGATTCAGCATACTTCCGACAGAAGTCTCACCAAAATTATCGTAAAAAATGCATATCTCAGCTTGAAACCCCACCGAAAACCAAGATATCGTTGTGTTCTGCATATCAGACGCACTGTGGAGTGGTGAAAACCCCAGAAAACGTGTTTCTCGCATTAAATAGCTCGAGAAGAGCGCTCTCGTTGTTTCTGCATACTTCGAACTGATGTCTCACAAAGCTTATCGTAGAAAATGCATATCTCAGCTTGAAACCCCACCGAAAACCAAGATATCGCTGTGTTCTGCATATCAAACGCACTGTGGAGTGGTGAAAACCCCAGAAAACGTGTTTCTCGCATTAAATAGCTCGAAAAGTGCGATCTCGATGATGCTGCATACTTCGGACAGAAGTCTCAAAAAGATTATCGCAGAAAATGCATATTTCAGCTTGAAACCCCACGAAAACCAAGACATCTACTGTTCTGCATATCAAACGCACTGTGGAGTGGTGAAAACACCAGATAACGTGTTTCTCGCACTAAGTAGCTCGAAAAGAGCGATCTCGATGATTCAGCATACCTCGGACAGAAGTCTCACCAAGATTATCGTAAAAAATGCATATCTCAGCTTGAAAACCCCACGAAAGCCAAGATATCGCTGGTTCTGCATATCAAACGCACTTTGGAGTGGTGGAAACACCGGATAAGGTTTTTCTCGCATTAACTAGCTCGAATAGAGCGATCTCGATGTTTCAGCATACTTCGGACAGAAGTCTCACCAAAATTATCGTAAAAAATGCATATCTCAGCTTGAAATCCCCCCGAAAACCAAGATATCGCTGTGTTCTGCATATCAAACGCACTGTGGAGTGGTGAAAACCCCAAAAAACGTGTTTCTCGCATTAAATAGCTCGAAAAGTGCGATCTCGATGATTCTGCATACTTCGGACAGAAGTCTCAACAAGATTATCGCAGAAAACGCATATCTCAGCTTGAAACCCCACGAAAACCAAGATATCTACTCTTCTGCATATCAAACGCACTGTGGAGTGGTGAAAACACCAGATAACGTGTTTCTCGCACTAACTAGCTCGAAAAGAGCGATCTCGATGATTCAGCATACTTCTAACAGAAGTCTCACCAAGATTATCGCAGAAAATGCATATCTCTGCTTGAAACCCCACGAAAACCAAGATATCTACTGTTCTGCATATCCAACGAACTGTGGAGTGGTGAAAACACCAGATAACGTGTTTCTCGCACTAACTAGCTCGAAAAGAGCGATCTCGATGATTCAGCATACTTCTAACAGAAGTCTCACCAAGATTATCGCAGAAAATGCATATCTCTGCTTGAAACCCTACGAAAACCAAGATATCTACTGTTCTGCATATCAAACGCACTGTGGAGTGGTGAAAACACCAGATAACGTGTTTCTCGCACTAACTAGCTCGAAAAGAGCGATCTCGATGATTCAGCATACCTCGGACAGAAGTCTCACAAAGATTATCGTAAAAAATGCATATCTCAGCTTGAAAACCCCACGAAAGCCAAGATATCGCCGGATCTGCATACCAAACGCACTGTGGAGTGGTGAGAACACCGGATAAGGTTTTTCTCGCATTAACTAGCTCGAAAAGAGCGATCTCGATGTTTCAGCATACTTCGGACAGAAGTCTCACCAAGATTATCGCAGAAAACGCATATCTCAGCTTGAAACCCCACGAAAACCAAGATATCGCCGGTTCTGCATATCAAACCAACTGTGGAGTGGTGAAAACACCAGATAACGTGTTTCTCGCATTAAATAGCTCGAAACGAGCGATCTCGATGATTAAGCATACTTCGGACAGTAGTCTCACCAAGATTATCGTAAAAAATGCATATCTCAGCTTGAAACCCCACGAAAGCCAAGATATCGCTGGTTCTGCATATCAAACGCACTGTGGAGTGGTGAAAACACCGGATAAGGTTTTTCTCGCATTAACTAGCTCGAAAAGAGCGATCTCGATGGTTCAGCATACTTCGAACTGATGTCTCACAAAGCTTATCGTAGAAAATGCATATCTCAGCTTGAAACCCGACGAAAACCAAAATATCTCCGATTCTGCATATCCAACGCACTGTGGAGTGGTGAAAACTCCAGATAACGTGTTTCCGCACTAAATAGCTCTAAACGAGCGATCTCGATAATTAAGCATACTTCGGACAGAAGTCTCACCAAGATTATCGTAAAAAATGCATATCTCATCTTGAAACCCCACGAAATCCAAGATATCGCCGGTTCTGCATATCAAACGCACTGTGGAGTGGTGAAAACACCAGAAAACGTGTTTCTCATATTAAGTAGCTCGAAAAGAGCGTTCTCGATGATTCAGCATACTTCTAACAGAAGTCTCACCAAGATTATCGCAGAAAATGCATATCTCTGCTTGAAACCCCAAGAAAACCAAGATATCTACTGTTCTGCATATCCAACGAACTGTGGAGTGGTGAAAACCCCAGAAAACGTGTTTCTCGCATTAAGTTGCTCGAAAAGAGCGCTCTCGTTGTTTCTGCATACTTCGAACTGATGTCTCACAAAGCTTATCGTAGAAAATGCATATCTCAGCTTGAAACCCGACGAAAACCAAAATATCTCCGGTTCTGCATATCCAACGCACTGTGGAGTGGTGAAAACCCCAGAAAACGTGTTTCTCGCATTAAGTAGCTCGAAAAGAGCGCTCTCGTTGTTTCTGCATACTTCGAACTGATGTCTCACAAAGCTTATCGTAGAAAATGCATATCTCAGCTTGAAACCCGACGAAAACCAAAATATCTCCGATTCTGCATATCCAACGCACTGTGGAGTGGTGAAAACACCAGATAACGTGTTTCCGCACTAAATAGCTCGAAACGAGCGATCTCGATGATTCTGCATACTTCGGACAGAAGTCTCAACAAGATTATCGCAGAAAATGCATATCTCAGCTTGAAACCCCACGAAAACCAAGATATCGCCGGTTCTGCATATCATACGCACTGTGGAGTGGTGAAAACACCAGATATCGTGTTTCGCGCATTAAATAGCTCTAAACGAGCGATCTCGATAATTAAGCATACTTCGGACAGAAGTCTCACCAAGATTATCGTAAAAAATGCATATCTCAGCTTGAAACCCCACGAAATCCAAGATATCGCTGGTTCTGCATATCAAACGCACTGTGGAGTGGTGAAAACACCGGATAAGGTTTTTCTCGCATTAACTAGCTCGAAAAGAGCGATCTCGATGTTTCAGCATACTTCGGACAGAAGTCTCACCAAGATTATCGCTGAAAATGCATATCTCTGCTTGAAACCCCACGAAAACCAAGATATCTACTGTTCTGCATATCCAACGAACTGTGGAGTGGTGAAAACCCCAGAAAACGTGTTTCTCGCATTAAGTAGCTCGAAAAGAGCGCTCTCGTTGTTTCTGCATACTTCGAACTGATGTCTCACAAAGCTTATCGTAGAAAATGCATATCTCAGCTTGAAACTCGACGAAAACCAAAATATCTCCGGTTCTGCATATCCAACGCACTGTGGAGTGGTGAAAACACCAGATAACGTGTTTCCGCATTAAATAGCTCGAAACGAGCGATCTCGATGATTCTGCATACTTCGGACAGAAGTCTCAACAAGATTATCGCAGAAAATGCATATCTCAGCTTGAAACGCCACGAAAACCAAGATATCTACTGTTCTGCATATCAAACGCACTGTGGAGTGTTGAAAACCCCAGAAAACGTGTTTCTCGCATTAAATAGCTCGAATAGTGCGATCTCGATGATTCTGCATACTTCGGACAAGAGTCTCAACAAGATTATCGCAGAAAATGCATATTTCAGCTTGAAACCCTACGAAAACCAAGATATCTACTGTTCTGCATATCAAACGCACTGTGGAGTGGTGAAAACACCAGATAACGTGTTTCTCGCACTAACTAGCTCGAAAAGAGCGATCTCGATGATTCAGCATACCTCGGACAGAAGTCTCACAAAGATTATCGTAAAAAATGCATATCTCAGCTTGAAAACCCCACGAAAGCCAAGATATCGCTGGTTCTGCATATCAAACGTACTTTGGTGTGGTGAAAACACCGGATAAGGTTTTTCTCGCATTAACTAGCTCGAAAAGAGCGATCTCGATGTTTCAGCATACTTCGGACAGAAGTCTCAGCAAGATTATCGCAGAAAATGCATATCTCAGCTTGAAACCCCACGAAAACCAAGATATCGCCGGATCTGCATACCAAACGCACTGTGGAGTGGTGAGAACACCGGATAAGGTTTTTCTCGCATTAACTAGCTCGAAAAGAGCGATCTCGATGTTTCCGCATACTTCGGACAGAAGTCTCACCAAGATTATCGCAGAAAATGTATATCTCAGCTTGAAAACCCACGAATACCAAGATGTCGCCGGTTCTGCATATCAAACGCACTGTGGAGTGGTGAAAACACCAGAAAACGTGTTTCTCATATTAAGTAGCTCGGAAAGAGCGTTCTCGATGATTCAGCATACTTCGGACAGAAGTCTCACCAAGATTATCGCAGAAAATGCATATCTCAGATTTAAACCCCACGAAAACCAAGATATCGCCGGTTCTGCATATCAAACGCACTGTGGAGTGGTGAAAACACCAGATAACGTGTTTCTCGCATTAAATAGCTCGAAACGAGCGATCTCGATGATTCTGCATCCTTCGGACAGAAGTCTCACCAAGATTATCGCAGAAAACGCATATCTCAGCTTGAAACCCCACGATAACCAAGATATCGCCGGTTCTGCATATCAAACGCACTGTGGAGTGGCGAAAACACGAGATAACGTGTTTCTCGCACTAACTAGCTCGAAAAGAGCGATCTCGATGATTCAGCATACTTCTAACAGAATTCTGACCAAGATTATCGCAGAAAATGCATATCTCTGCTTGAAACCCCACGAAAACCAAGATATCTACTGTTCTGCATATCCAACGAACTGTGGAGTGGTGAAAACACCAGATAACGTGTTTCTCGCACTAACTAGCTCGAAAAGAGCGATCTCGATGTTTCAGCATACTTCGGACAGAAGTCTCACCAAGATTATCGCAGAAAACGCATATTTCAGCTTGAAACCCCACGAAAACCAAGACATCTACTGTTCTGCATATCAAACGCACTGTGGAGTGGTGAAAACACCAGATAACGTGTTTCTCGCACTAACTAGCTAGAAAAGAGCGATCTCGATGATTCAGCATACCTCGGACAGAAGTCTCACCAAGATTATCGTAAAAAATGCATATCTCAGCTTGAAAACCCCACGAAAGCCAAGATATCGCTGGTTCTGCATATCAAACGCACTTTGGAGTGGTGGAAACACCGGATAAGGTTTTTCTGGCATTAACTAGCTCGAATAGAGCGATCTCAATGTTTCAGCATACTTCGGACAGAAGTCTCACCAAAATTATCGTAAAAAATGCATATCTCAGCTTGAAATCCCCCCGAAAACCAAGATATCGCTGTGTTCTGCATATCAAACGCACTGTGGAGTGGTGAAAACCCCAGAAAACGTGTTTCTCGCATTAAATAGCTCGAAAAGTGCGATCTCGATGATTCTGCATACTTCGGACAGAAGTCTCAACAAGATTATCGCAGAAAACGCATATCTCAGCTTGAAACCCCACGAAAACCAAGATATCTACTGTTCTGCATATCAAACGCACTGTAGAGTGGTGAAAACACCAGATAACGTGTTTCTTGCACTAGCTAGCTCGAAAAGAGCGATCTCGGTGATTCAGCATACCTCGTACAGAAGTCTCACCAAGATTATCGTAAAAAATGCATATCTCAGCTTGAAACCCGACGAAAACCAAGATATCTCCTGTTCTGCATATCCAACGAACTGTGGAGTGGTGAAAACCCCAGAAAACGTGTTTCTCGCATTAAATAGCTCTAAAGAGGGCTCTCGTTGTTTCTGCATACTTCGAACTGATGTCTCACAAAGCTTATCGTAGAAAATGCATATCTCAGCTTGAAACCCGACGAAAACCAAAATATCTCCGGTTCTGCATATCCAACGCACTGTGGAGTGGTGAAAACACCAGATAACGTGTTTACGCATTAAATAGCTCGAAACGAGCGATCTCGATGATTCTGCATACTTCGGACAGAAGTCTCAACAAGATTATCGCAGAAAACGCATATCTCAGCTTGAAACCCCACGAAAACCAAGATATCTACTGTTCTGCATATCCAACGCACTGTGGAGTGGTGAAAACACCGGATAAGGTTTTTCTCGCATTAACTAGCTCGAAAAGAGCGCTCTCGTTGTTTCTGCATACTTCGAACTGATGTCTCACAAAGCTTATCGTAGAAAATGCATATCTCAGCTTGAAACCCGACGAAAACCAAAATATCTCCGGTTCTGCATATCCAACGCACTGTGGAGTGGTGAAAACACCAGATAACGTGTTTCCGCATTAAATAGCTCGAAACGAGCGATCTCGATGATTCTGCATACTTCGGACAGAAGTCTCAACAAGATTATCGCAGAAAACGCATATCTCAACTTGAAACCCCACGAAAACCAAGATATCTACTGTTCTGCATATCAAACGCACTGTAGAGTGGTAAAAACACCAGATAACGTGTTTCTTGCACTAACTAGCTCGAAAAGAGCGATCTCGATGATTCAGCATACTTCCGACAGAAGTCTCACCAAAATTATCGTAAAAAATGCATATCTCAGCTTGAAACCCCACCGAAAACCAAGATATCGCTGTGTTCTGCATATCAGACGCACTGTGGAGTGGTGAAAACCCCAGAAAACGTGTTTCTCGCATTAAATAGCTCGAGAAGAGCGCACTCGTAGTTTCTGCATACTTCGAACTGATGTCTCACAAAGCTTATCGTAGAAAATGCATATCTCAGCTTGAAACCCGACGAAAACCAAAATATCTACGTTTCTGCATATCCAACGCACTGTGGAGTGGTGAACACACCGGATAAGGTTTTTCTCGCATTAACTAGATCGAAAAGAGCGATCTCGATGGTTCAGCATACTTCGGACAGAAGTCTCACCAAGATTATCGCAGAAAACGCATATCTCAGCTTGAAACCCCACGAAAACCAAGATATCTACTGTTCTGCATATCAAACGCACTGTAGAGTGGTAAAAACACCAGATAACGTGTTTCTTGCACTAGCTAGCTCGAAAAGAGCGATCTCGGTGATTCAGCATACCTCGTACAGAAGTCTCACCAAGATTATCGTAAAAAATGCATATCTCAGCTTGAAACCCGACGAAAACCAAGATATCTCCTGTTCTGCATATCCAACGAACTGTGGAGTGGTGAAAACCCCAGAAAACGTGTTTCTCGCATTAAATAGCTCTAAAGAGGGCTCTCGTTGTTTCTGCATACTTCGAACTGATGACTCACAAAGCTTATCGCAGAAAATGCATATTTCAGCTTGAAACCCCACGAAAACCAAGACATCTACTGTTCTGCATATCAAACGCACTGTGGAGTGGTGAAAACACCAGATAACGTGTTTCTCGCACTAACTAGCTCGAAAAGAGCGATCTCGATGATTCAGCATACCTCGGACAGAAGTCTCACCAAGATTATCGTAAAAAATGCATATCTCAGCTTGAAAACCCCACGAAAGCCAAGATATCGCTGGTTCTGCATATCAGACGCACTTTGGCGTGGTGGAAACACCGGATAAGGTTTTTCTCGCATTAACTAGCTCGAATAGAGCGATCTCGATGTTTCAGCATACTTCGGACAGAAGTCTCACCAAAATTATCGTAAAAAATGCATATCTCAGCTTGAAATCCCCCCGAAAACCAAGATATCGCTGTGTTCTGCATATCAAACGCACTGTGGAGTGGTGAAAACCCCAGAAAACGTGTTTCTCGCATTAAATAGCTCGAAAAGTGCGATCTCGATGATTCTGCATACTTCGGACAGAAGTCTCAACAAGATTATCGCAGAAAACGCATATCTCAGCTTGAAACCCCACGAAAACCAAGATATCTACTGTTCTGCATATCAAACGCACTGTAGAGTGGTGAAAACACCAGATAACGTGTTTCTTGCACTAGCTAGCTCGAAAAGAGCGATCTCGGTGATTCAGCATACCTCGTACAGAAGTCTCACCAAGATTATCGTAAAAAATGCATATCTCAGCTTGAAACCCGACGAAAACCAAGATATCTCCTGTTCTGCATATCCAACGAACTGTGGAGTGGTGAAAACCCCAGAAAACGTGTTTCTCGCATTAAATAGCTCTAAAGAGGGCTCTCGTTGTTTCTGCATACTTCGAACTGATGACTCACAAAGCTTATCGTAGAAAATGCATATCTCAGCTTGATACCCGACGAAAACCAAAATATCTCCGGTTCTGCATATCCAACGCACTGTGGAGTGGTGAAAACACCGCATAAGGTTTTTCTCGCATTAACTAGCTCGAAAAGAGCGCTCTCGTTGTGTCTGCATACTTCGAACTGATGTCTCACAAAGCTTATCGTAGAAAATGCATATCTCAGCTTGAAACCCGACGAAAACCAAAATATCTCCGGTTCTGCATATCCAACACACTGTGGAGTGGTGAAAACACCGGATAAGTTTTTTCTCGCATTAACTAGCTCGAAAAGAGCGATCTCTATGATTCAGCATACTTCGGACAGAAGTCTCACCAAAATTATCGTAAAAAATGCATATCTCAGCTTAAAATCCCCCCGAAAACCAAGATATCGCTGTGTTCTGCATATCAATCGCACTGTGGAGTGGTGAAAACCCCAGAAAACGTGTTTCTCGCATTAAATAGCTCGAAAAGTGCGATCTCGATGATTCTGCATACTTCGGACAGAAGTCTCAACAAGATTATCGCAGACAACGCATATCTCAGCTTGAAACCCCACGAAAACCAAGATATCTACTGTTCTGCATATCAAACGCACTGTAGAGTGGTGAAAACACCAGATAACGTGTTTCTTGCACTAGCTAGCTCGAGAAGAGCGATCTCGATGATTCAGCATACCTCGTACAGAAGTCTCACCAAGATTATCGTAAAAAATGCATATCTCAGCTTGAAACCCGACGAAAACCAAAATATCTCCGGTTCTGCATATCCAACGCACTGTGGAGTGGTGAACACACCGGATAAGGTTTTTCTCGCATTAACTAGCTCGAAAAGAGCGATCTCGATGGTTCAGCATACTTCGGACAGAAGTCTCACCATGATTATCGCAGAAAATGCATATCTCTGCTTGAAACCCCACGAAAACCAAGATATCTCCTGTTCTGCATATCCAACGAACTGTGGAGTGGTGAAAACCCCAGAAAACGTGTTTCTCGCATTAAATAGCTCAAAAGAGGGCTCTCGTTGTTTCTGCATACTTCGAACTGATGTCTCACAAAGCTTATCGTAGAAAATGCATATCTCAGCTTGAAACCCGACGAAAACCAAAATATCTCCGGTTCTGCATATCCAACGCACTGTGGAGTGGTGAAAACACCAGATAACGTGTTTCCGCATTAAATAGGTCGAAACGAGCGATCTCGATGATTCTGCATACTTCGGACATAAGTCTCAACAAGATTATCGCAGAAAACGCGTATCTCAGCTTGAAACCCCACGAAAACCAAGATATCTACTGTTCTGCATATCAAACGCACTGTGGAGTGGTGAAAACACCAGATAACGTGTTTCTCGCACTAACTAGCTCGAAAAGAGCGATCTCGATGATTCAGCATACCTCGGACAGAAGTCTCACCAAGATTATCGTAAAAAATGCATATCTCAGCTTGAAAACCCCACGAAAGCAAAGATATCGCTGGTTCTGCATATCAAACGCACTTTGGAGTGGTGAAAACACCGGATAAGGTTTTTCTCGCATTAACTAGCTCGAAAAGAGCGATCTCGATGTTTCAGCATACTTCGGACAGAAGTCTCACCAAGATTATCGCAGAAAATGCATATCTCAGCTTGAAACCCCACGAAAACCAAGATATCGCCGGATCTGCATATCAAACGCACTGTGGATTGGTGAAAACACCGGATAAGGTTTTTCTCGCTTTAACTAGCTCGAAAAGAGCGCTCTCGTTGTTTCTGCATACTTCGAACTGATGTCTCACAAAGCTTATCGTAGAAAATGCATATCTCACCTTGAAACCCGACGAAAACCAAAATATCTCCGGTTCTGCATATCCAACGCACTGTGGAGTGGTGAAAACACCAGAAAACGTGTTTTTCGCATTCAAAAGCACGAAAACAGCGATTTCGGTGATTCTGCACACTTGTAACAGCAGAATCGTGATGATTAACACTGAAAGTGCATATCTCAGCTGGAAACAACAACGATACCGAAGATATCGCAGTTTCCGCATATCAAACGCACTGTGGAGTGCTGAAAACACCAGAAAACGTGTTTTTCGCATTCAAAAGCACGAAAACAGCGATTTCGGTGATTCTGCACACTTGTAACAGCAGAATCATGAAGATTATCACTGAAAATGCATATCTCAGCTGGAAACAACAACGATACCGAAGATATGGCAGTTTCCGCATATCAAACGCACTGTGGAGTGCTGAAAACACCAGAAAACGTGTTTTTCGCATTGAATAGCGCGAGAACAGCGATTTCGGTGATTCTGCACACTTGTAACAGCAGAATCATGAAGATTATCACTGATAATGCATATCTCAGCTGGAAACAACAACGATACCGAAGATATCGTAGTTTCCGCATATCAAACGCACTGTGGAGTGCTGAAAACACCAGAAAACGTGTTTTTCGCATTGAATAGCGCGAAAACAGCGATTTCGGTGATTCTGCACTCTTGTAACAGCAGAATCATGAAGATTATCACTGAAAGTGCATATCTCAGCTGGAAACAACAACGACACCGAAGATATGGCAGTTTCCGCATATCAAACGCACTGTGGAGTGCTGAAAACACCAGAAAACGTGTTTTTCGCATTCAAAAGCACGAACACAGCGATTTCGGTGATTCTGCACACTTGTAACAGCAGAATCGTGAAGATTAACACTGAAAGTGCATATCTCAGCTGGAAACAACAACGATACCGAAGATATCGCAGTTTCCGCATATCAAACGCACTGTGGAGTGCTGAAAACACCAGAAAACGTGTTTTTCGCATTCAAAAGCACGAAAACAGCGATTTCGGTGATTCTGCACACTTGTAACAGCAGAATCATGAAGATTATCACTGAAAATGCATATCTCAGCTGGAAACAACAACGATACCGAAGATATGGCAGTTTCCGCATATCAAACGCACTGTGGAGTGCTGAAAACACCAGAAAACGTGTTTTTCGCATTGAATAGCGCGAGAACAGCGATTTCGGTGATTCTGCACACTTGTAACAGCAGAATCATGAAGATTATCACTGATAATGCATATCTCAGCTGGAAACAACAACGATACCGAAGATATCGTAGTTTCCGCATATCAAACGCACTGTGGAGTGCTGAAAACACCAGAAAACGTGTTTTTCGCATTCAAAAGCACGAAAACAGCGATTTCGGTGATTCTGCACACTTGTAACAGCAGAATCGTGAAGATTATCACTGAAAGTGCATATCTCAGCTGGAAACAACAACGATACCGAAGATATCGCAGTTTCCGCATATCAAACGCACTGTGGAGTGCTGAAAACACCAGAAAACGTGTTTTTCGCATTCAAAAGCACGAAAACAGCGATTTCGGTGATTCTGCACACTTGTAACAGCAGAATCATGAAGATTATCACTGAAAATGCATATCTCAGCTGGAAACAACAACGATACCGAAGATATGGCAGTTTCCGCATATCAAACGCACTGTGGAGTGCTGAAAACACCAGAAAACGTGTTTTTCGCATTGAATAGCGCGAGAACAGCGATTTCGGTGATTCTGCACACTTGTAACAGCAGAATCATGAAGATTATCACTGATAATGCATATCTCAGCTGGAAACAACAACGATACCGAAGATATCGTAGTTTCCGCATATCAAACGCACTGTGGAGTGCTGAAAACACCAGAAAACGTGTTTTTCGCATTCAAAAGCACGAAAACAGCGATTTCGGTGATTCTGCACACTTGTAACAGCAGAATCGTGAAGATTATCACTGAAAGTGCATATCTCAGCTGGAAACAACAACGATACCGAAGATATCGCAGTTTCCGCATATCAAACGCAGTGTGGAGTGCTGAAAACACCAGAAAACGTGTATTTCGCATTCAAAAGCACGAAAACAGCGATTTCGGTGATTCTGCACACTTGTAACAGCAGAATCGTGAAGATTATCACTGAAAGTGCATATCTCAGCTGGAAACAACAACGATACCGAAGATATCGCAGTTTCCGCATATCAAACGCACTGTGGAGTGCTGAAAACACCAGAAAACGTGTTTTTCGCATTCAATAGCACGAAAACAGCGATTTCGGTGATTCTGCACACTTGTAACAGCAGAATCATGAAGATTATCACTGAAAATGCATGTCTCAGCTGGAAACAACAACGATACCGAAGATATCGCAGTTTCCGCATATCAAACGCACTGTGGAGTGCTGAAAACACCAGAAAACGTGTTTTTCGCATTCAAAAGCACGAACACAGCGATTTCGGTGATTCTGCACACTTGTAACAGCAGAATCGTGAAGATTAACACTGAAAGTGCATATCTCAGCTGGAAACAACAACGATACCGAAGATATCGCAGTTTCCGCATATCAAACGCACTGTCGAGTGCTGAAAACACCAGAAAACGTGTTTTTCGCATTCAAAAGCACGAAAACAGCGATTTCGGTGATTCTGCACACTTGTAACAGCAGAATCGTGAAGATTATCACTGAAAGTGCATATCTCAGCTGGAAACAACAACGATCCCGAAGATATCGTAGTTTCCGCATATCAAACGCACTGTGGAGTGCTGAAAACACCAGAAAACGTGTTTTTCGCATTCAAAAGCACGAAAACAGCGATTTCGGTGATTCTGCACACTTGTAACAGCAGAATCGTGAAGATTATCACTGAAAGTGCATATCTCAGCTGGAAACAACAACGATACCGAAGATATCGCAGTTTCCGCATATCAAACGCACTGTGGAGTGCTGAAAACACCAGAAAACGTGTTTCTCGCATTAAATAGCTCGAAAAGTGCGTTCTCGATGATTCTGCATACTTCGGACCGAAATCTCACCAAGATTATCGCAGAAAATGCATATCTCAGCTTGAAACCCCACGAAAACCAAGATATCGCTGGTACTGCATATCAAACGCACTGTGGAGTGTTGAAAACACCAGATAACTTGTTTCTCGCATTAAATAGCACGAAAAGTGGGATCTCGATGATTCTGCATACTTCGGACAGAAGTCTCACCATGATTATCGTAAAAAATGCATATCTCAGCTTGAAACCCCACGAAAACCAAGCTATCTCCGGTTCTGCACATCCAACGAACTGTGGTGTGGTGGAAACCCCAGAAAACGTGTTTCTTGCATTAAATAGCTCGAAAAGAGCGCTCTTGATGTTTCTGCATCCTTCGGACAGAAGTCTCACCAAAATTATCGCAGAAAATGCATATCTCTGCTAGAAACCCCACGAAAACCAAGATATCTCCTGTTCTGCATATCCAACGAACTGTGGAGTGGTGAAAACACCAGATAACGTGTTTCTCGCATTAAATAGGTCGAAACGAGCGATCTCGATGATTAAGCATATTTCGGACAGAAGTCTCACCAAGATTATCGTAAAAAATGCATATCTCAGCTTGAAATCCCACGAAAACCCAGATATCACTGGTTCTACATATCAAACGCACTGTGGAGTGCTGAAAACACCAGATAACGTGTTTCTCGCATTAAATAGCTCGAAAAGTGCGATCTCGATGATTCTGCATACTTCTAACAGAAGTCTCACCATGATTATCGCAGAAAATGCATATCTCAACTTGAAACCCGACGAAAACCAAACATTGCCGGTTCTGCATATCAAACGCACTGTGGAGTGGTGAAAACACCAGATAACGTGTTTGCTCGTATTAAATAGGTCGAAAAGAGCGATCTCGATAATTCTGCATACTTCTAACAGAAGTCTCACCATGATTATCGCAGAAAATGCATATCTCTGCTAGAAACCCTACGAAAACCAAGATATCTCCTGTTCTGCATATCCAACGAACTGTGGAGTGATGAAAACCCCAGAAAACGTGTTTCTCGCATTAAATAGCTCGAAAAGTACGATCTCGATGACTCTGCATACTTCGGACAGAAGTCTCACCAAGATTATCGCAGAAAATGCATATCCGAGCTTGAAACCCCACGACAACCAAGATATCGTCGGTTCTGCATATCATACGCACTCTGGAGTGGTGAAAGCACCAGGTAACGTGCTTCTCGCATTAAATAGCTCGAAAAGTGCGATCTCGATGATTCTGCATACTTCGGACAGAAATCTCACCAAGATTATCGCAGAAAATGCATATCTCAGCTTGAAACCCCACGAACACCAAGATATCGTCGTTTCTGCATATCATACGCACTGTGGAGTGGTGAAAACACCAGATAACGTGTTTCTCGCATTATATAGCTCGAAACGAGCGATCTCGATGATGAAGCATACTTCGGACAGAAGTCTCACCAAGATTATCGCAGAAATTGCATATCTCAGCTTGAATCCCCACGAAAACCAAGATATCGCTGGTTCTGCATAACAAACGCACTGTGGAGTGATGAAAACCCCAGAAAACGTGTTTCTCGCATTAAATAGCTCGAAAAGTACGATCTCGATGACTCTGCATACTTCGGACAGAAGTCTCACCAAGATTATCGCAGAAAATGCATATCCGAGCTTGAAACCCCACGACAACCAAGATATCGTCGGTTCTGCATATCATACGCACTCTGGAGTGGTGAAAGCACCAGGTAACGTGCTTCTCGCATTAAATAGCTCGAAAAGTGCGATCTCGATGATTCTGCATACTTCGGACAGAAATCTCACCAAGATTATCGCAGAAAATGCATATCTGAGCTTGAAACCCCACGAACACCAAGGTATCGTCGTTTCTGCATATCATACGCACTGTGGAGTGGTGAAAACACCAGAAAACGTGTTTCTCGCATTATATAGCTCGAAACGAGCGATCTCGATGATGAAGCATACTTCGGACAGAAGTCTCACCAAGATTATCGCAGAAATTGCATATCTCAGCTTGAATCCCCACGAAAACCAAGATATCGCTGGTTCTGCATAACAAACGCACTGTGGAGTGATGAAAACCCCAGAAAACGTGTTTCTCGCATTAAATAGCTCGAAAAGTACGATCTCGATGACTCTGCATACTTCGGACAGAAGTCTCACCAAGATTATCGCAGAAAATGCATATCCGAGCTTGAAACCCCACGACAACCAAGATATCGTCGGTTCTGCATATCATACGCACTCTGGAGTGGTGAAAGCACCAGGTAACGTGCTTCTCGCATTAAATAGCTCGAAAAGTGCGATCTCGATGATTCTGCATACTTCGGACAGAAGTCTCACCAAGAGTATCGCAGAAAATGCATATCTCAGCTTGAAACCCCACGAAAGCCAAGATATCTACTGTTCTGCATATCAAACGCACTGTGGAGTGGTGCAAACACCAGATAACGTGTTTCTCGCATTAAATAGCTCGAAAAGTGCGATCTCGATGATTCTGCATACTTCGGACAGAAGTCTCACCAAGATTATCGCAGAAAATGCATATCTGAGCTTGAAACCCCACGAAAACCAAGATATCGTCGTTTCTGCATATCATACGCACTGTGGAGTGGTGAAAACACCAGATAACGTGTTTCTCGCATTATATAGCTCGAAACGAGCGATCTCGATGATTAAGCATACTTCGGACAGAAGTCTCACCAAGATTATCGCAGAAATTGCATATCTCAGCTTGAATCCCCACGAAAACAAAGATATCGCTGGTTCTGCATAACAAACGCACTGTGGAGTGCTGAAAACACCAGATAACGTGTTTCTCGCATTAAATAGCTCGAAAAGTGCGTTCTCGATGATTCTGCATACTTCGGACAGAAATCTCACCAAGATTATCGCAGAAAATGCATATCTCAGCTTGAAACCCCACGAAAACCAAGATATCGCTGGTACTGCATATCAAACGCGCTGTGGAGTGGTGAAAATATCAGATAAGGTGTTTCTCGCATTAAATAGCTCGAAAAGAGCGATCTCGATGATTCTGCATACTTCGGACAGACGTCTCACCAAGATTATCGTAAAAAATGCATATCTCAGCTTGAAATCCCACGATAGCCAAGATATCGCTGGTTCTGCATATCAAACGCACTGTGGAGTGGTGAAAACACCAAATAAGGTTTTTCTCGCATTAACTATCTCGAAAAGTGCGGTCTCGATGATTCAGCATACTTCGGACAGAGGTCTCACCAAGATTATCGTAAAAAATGCATATCTCAGCTTGAAACCCCACAAAAACCAAGATATCGCCGGTTTTGCATATCAAACGCACTGTGGTGTGGTGAAAACACCAGATAACGTGTTTCACGCATTAAATAGCTCGAAAAGTGCGATCTCGATGATTCTGCATACTTCGGACAGAAATCTCACCAAGATTATCGCAGAAAATGCATATCTCAGCTTGAAACCCCACGAAAACCAAGATATCGCTGGTACTGCATATCAAACGCGCTGTGGAGTGGTGAAAATATCAGATAACGTGTTTCTCGCATTAAATAGCTCGAAAAGAGCGATCTCGATGATTCTGCATACTTCGGACAGAAGTCTCACCAAGATTATCGTAAAAAATGCATATCTCAGCTTGAAATCCCACGAAAGCCAAGATATCGCTGGTTCTGCATATCAAACGCACTGTGGAGTGGTGAAAACACCAAATAAGGTTTTTCTCGCATTAACTATCTCGAAAAGTGCGATCTCGATGATTCAGCATACTTCGGACAGAGGTCTCACCAAGATTATCGTAAAAAATGCATATCTCAGCTTGAAACCCCACAAAAACCAAGATATCGCCGGTTTTGCATATCAAACGCACTGTGGTGTGGTGAAAACACCAGATAACGTGTTTCTCGCATTAAATAGCTCGAAAAGTGCGATCTCGATGATTCTGCATACTTCGGACAGAAGTCTCACCAAGAGTATCGCAGAAAATGCTTATCCGAGCTTGAAACCCCACGAAAACCAAGCTATCTCCGGTTCTGCACATCCAACGAACTGTGGTGTGGTGGAAACCCCAGAAAACGTGTTTCTTGCATTAAATAGCTCGAAAAGAGCGCTCTTGATGTTTCTGCATCCTTCGGACAGAAGTCTCACCAAAATTATCGCAGAAAATGCATATCTCTGCTAGAAACCCCACGAAAACCAAGATATCTCCTGTTCTGCATATCCAACGAACTGTGGAGTGGTGAAAACACCAGATAACGTGTTTCTCGCATTAAATAGGTCGAAACGAGCGATCTCGATGATTAAGCATATTTCGGACAGAAGTCTCACCAAGATTATCGTAAAAAATGCATATCTCAGCTTGAAATCCCACGAAAACCCAGATATCACTGGTTCTACATATCAAACGCACTGTGGAGTGCTGAAAACACCAGATAACGTGTTTCTCGCATTAAATAGCTCGAAAAGTGCGATCTCGATGATTCTGCATACTTCTAACAGAAGTCTCACCATGATTATCGCAGAAAATGCATATCTCAGCTTGAAACCCGACGAAAACCAAACATTGCCGGTTCTGCATATCAAACGCACTGTGGAGTGGTGAAAACACCAGATAACGTGTTTGCTCGCATTAAATAGGTCGAAAAGAGCGATCTCGATAATTCTGCATACTTCTAACAGAAGTCTCACCATGATTATCGCAGAAAATGCATATCTCTGCTAGAAACCCTACGAAAACCAAGATATCTCCTGTTCTGCATATCCAACGAACTGTGGAGTGATGAAAACCCCAGAAAACGTGTTTCTCGCATTAAATAGCTCGAAAAGTACGATCTCGATGACTCTGCATACTTCGGACAGAAGTCTCACCAAGATTATCGCAGAAAATGCATATCCGAGCTTGAAACCCCACGACAACCAAGATATCGTCGGTTCTGCATATCATACGCACTCTGGAGTGGTGAAAACACCAGGTAACGTGCTTCTCGCATTAAATAGCTGGAAAAGTGCGATCGCGATGATTCTGCATACTTCGGACAGAAATCTCACCAAGATTATCGCAGAAAATGCATATCTCAGCTTCAAACCCCACGAAAACCAAGATATCGTCGGTTCTGCATATCATACGCACTGTGGAGTGGTGAAAACACCAGATAACGTGTTTCTCGCATTAAATAGCTCGAAACGAGCGATCTCGATGATTAAGCATACTTCGGACAGAAGTCTCACCAAGATTATCGCAGAAATTGCATATCTCAGCTTGAATCCCCACGAAAACCAAGATATCGCTGGTTCTGCATATCAAACGCACTGTGGAGTGGTGAAAACACCAGATAACGTGTTTCTCGCATTAAATAGCTCGAAAAGTGCGATCTCGATGATTCTGCATACTTCGGACAGAAGTCTCACCAAGATTATCGCAGAAAATGCATATCTGAGCTTGAAACCCCACGAAAACCAAGATATCGTCGTTTCTGCATATCATACGCACTGTGGAGTGGTGAAAACACCAGATAACTTGTTTCGCGCATTAAGTAGCTCGAAAAGTGCGATCTCGATGATTCTGCATACTTCGGACAGAAGTCTCACCAAGATTATCGCAGAAAATGCATATCTGAGCTTGAAACCCCACGAACACCAAGATATCGTCGTTTCTGCATATCATACGCACTGTGGAGTGGTGAAAACACCAGATAACGTGTTTCTCGCATTATATAGCTCGAAACGAGCGATCTCGATGATTAAGCATACTTCGGACAGAAGTCTCACCAAGATTATCGCCGAAATTGCATATCTCAGCTTGAATCCCCACGAAAACCAAGATATCGCTGGTTCTGCATTACAAACGCACTGTGGAGTGCTGTAAACACCAGATAACGTGTTTCTCGCATTAAATAGCTCGAATAGAGCGATCTCGATGATTAAGCATACCTCGGACAGAAGTCTCACCAAGATTATCGTAAAAAATGCATATCTCAGCTTGAAACCCCACAAAAACCAAGATATCGCCGGTTTTGCATATCAAACGCACTGTGGTGTGGTGAAAACACCAGATAACGTGTTTCTCGCATTAAATAGCTCGAAAAGTGCGATCTCGATGATTCTGCATACTTCGGACAGAAATCTCACCAAGATTATCGCAGAAAATGCATATCTCAGCTTGAAACCCCACGAAAACCAAGATATCGCTGGTACTGCATATCAAACGCGCTGTGGAGTGGTGAAAATATCAGATACCGTGTTTCTCGCATTAAATAGCTCGAAAAGAGCGATCTCGATGATTCTGCATACTTCGGACAGAAGTCTCACCAAGATTATCGTAAAAAATGCATATCTCAGCTTGAAATCCCACGAAAGCCAAGATATCGCTGGTTCTGCATATCAAACGCACTGTGGAGTGGTGAAAACACCAAATAAGGTTTTTCTCGCATTAACTATCTCGAAAAGTGCGATCTCGATGATTCAGCATACTTCGGACAGAGGTCTCACCAAGATTATCGTAAAAAATGCATATCTCAGCTTGAAACCCCACAAAAACCAAGATATCGCCGGTATTGCATATCAAACGCACTGTGGTGTGGTGAAAACACCAGATAACGTGTTTCTCGCATTAAATAGCTCGAAAAGTGCGATCTCGATGATTCTGCATACTTCGGACAGAAATCTCACCAAGATTATCGCAGAAAATGCATATCTCAGCTTGAAACCCCACGAAAACCAAGATATCGCTGGTACTGCATATCAAACGCGCTGTGGAGTGGTGAAAATATCAGATAACGTGTTTCTCGCATTAAATAGCTCGAAAAGAGCGATCTCGATGATTCTGCATACTTCGGACAGAAGTCTCACCAAGATTATCGTAAAAAATGCATATCTCAGCTTGAAATCCCACGAAAGCCAAGATATCGCTGGTTCTGCATATCAAACCCACTGTGGAGTGGTGAAAACACCAAATAAGGTTTTTCTCGCATTAACTATCTCGAAAAGTGCGATCTCGATGATTCAGCATACTTCGGACAGAGGTCTCACCAAGATTATCGTAAAAAATGCATATCTCAGCTTGAAACCCCACAAAAACCAAGATATCGCCGGTTTTGCATATCAAACGCACTGTGGTGTGGTGAAAACACCAGATAACGTGTTTCTCGCATTAAATAGCTCGAAAAGTGCGATATCGATGATTCTGCATACTTCGGACAGAAGTCTCACCATGATTATCGCAGAAAATGCATATCTCAGCTTGAAACCCGACGAAAACCAAACATTGCCGGTTCTGCATATCAAACGCACTGTGGAGTGGTGAAAACACCAGATAACGTGTTTGCTCGCATTAAATAGGTCGAAAAGAGCGATCTCGATAATTCTGCATACTTCTAACAGAAGTCTCACCATGATTATCGCAGAAAATGCATATCTCTGCTAGAAACCCTACGAAAACCAAGATATCTCCTGTTCTGCATATCCAACGAACTGTGGAGTGATGAAAACCCCAGAAAACGTGTTTCTCGCATTAAATAGCTCGAAAAGTACGATCTCGATGACTCTGCATACTTCGGACAGAAGTCTCACCAAGATTATCGCAGAAAATGCATATCCGAGCTTGAAACCCCACGACAACCAAGATATCGTCGGTTCTGCATATCATACGCACTCTGGAGTGGTGAAAACACCAGGTAACGTGCTTCTCGCATTAAATAGCTCGAAAAGTGCGATCTCGATGATTCTGCATACTTCGGACAGAAATCTCACCAAGATTATCGCAGAAAATGCATATCTCAGCTTCAAACCCCACGAAAACCAGGATATCGTCGGTTCTGCATATCATACGCACTGTGGAGTGGTGAAAACACCAGATAACGTGTTTCTCGCATTAAATAGCTCGAAACGAGCGATCTCGATGATTAAGCATACTTCGGACAGAAGTCTCACCAAGATTATCGCAGAAATTGCATATCTCAGCTTGAATCCCCACGAAAACCAAGATATCGCTGGTTCTGCATATCAAACGCACTGTGGAGTGGTGAAAACACCAGATAACGTGTTTCTCGCATTAAATAGCTCGAAAAGTGCGATCTCGATGATTCTGCATACTTCGGACAGAGGTCTCACCAAGATTATCGCAGAAAATGCATATCTGAGCTTGAAACCCCACGAAAACCAAGATATCGTCGTTTCTGCATATCATACGCACTGTGGAGTGGTGAAAACACCAGATAACGTGTTTCTCGCATTATATAGCTCGAAACGAGCGATCTCGATGATTAAGCATACTTCGGACAGAAGTCTCACCAAGATTATCGCAGAAATTGCGTATCTCAGCTTGAATCCCCACGAAAACCAAGATATCGCTGGTTCTGCATAACAAACGCACTGTGGAGTGCTGAAAACACCAGATAACGTGTTTCTCGCATTAAATAGCTCGAATAGAGCGATCTCGATGATTAAGCATACTTCGGACAGAAGTCTCACCAAGATTATCGTAAAAAATGCATATCTCAGCTTGAAACCCCACAAAAACCAAGATATCGCCGGTTATGCATATCAAACGCACGGTGGTGTGGTGAAAACTCCAGATAACGTGTTTCTCGCATTAAATAGCTCGAAAAGTGCGATCTCGATGATTCTGCATACTTCGGACAGAAGTCTCACCAAGAGTATCGCAGAAAATGCATATCTCAGCTTGATACCCCACGAAAGCCAAGATATCTACTGTTCTGCATATCAAACGCACTGTGGAGTGGTGAAAACACCAGATAACGTGTTTCTCGCATTAAATAGCTCGAAAAGTGCGATCTCGATGATTCTGCATACTTCGGACAGAAGTCTCACCAAGATTATCGCAGAAAATGCATATCTGAGCTTGAAACCCCACGAAAACCAAGATATCGTCGTTTCTGCATATCATACGCACTGTGGAGTGGTGAAAACACCAGATAACTTGTTTCGCGCATTAAGTAGCTCGAAAAGTGCGATCTCGATGATTCTGCATACTTCGGACAGAAGTCTCACCAAGATTATCGCAGAAAATGCATATCTGAGCTTGAAACCCCACGAACACCAAGATATCGTCGTTTCTGCATATCATACGCACTGTGGAGTGGTGAAAACACCAGATAACGTGTTTCTCGCATTATATAGCTCGAAACGAGCGATCTCGATGATTAAGCATACTTCGGACAGAAGTCTCACCAAGATTATCGCCGAAATTGCATATCTCAGCTTGAATCCCCACGAAAACCAAGATATCGCTGGTTCTGCATTACAAACGCACTGTGGAGTGCTGTAAACACCAGATAACGTGTTTCTCGCATTAAATAGCTCGAATAGAGCGATCTCGATGATTAAGCATACCTCGGACAGAAGTCTCACCAAGATTATCGTAAAAAATGCATATCTCAGCTTGAAACCCCACAAAAACCAAGATATCGCCGGTTTTGCATATCAAACGCACTGTGGTGTGGTGAAAACACCAGATAACGTGTTTCTCGCATTAAATAGCTCGAAAAGTGCGATCTCGATGATTCTGCATACTTCGGACAGAAATCTCACCAAGATTATCGCAGAAAATGCATATCTCAGCTTGAAACCCCACGAAAACCAAGATATCGCTGGTACTGCATATCAAACGCGCTGTGGAGTGGTGAAAATATCAGATACCGTGTTTCTCGCATTAAATAGCTCGAAAAGAGCGATCTCGATGATTCTGCATACTTCGGACAGAAGTCTCACCAAGATTATCGTAAAAAATGCATATCTCAGCTTGAAATCCCACGAAAGCCAAGATATCGCTGGTTCTGCATATCAAACGCACTGTGGAGTGGTGAAAACACCAAATAAGGTTTTTCTCGCATTAACTATCTCGAAAAGTGCGATCTCGATGATTCAGCATACTTCGGACAGAGGTCTCACCAAGATTATCGTAAAAAATGCATATCTCAGCTTGAAACCCCACAAAAACCAAGATATCGCCGGTATTGCATATCAAACGCACTGTGGTGTGGTGAAAACACCAGATAACGTGTTTCTCGCATTAAATAGCTCGAAAAGTGCGATCTCGATGATTCTGCATACTTCGGACAGAAATCTCACCAAGATTATCGCAGAAAATGCATATCTCAGCTTGAAACCCCACGAAAACCAAGATATCGCTGGTACTGCATATCAAACGCGCTGTGGAGTGGTGAAAATATCAGATAACGTGTTTCTCGCATTAAATAGCTCGAAAAGAGCGATCTCGATGATTCTGCATACTTCGGACAGAAGTCTCACCAAGATTATCGTAAAAAATGCATATCTCAGCTTGAAATCCCACGAAAGCCAAGATATCGCTGGTTCTGCATATCAAACCCACTGTGGAGTGGTGAAAACACCAAATAAGGTTTTTCTCGCATTAACTATCTCGAAAAGTGCGATCTCGATGATTCAGCATACTTCGGACAGAGGTCTCACCAAGATTATCGTAAAAAATGCATATCTCAGCTTGAAACCCCACAAAAACCAAGATATCGCCGGTTTTGCATATCAAACGCACTGTGGTGTGGTGAAAACACCAGATAACGTGTTTCTCGCATTAAATAGCTCGAAAAGTGCGATATCGATGATTCTGCATACTTCGGACAGAAGTCTCACCAAGAGTATCGCAGAAAATGCATATCCGAGCTTGAAACCCCACGACAACCAATATATCGTCGGTTCTGCATATCACACGCACTCTGGAGTGGTGAAAACACCAGATAACGTGTTTCTCGCATTAAATAGCTCGAAAAGTGCGTTCTCGATGATTCTGCATACTTCGGACAGATATCTCACCAAGATTATCGCAGAAAATGCATATCTCAGCTTGAAACCCCACGAAAACCAAGATATCGCTGGTACTGCATATCAAACGCACTGTGGAGTGTTGAAAACACCAGATAACTTGTTTCTCGCATTAAATAGCACGAAAAGTGCGATCTCGATGATTCTGCATACTTCGGACAGAAGTCTCACCATGATTATCGTATAAAATGCATATCTCAGCTTGAATCCCCACGAAAACCAAGATATCGCTGGTTCTGCATAACAAACGCACTGTGGAGTGCTGAAAACACCAGATAACGTGTTTCTCGCATTAAATAGCTCGAAACGAGCGATCTCGATGATTAAGCATATTTCGGACAGAAATCTCACCAAGATTATCGCAGAAAATGCATATCTCAGCTTGAAACCCCACGAAAACCAAGATATCGTCGGTTCTGCATATCATACACACTGTGGAGTGGTGAAAACACCAGATAACGTGTTTCTCGCATTAAATAGCTCGAAACGACCGATCTCGATGATTGAGCATACTTCGGACAGAAGTCTCACTAAGATTATCGAAAAAATGCATATCTCAGCTTGAAACCCCACAAAAACCAAGATATCGCCGGTTCTGCATATCAAACGCACTGTGGAGTGGTGAAAACCCCAGAAAACGTGTTCCTCGCATTAAATAGCTCGAATAGAGCGATCTCGATGATTCTTCATACTTCGGACAAAAGTCTCACCAAGCTTATCGTAAAAAATGCATATCTCAACTTGAAACCCCACGAAAGCCAAGATATCGCTGGTTCTGCATATCAAACGCACTTTGGAGTGGTGAAATCACCGGATAAGGTTTTTCTCGCATTAACTAGCTCGAAAAGAGCGATCTCGATGTTTCAGCATACTTCGGACAGAAGTCTCACCAAGATTATCGCAGAAAATGCATATCTCAGCTTGAAACCCCACGAAAACCAAGATTTCGCCGGTTCTGCATATCATACGCACTGAGGAGTGGTGAAAACACTAGATATCGTGTTTCTCGCATTAAATAGCTCGAAACGAGCGATCTCGATGTTTCAGCATACTTCGGACAGAAGTCTCACCAGGATTATCGCAGAAAATGCATATCTCAGCTTGAAATCCCAGGAAAACCAAGATATCGCCGGTTCTGCATATCAAACTAACTGTAGAGTGGTGAAAGCACCAGATAACGTGTTTCTCGCATTAAATAGCTCGAAAAGTGCGATCTCGATGATTCTGCATACTTCGGACAGAAGTCTCAACAAGATTATCGCAGAAAATGCATATCTCAGCTTGAAACCCCACGAAAACCAAGATATCTACTGTTCTGCATATCAAACGCACTGTGGAGTGGTGAAAACACCTGATAACGTGTTTCTCGCACTAACTAGCTCGACAAGAGCGATCTCGATGATTCAGCATACTTCGGACAGAAGTCCCACCAAGATTATCACAGAAAATGCATATCTCAGCTTGAAACCCCACGAAAACCAAGATGTCGCTGGTTCTGCATATCAAACGCACTGTGGAGTGGTGAAAACACCGGATACGGTTTTTCTCGAATTAGCTAGCTCGAAAAGAGCGATCTCGATGTTTCAGCATACTTCGGACAGAAGTCTCACCAAGATTATCGCAGAAAATGCATATCTCAGCTTGAAACCTCACGAAAACCAAGATATCGCCGGTTCTGCATATCATACGCACTGAGGAGTGGTGAAAACACTAGATATCGTGTTTCTCGCATTAAATAGCTCGAAACGAGCGATCTCGATGATTAAGCAAACTTCGGACAGAAGTCTCACCAAGATTATCGTACAAAATGCATAACTCAGCTTGAAACCCCACGAAAGCCGAGATATCGCTGGTTCTGAATATCAAACACACTGTGGAGTGGTGAAAACACCGGATAAGGTTTTTCTCGCATTAACTAGCTCGAAAAGAGCGATCTCGATGTTTCAGCATACTTCGGACAGAAGTCTCACCAAGATTATCACAGAAAATGCATATCTCAGCTTGAAACCCCACGAAAACCAAGATATCGTCGGTTCTGCATATCAAACGCACTGTGGAGTGGTGAAAACACCAGATAACGTGTTTCTCGCATTAAATAGCTCGAAAAGAGCGCTCTCGATGTTTCTGCATACTTCGGACAGATGTTTCACCAAGATTATCGTAGAAAATGCATATCTCAGCTTGAAACCCGACGAAAACAAAAATATCGCCGGTTCTGCATATCAAACCAACTGTGGAGTGGTGAAAACACCAGATAACGTGTTTCTCGCATTAGATAGCTCGAAAAGTGCGATCTCGATGATTATGCATACTTCTAACAGAAGTCTCACCAAGATTATCGCAGAAAATGCATATCTCTGCTTGAAACCCCACGAAAACCAAGATATCTACTGTTCTGCATATCCAACGAACTGTGGAGTGGTGAAAACCCCAGAAAACGTGTTTCTCGCATTAAATAGCTCGAAAAGTGCGCTCTCGACGTTTCTGCATACTTCGGACAGATGTTTCACCAAGCTTATCGTAGAAAATGTATATCTCAGCTTGAAACCCGACGAAAACCAAAATATCTCCGGTTCTGCATATCCAACGCACTGTGGAGTGGTGAAAACCCCAGAAAACGTGTTTCTCGCATTAAATAGCTCGAAAAGAGCGCTCTCGACGTTTCTGCATACTTCGGACAGATGTTTCACCAAGCTTATCGTAGAAAATGCATATCTCAGCTTGAAACCCGACGAATACCGAGTTATCTCCGGTTCTGCATATCCAACGCACTGTGGAGTGGTGAAAACACCAGATAACGTGTTTCTCGCATTGAACAGCTCGAAACGAGCGATCTCGATGATTCTGCATACTTCAGACAGAAGTCTCAACAAGATTATCGCAGAAAATGCATATCTCAGCTTGAAACCCCACGAAAACCAAGATATCTACTCTTCTGCATATCAAACGCACTGTGGAGTGGTGAAAACCCCAGAAAACGTGTTTCTCGCATTAAATAGCTCGAATAGAGCGATCTCGATGATTCTTCATACTTCGGACAGATGTTTCACCAAGATTATCGTAGAAAATGCATATCTCAGCTTGAAACCCGACGAAAACCAAAATATCGCCGGTTCTGCATATCAAACCAACTGTGGAGTGGTGAAAACACCAGATAACGTGTTTCTCGCATTAGATAGCTCGAAAAGTGCGATCTCGATGATTCTGCATACTTCTAACAGAAGTCTCACCTAGATGATGGCAGAAAATGCATATCTCTGCTTGAAACCCCACGAAAACCAAGATATCTAATGCTCTGCATATCCAACGAACTGTGGAGTGGTGAAAACCCCAGAAAACGTGTTTCTCGCATTAAATAGCTCGAAAAGAGCGCTCTCGACGTTTCTGCATACTTCGGACAGATGTTTCACCAAGATTATCGTAGAAAATGCATATCTCAGCTTGAAACCCGACGAAAACCGAGTTATCTCCGGTTCTGCACATCAAACGTACCGTGGAGTGGCCAAAACACCAGAAAACGTGTTTCGCGCATTAAGTAGCTCGAAAAGAGCGTTCTCGAAGATTCTGCATACTTCTGACAGAAGTCTCACCAGGATTACCGTAGAAAATGCATCTCTCAGCTTGAAACCCCACAAAAAGCAAGTTATCTACTGTTCTGCATATCAAACGCACTGTGGAGTGGTGAAAACACCAGATAACGTGTTTCTCGCATTAAATAGCTCGAAAAGAGCGCTCTCGATGTTTCTGCATACTTCGG
The DNA here is from genome assembly GCA_951804975.1 of Anthophora plumipes. Lineage (NCBI taxonomy): Eukaryota > Metazoa > Arthropoda > Insecta > Hymenoptera > Apidae > Anthophora > Anthophora plumipes. The sequence goes on from CATORF010000757.1 coordinate 113,288, forward strand.
ACAGATGTTTCACCAAGATTATCGTAGAAAATGCATATCTCAGCTTGAAACCCGACGAAAACCAAAATATCGCCGGTTCTGCATATCAAACCAACTGTGGAGTGGTGAAAACACCAGATAACGTGTTTCGCGCATTAGATAGCTCGAAAAGTGCGATCTCGATGATTCTGCATACTTCTAACAGAAGTCTCACCAAGATGATGGCAGAAAATGCATATCTCTGCTTGAAACCCCACGAAAACCAAGATATCTAATGCTCTGCATATCCAACGAACTGTGGAGTGGTGAAAACCCCAGAAAACGTGTTTCTCGCATTAAATAGCTCGAAAAGAGCGCTCTCGACGTTTCTGCATACTTCGGACAGATGTCTCACCAAGCTTAACGTAGAAAATGCATATCTCAGCTTGAAACCCGACGAAAACCAAAATATCTCCGGTTCTGCATATCCAACGCACTGTGGAGTGGTGAAAACACCAGATAACGTGTTTCTCGCATTAAATAGCTGGAAACGAGCGATCTCGATGATTCTGCATACTTCGGACAGAAGTCTCAACAAGATTATCGCAGAAAATGCATATCTCAGCTTGAAACCCCACGAAAACCAAGATATCTACTGTTCTGCATATCAAACGCACTGTAGAGTGGTTAAAACACCAGATAACGTGTTTCTCGCGTTAAATAGCTCGAAAAGAGCGCTCTCGATGTTTCTGCATACTTCGGACAGATGTTTCACCTAGATTATCGTTGAAAATGCATATCTCAGCTTGAAACCCGACGAAAACCAAAATATCGCCGGTTCTGCATATCAAAGCAACTGTGGAGTGGTGAAAACACCAGATAACGTGTTTCTCGCATTAAATAGCTCGAAAAGTGCGATCTCGATGATTCTGCATACTTCTAACAGAAGTCTCACCAAGATTATCGCAGAAAATGCATATCTCTGCTTGAAACCCCACGAAAACCAAGATATCTACTGTTCTGCATATCCAACGAACTGTGGAGTGGTGAAAACCCCAGAAAACGTGTTTCTCGCATTAAATAGCTCGAAAAGTGCGCTCTCGACGTTTCTGCATACTTCGGACAGATGTTTCACCAAGCTTATCGTAGAAAATGCATATCTCAGCTTGAAACCCGACGAAAACCAAAATATCTCCGGTTCTGCATATCCAACGCACTGTGGAGTGGTGAAAACCCCAGAAAACGTGTTTCTCGCATTAAATAGCTCGAAAAGAGCGCTCTCGACGTTTCTGCATACTTCGGACTGATGTTTCACCAAGCTTATCGTAGAAAATGCATATCTCAGCTTGAAACCCGACGAATACCGAGTTATCTCCGGTTCTGCATATCCAACGCACTGTGGAGTGGTGAAAACACCAGATAACGTGTTTCTCGCATTGAACAGCTCGAAACGAGCGATCTCGATGATTCTGCATACTTCGGACAGAAGTCTCAACAAGATTATCGCAGAAAATGCATATCTCAGCTTGAAACCCCACGAAAACCAAGATATCTACTCTTCTGCATATCAAACGCACTGTGGAGTGGTGATAACACCAGAAAACGTGTTTCTCGCATTAAATAGCTCGAAAAGAGCGCTCTCGACGTCTCTGCATACTTCGGACAGAAGTCTCACCAAAATTATCGTAAAAAATGCATATCTCAGCTTGAAACCCCACGAAAACCAAGATATCGCTGTGTTCAGCATATCAAACGCACTGTGGAGAGGTGAAAACCCCAGAAAACGTGTTTCTCGCATTAAATAGCTCGAATAGAGCGATCTCGATGATTCTTCATACTTCGGACAGAGGTCTCACCAGGATTATCGTAGAAAATGCATATCTCAGCTTGAAACCCGACGAAAACCGAGTTATCTCCGGTTCTGCACATCAAACGTACCGTGGAGTGGCCAAAACACCAGATAACGTGTTTCTCGCATTAAATAGCTCGAAACGAGCGATCTCGATGATTAAGCATACTTCGGACAGAAGTCTCACCAAGATTATCGCAGAAAATGCATATCTCAGCTTGAAACCCCACGAAAACCCAGATGTCGCCGGTTCTGCATATCAAACGCACTGTGGAGTGGTGAACACACCAGAAAACGTGTTTCTCGCATTAAGTAGCTCGAAAAGAGCGTTCTCGATGATCCTGCATACTTCTGACAGAAGTCTCACCAGGATTATCGTAGAAAATGCATATCTCAGCTTGAAACCCGACCGAAACCAAGATATCTCCGGTTCTGCATATCAAACGCACTGTGGAGTGCTGAAAACACCAGATAACGTGTTTCTCGCATTAAATAGCTCGAAAAGAGCGATCTCGATGATTCTGCATACTTCGGACAGAAGTCTCACCAAGATTATCGCAGAAAATGCATATCTCAGCTTGAAACCCCACGAAAACCAAGATGTCGTCGGTTCTGCATATCAAACGCACTGTGGTGTGGTGAAAACAACCAGAGAACGTGTTTCTCGCATTAAATAGCTCGAAAAGTGCGATCTCGATGATTCTGCATACTTCGGACAGAAGTCTCACCAAGATTATCGTAGAAAATGCATATCTCAGCTTGAAACCCGACCGAAACCAAGATATCTCCGGTTCTGCATGTCAAACGTACTGTGGAGTGGTGAAAACACCAGAAAACGTGTTTCGCGCATTAAGTAGCTCGAAAAGAGCGATCTAGATGATTCTGCATACTTCTGACTGAAGTCTCACCAATATTATCGCAGAAAATGCATATCTCAGGTTGAAACCCCACGAAAACCAAGATATCGCTGGTTCTGCATGTCAAACGCACTGTGGAGTGGTGAAAACACCAGATAACGTGTTTCTCGCATTAAATAGCTCGAAAAGAGCGTTCTAGATGTTTCAGCATACTTCGGACAGAAGTCTCACCAAGATTATCGCAGGAAATGCATATCCCAGCTTGAAACCCCACGAAAACCAAGATATCTCCGGTTCTGCATATCCAACGAACTGTGGAGTTGTGAAAACCCCAGAAAACGAGTTTCTCGCATTAAATAGCTCGAAAAGAGCGCTCTCGATGTTTCTGCATACTTCGGACAGATGTTTCACCAAGCTTATCGTAGAAAATGCATATCTCAGCTTGAAACCCGACGAAATCAAAGATGTCGCCGGTTCTGCATATCGAACGCACTGTGGAGTGGTGAAAACAAAATCTTAAAAAAATAATCCTGGTCGCATACAATATAAATTTGATTGATTAATATGTCCAGGAACAGCATCAACTTTAATTCCAACTGATTGAATAGCTCATGAATGAATTACATCAGTTGATGATAATAATAATCGAATCGGAAAATTTATTGGAATGACCATTCGATTATCAACATCTAATAAACGAAAACTATTCATAACCCTATCAGATAATATATAAGAATCAAATTCCAAATCTTTAAATTCTGAATATTCATAAGACCAAAATCACTGATGACCTATAATTTTAATTGTAAAATAAGGATTTAAAATTTCATCAATATAATATAAAATCTTTAAAGAAGGAAAACAAATTGTTATTAAAATAAAAATTGGAATAATAGTTCAAATAATTTCCAATAAATGATTCTTCAATAAATACCGATTAACATACTTATTAGTAATAATATCTAAAATAATTAATATTGAAAATACAATAATAACTAACATTAATATTATAACTAAATTATGAAAAGAAATTAAATTGTCAGAATAAGGTGAATTAGAATCTTGAAATCTATATATAAATCATGTTGCAATTTTTAATAAAAAATAATATATTTTTATAAATAAATCTTAAATCTATCGCACTTATCTGCCATATTAAATAAAATAAAATATTAAAAATAAAAATTAAATCAATCATTAAAACTCAACATTATTAAATATTCAAAAATAATTCCTTTTTATTATTTAACACAATAGGTACTTCTAAATATACATGATCTAAAGGAGGTATAAAACCAATTCATCCTAATGAACTATTAAATTTAAAAACTACTAACCGTATTGAAATAAATCTTTCTAAAATTAAAAAAATTAATAAAATTAATCTATTTAAAGAAATTAATGAACCAATTGAAGAAAATAAATTCCAACAATAATATGCATCAGGATAATCTGAATATCGTCGAGGTATACCCATTAATCCTAAAAAATGTTGAGGAAAAAAAGTTATATTAACACCAATAAACATTATATAAAACTGAATTTTCAATCAATTCTGATGTATAACAACACCAAAAATTAAAGGAAATCAATGAATAAATCTTCCAACAATTGCAAAAACTGCTCCTATAGATAAAACATAATGAAAATGGCCAACAACATAATAAGTATCATGTAAAATAATATCAATAGAAGAATTTGATAATACAATTCCCGTCAATCCACCAATAATAAATATTATAACAAACCCTAATGATCATAAAATTGAATTATTATAACCTAATTTAGCTCCATGATAAGTAGCTAATCAACTAAAAACTTTAATTCCTGTAGGAACTGCAATAACTATAGTTGCTGAAGTAAAATAAGCTCGAGTATCTACATCTAACCCAACTGTAAATATATGATGAGCTCATACAATAAATCCTAGAAATCCAATTCCTAATATAGCATAAATCATTCCTAAATTACCAAATACCTCTTTTTTACCACTCTCATTTATAATAATATGTGAAATCAAACCAAACCCCGGTAAAATTAAAATATAAACTTCAGGATGTCCAAAAAATCAAAATAAATGTTGATATAAAATCGGATCACCTCCCCCTAAAGGATCAAAAAACGAAGTATTAATATTTCGATCAAAAATTAATATTGTAATTGCTCCAGCTAAAACTGGCAATGATAATAATAATAAAATAGCTGTAATAAACACTGATCAAGGAAATAAAGCTATTTGATCATAATTTAAAGATAAATTTTTTATTATTATAATAGTTACTATAAAATTTATTGCCCCAATAATTGAAGAAATTCCTGATAAATGTAAAGAAAAAATAGTAATATCAACAGAAGGAGAAGAATGAAATAAATATGAAGATAAAGGAGGATAAACCGTTCAACCAGTCCCTGGTCTAACTTGAAATAAATTTCTTAAAAGTAATAATATTAATGATGGCGGTAATAATCAAAATCTAATATTATTTATACGAGGAAATGCCATATCTGGAGATCCTAATATTAATGGAACTAATCAATTACCAAATCCACCAATTATAAATGGTATTACTATAAAAAAAATTATTAAAAATGCATGAACAGTAACAATTGAATTATAAACTTGATCATTATTAATTCATATACCTGGGGTACTTAACTCCATACGAATAATTATTCTCATAGAAGTTCCAATTATCCCTGATCATAAAGCAAACACAAAATAAATTATACCAATATTTTTATGATTAGTAGAATAAAATCATTTATCAAACATAAATAAAACATAATTATATAATATTTAAATATTAATAAATATATTTATATATTATAAGATTTATAATATATCAATATATATATATATTTAACTATGAAAATTAAAAGTTTATTTTAACTTAAAATCTTCAAATCAAAAAAAGTATCATGTCTGATAAAAGAATTAAATTGTAAATTTAAACATGTGAGAAAAACTTACTGATACTAATTTTCTATAGTTTAAAAAAAACTTAAAATTGCAAATTTTAAAATATAAATAATTATTAGAAAATATTAATCATAAATATCTCACACTATATTAAATTTAACAAATTAATCAATACTTAAATTATATTAAATTAAAACCTTTAAGTAACATAAACATTAACCAATAAAAACCTAAAAAAAAATAACATAATAATAAATAAAACAATATAAGACTTAAATATATAACTCTTACAAAAATATTATTTAGCTCTGGTATAATTCCTACTAATATATAATAATAATCTAAAATAATTTCAAATAATTATAACTGATGCTAATATCATAATAAATAATAAAACATAAAAATTAACATAATCCTCTAAAAAATAATATTTCAAAATTCACTTTAGCACTAAAGACAAAAATGGAGGTAAAGAAGAATAAATTAAAACTATAATAATAAAATATACCTTCACATATTTATCAACTAATAAAAACCCCAAATCATTAAAAGTTACCACATCAAATTTTTCAAAAAAATATAACAATATATAAAAAATAACTGCATAAAAAGAAAAATATACCAAATAAATTTTTACATTTACATATATAATTATTAATAAAAAAGTTGATTGAATAATAGAAGAACATCTAATAAATATTTTTATAGAATTATAAACTTTCATAATAATAGGAATAAAAATTAAATTTAATAAAATTCAACCTATAAAAAAAAAATTTATACCACTCACATTAGCTAAAAAATATATAGGTACTATTTTTATAACTGTTGAAAATATAAAAATTCTTGTTCAACACATATATCTATGAATATAAATAGATCATTGATGAAAAGGAAATATTCCTAATTTTACTAACATAATTAATTGAATAAAAATTTCAAAAAAAACTCTTACTTCTTTCATAGATACATAAAAATACAATCTTATAATAAAAACTAACCTTCTTACTACTGATACTATATAATAAAAAACACTAGCATATTTTGAATCTCTAGTTAAATTTATATAAATAATTAAAACTAATGTTATAACTTCATAAATTAATCACATAAAAAATAAATCTCTTACAAAAAGAATGATTAAATAATTAATAATAATATATCTAAGACATACTACATTTTTAAATATTATTTTCTTCACAAAAAACCAATTCAAAATTATCTTTTAATTAAAAATTAAATAGTTTATAATACTAAAATTTTTACCTATTATATTTTAGTGTCAAAGCACATAAATTTTTGAAATTTAAAGTATTAATAAAATTAATAAATATAAAAAAATCAATTAGTAACAATAAATATAAAATTTATTTAAGTATCTTATCAAAATAATCCTTTAATCAGGCATATTACTTTAATACATATATATATATATAAAATATATAAAAGATACATATTATCTATAACTAGGGTATGAACCTAACAGCTTTAAACTTAGCTTATTTATATAGATATATTTAAAAATTACTTTTAATTGCAAATTAAATATTATAAATTAAAATTAACTAATATCCATTTAAAGATATATACAGGGTGTCCCAGAACTAGTGTAACATCCGGAAATGGGGGGTAGCTGAGGTGATTCTGAACAACCTTTTCCTTTACCAAAATCTTGTTTGAAGCTTCGTTTTCGAGTTATTAACGAAAAACACTGACCAATCACAGCGCCCAGAGACCGCGGGCTCAACCACGTATGCACGGCTTTTATACACGGGCGCTCGGTCGGGCTCCCGGCACACGTACTGGCAGAGCATAGGTATCGCGGAAAATGTTATGTCATTTTAAATTAAAAATAATGTGAAATTATTCGTTATTAATGAATAACAAATAAACTAATAAGTCGTTTAATAACTGCGTTCGATACTTTTATTCGTTATTCGAAAGAAATAAAATGTTTTATTATTGTTAGAAAAGTCCCAAAAGCGAAGGCTTGAGTGATGCAGTCTTTCGCTGCGCTTCCACCTCCTAGGGATGGTTCTGCCTCAAGACTAAGAAAAACCATATTGTCAAGGGGGTCCTTCTGACTAGGATTTTTCACGGAAGACAGAATTGTATCAGCACTCGCGAAGTATAGTTGAAAATACAAGCTTTCACTCTTTTTAACCACCCACGTTCATTTCTTATTCAACCGTTCAGCACCGTTATTCTGATTTTCCTTACATTATTTACGAAAAAAATGTTTTTTCTTTTAACAGCACGTTTTCAAATAGATAAAATATGCTGTGAAATAAAACGATTTCGATAGCTAATGCTAGGAAAAAATAATTAAACTCGCCCATTCGTTCACGGGCACGTTTTGTGCCATTCTGACGACACTCTTAGTGTTCGTCTCACTACTTTCAAACCACCACTTGCTTTTTCAGCGACTTGCCTCGCTTACTTTGTAAGCCTTTACACGCGCGCACACACACACACACACATACATGCATGCATACACACACACGCGCTCACTTATTCACACCCGAATCCGGCGGTCCTCAAATGTTTCCGACTTATCTGTTTTGACTCTTGCCGGCGCAACGTTTTGCACCGTCGGTTTATTTGATGTTTATTTGAAACTGTTTCGTGTTTCTCATGGCAGTACAATAAACATTTCTTTTCCGTTGTATTGTAACTATTCCCCTTCCTTACCAAACGTCCACCTAGGATCCACAAAACGCTTAAGCTCTCAGATTTATTTTGCTAACTGAACGAGCAACATGCCGCGTACGAACGCAGAGTACTACGAAATGTTTTTTATTTTTTTAAATAATGTAAGGAAAATCAGGATAACGGTGGTGAACGTTTGAATAAGAAATGAACGTGGGTGGTTAAAAAGAGTGAAAGCTTGTGGATTGACTATACTTCGCGATGGCCGATATAATTCTGTCTTCCCTGAAAAATCCTAGTCAGAAGGACCTCCTTGACAATATGGTCTTTCTTAGCCTTGAGGCAGAACCATCCGTAGGAGGTGGAAACGCAGCGAAAGACTGCACATGGCTCACTCAAGCCTTCGCTTTTTGGACTTTTCTAACAATAATAAAACATTTTATTCCTTTCGAATAACGAATAAAAGTATCGAACAGAGTTATCATCACGTTCGTGAATGTGGATGATATACCATTCAAATTTATAAGCCACATTAGCGTGTATTCAATTCTAAATTTTTTGAAATTAATAGTTATAAAACTGTGGATGTTACAATTAGTTTAATAATAAATCATTCCGGCGAACAAGCACCAAGCACGGCAGCCTTTCGCCAGAGAACCGCGCCGAAGGCACGGAGAAAAATCAAAATCGACAGCTTCTAAGAAGTCACCGAAAAATATCGATCGTGCGGCGAAGTGAGTTCATCGACTCAGCCAGAACATCGGCTGTTGAAAATTGTTGGATAGGTCAGGATCGACACGAGGATCCAGCCTTACCGACCTACTTTCGTCGAAGCAAGCTATTTCGTGGACGATATTTCAATTATTTTTTTCTAGCATTAGTTATACAAATCGTTTTTCTTAAAACAATTTATTCACCTGAAAATGTGCTGTTAAAAAAAAAATGTTTTTCATAAATAATAAAATGCTTTATTTCTTTCGAATAACGAATAAAAGTATCGAACGCAGTTGTTAAACGACTTACTAATTTGTTTATTATTCATGAATAACGAATAATTTCACATTATTCTTAATTTAAAATGACATAACATTTTTCGCGAGACCTATGCTGTGCCAGTACGTGTGCCGGTAGCCCGACCGAGCGCCCGTGTATAAAAGCCGTGAATACGTGGTTGAGCGCGAGGTTTCTGGGCGCTGTGATTGGCCAGTGTTTTTCGTTAATAACTCGAAAACGAAGCTTCAAACAACATTTTGGTAAAGGAAAAGGTTGTTCAGAATCACCTCAGCTACCCCCCATTTCCGGATGTTACACTAGTTCTGGGACACCCTGTATATATATATATATATATATATATATATATATATATTTATTTATTAAATATAGTGCATTTATAAGTTATTAAATAATTTATAAATTATATGAAAGCATAAATAATCATAATTTAATCCTACCTTAGGATATATTTATAAATGTATATATATTCTCAGATTTATATATTGTAATATTTATATATATATCTTGATATATATAAAATGTATATATATTTATCAGTTGGCCTCCATCTATCTATAATAATATATAAATATATATATATATAAATAATTTATTAATTATTATATATATATACTACTACTATAAGTTTTTATTATTAAAAATTTTGTATTAAAATTTTAATCTAATATAATTAATAATATTTTAGGGCTATTTAATAACAATTTATTTCTATATAATATTTTTTATATAAAAATTAATTTTTTTATTATTTATAATTTTCTATAGAAAAATCAAAGCTTTAAATAGTTAATTGGGGGGTTAACTATTATAAAGATTAGATTTACCTATAGATAGATTAATCTTTGTATATTTAATTAAAAAATTAATTACAGTATAGAAATTGATACCTTCTATAGAAAAATCAAAGCTTTAAATAGTTAATTGGGGGGTTAACTATTATAAAGATTAGATTTACCTATAGATAGATTAATCTTTGTATATTTAATTAAAAAATTAATTACATTATAGAAATTGATACCTTCTATAGAAAAATCAAAGCTTTAAATAGTTAATTGGGGGGTTAACTATAATAAAGATTAGATTTACCTATAGATAGATTAATCTTTGTATATTTAATTAAAAAATTAATTACATTATAGAAATTGATACCTTCTATAGAAAAATCAAAGCTTTAAATAGTTAATTGGGGGGTTAACTATTATAAAGATTAGATTTACCTATAGATAGATTAATCTTTGTATATTTAATTAAAAAATTAATTACATTATAGAAATTGATACCTTCTATAGAAAAATCAAAGCTTTAAATAGTTAATTGGGGGGTTAACTATTATAAAGATTAGATTTACCTGTAGATAGATTAATCTTTGTATATTTAATTAAAAAATTAATTACATTATAGAAATTGATACCTTCTATAGAAAAATCAAAGCTTTAAATAGTTAATTGTGGGGTTAACTATTATAAAGATTAGATTTACCTATAGATAGATTAATCTTTGTATATTTAATTAAAAAATTAATTACATTATAGAAATTGATACCTTCTATAGAAAAATCAAAGCTTTAAATAGTCAATTGAGGGGTTAACTATAATAAAGATTAGATTTACCTATAGATAGATTAATCTTTGTATATTTAATTAAAAAATTAATTACATTATAGAAATTGATACCTTCTATAGAAAAATCAAAGCTTTAATTTATTTAAAATTTTTAAATAAATTTAAGTCAATAAAATTGAATTTAAGTTACAAATTAATTAAGTTTATTTTATATATATAATTAAATTAAACAATAATTTTTTATTAATAATAAAATCTGCAACACTAAATAAAAATTTTATTCGGAAATAAATTTTAATAATGGTAAATTTCGGTGCCAGCAACAGCGGTTAAACCAATTTTATAAATTAATTAATCATAATATTTTAATTACTTAAAAATTAATATATTTTAATTAAAAAATTAAATTTTTAGTGAAATATACAATTTAGTTCAAATAATTAAAATTTATCATTAAATTAATTGATAAATTTTATAAAAAAACTAGGATTAGATACCCTACTATAAAATTAAATAAAAAATTAACTATTAAATGTAAATCATTAAAATTAATAAATATGGCGGCTTATTAATTCCATTAGAGGAACTTATAATTTAATCGATATTCCACGATAAGACTCACTTAAATTACATTTATATATAGCTGTTTACAAATTTTTTTTAATTGATAATGTTAATAAATTTTAATAAATTAAAATTCAAGTAAATATGTAGTGCATTTAAGATATTAAGAGTTATAATATAATATTATATTTTGAATAAATAATTTTAAAATTATTTTGAAAGAAAATTTAAAAGTAAATTTACTTTAATTAATTAAATTGAACTATATGCTAATAAGCGTACAAATCGCCCGTCAATTTCACCAAAATGAAATAAGTCGTAACATAGTAATTGTACTGGAAAGTGTAATTAGGAACTAAAAATTTTAGTTTAAACTGAAATAAAATTTTTCATTTACACTGAAAAGATTAATTTAATTAAAATTTTATTTTAATTAAAATAATAAAAAATATTATAAATTAATCAATTTTATATAAATAAAATTTTATCAAATAACAATTATTTCAGTAATTATTTATTAAAAAATAATTTTTTTAAAAGTTAAAAGTAATGTAAATGAACTTATTTAAATTTAAAAAATTGTAAATAAATTTAGTACCTTTTGTATCAGGGTTAATCAAATTAAATTATTTATATATATTAATCCCGAAATAAAAAGAACTAAATATATATAATTTTTTTTGTTACAAAAAAACTATAAATATATATTTAGAAATTAGATGTTATACGATTTTTAAAATATCTGGTTTTTTTAGAAATGAATTTAATTCATAATTAAATAAAAATTTATTAAAATTTTAAAATTTTATAAATTTATTTAATTAAAAAATTTAAGGGATAACCTTTAAATTTAAATTATTAATAATTTTAAAATCCAACTATTATTATATTCTTAAAATTTGAAATTATAATAAAATATTTTATAATTTAAAAATATTACTTAAAAATTTAAAATATTAATATAAAAATAATTATAAAAAAAACTAATTAAATAAATAAATTAATTTTATAATAATTAAATAAATAGTAAAAATTGTAAAAATTATTAAAGAAATAATATATAAATTTAAGGAATTAGGCAAATTAAAATAATATATTCAACTGTTTAACAAAAACATTGTCTATAGAAATAATAATTTTAGATAAATCTGCCCAATGATTCTTATTAAATGGCTGCAGTATACCTGACTGTACAAAGGTAGCATAATAAATTGTCTTCTAATTAAAGACTTGTATGAAAGAATTAATGAAATATATACTGTCTCAATATTATTTTATGAAATTAAGTTTTAAGTTAAAATTCTTAAATTTTTTTATGGGACGATAAGACCCTATAGAATTTCATATTTATAATTATTATAAATTTAAATTTTATTCTAAATAATAATAATTATAACATATTTAACTGGGAGGGTTATTAAATTTAAAAAACTTTAATTTAAAAAATCTTAAATTATAGAAAATTTAAAAGATCTTTTATTAAAAATTAAAAAAATAAATTACCTTAGGGATAACAGCGTAATATCTTTTGAAAGACCAAATTTATAAAGATGATTACGACCTCGATGTTGAATTAAGATATAATTTAAATGCAGGAGTTTAAAAATTAAGTCTGTTCGACTTTTAAAATCTTACATGATTTGAGTTCAGATCGACGTAAGTCAGATCGGTTTCTATCTATAAAAAACCTATAATTTTTTGTACGAAAGGACTAAAATTATTTATATAAATATAATCATTTAATTAAATTAATATTTATTAAAAATTATCTTGGCAGAAAAGTGCATTAAAGTTAGAATTTAATAATATATATACATATAATAAATTATATATAGGTAATAATCTTTGTAATTATTATAATTTTAACTATAATTTGTATATTACTTAGAGTAGCTTTTTTAACCTTATTAGAACGAAAAATCTTAAGATATATTCAAACACGAAAAGGACCTAATAAAGTAGGATATAAAGGAATGCTTCAACCTTTTTCAGATGCTATTAAATTAATCTCTAAAGAATGACTATTTTTAAATTTAAATTATTTAATTTATATATTAAGACCAATATTTATATTTATATTTGCCATATTATTATGAATTTTATATCCTTGAACTAATTTAATAATAACAAATTACAATTTAATATTCTTTATCACTTTATTAGGTCTTAATACTTATCCAATTATTTTAATTGGGTGAATTTCAAATAATAATTATTCTATATTAGGGGCTATTCGATCTTTAGCACAAATAATTTCATTTGAAATTAGTCTTTTTTTAATATTTTTTTTAATTATAATTTTGACTGAAGGTTATTCATTAAATCAATTATATTAATATCAAGAATATATAAAGTTTAGAATTTTATTAACACCAATTTATATAATCTTTTTTATTAGTATATTAATTGAATTAAATCGAACCCCTTTTGACCTAATTGAAGGAGAATCTGAATTAGTTTCAGGATTTAATGTAGAATACTATAGAAGATTTTTTGTATTAATTTTTTTATCAGAATATTCAAATATTTTATTTATAAGATTTATTATAACTTTAATATTTATAGGTTTTAAAATACCTAGAATAAAATTTTTAATTTTTATAAATATTCATATAATTTTAATTTTATGATTACGAGGTGTATTACCACGAATCCGTTATGATAATTTAATATACATATGTTGAACTGATTTTTTAATTTTAGTATTAATTTATAATATATTTGTATATATAACAAAAGTAATTTTTATACATATTTAAAATAGAATTAAAAAGTTAATAGAAAATACTATTTCTATGATATATTTTCAAAATATAAACTTATTCAAGTTCATTAACTATTTATTAATTTAATAAATAATATTATCTCAATAATAATATAATCCAGGAGAAAAAATAAAGAAAAAAAAATATATAATTGTAAATATATTATTCAATTGAATATAAGGATATTCAATTAACTGACCACCTAATCAAGTTAATATAATAAATCTATTAATAAAAAATCAATAAAATAATTGACTTAATGGATAAAATTTATTTGTTTTAATATTATTTTTATATAAAGGTATAAAATATAAAATTAAAATAGATAATAATAATATAAATACCCCCCCCAATTTATTAGGAATTGCCCGTAAAATTGAATAAGCAAATAAAAAATATCACTCTGGTTTAATATGAACTGGTGTCCTTATTCTATTAGCAATTTTAAAATTATCAGGATCTCCTAAAAAATAAGGTAATTGACAAATTAATAATATAAAAATTATTAGAATTCAAATAAATATAAAAACATCTTTAATAACAAAATAAGGATGAAAAGGAACTTTATACAAATTTCTAGAAAATCCTAAAGGATTAGTAGAACCTGTTAAATGTAAAAAAAAAAATATGTAAAACTACTATTAATAAAATAATTAAAGGTAAAATAAAATGAATAGAAAAAAATCGATTTAATGTAGCATTATTAATAGAATAACCCCCTCAAATTCATTCAACTAATAATTGCCCAATATAAGGAATAGCGGATATTAAATTAGTAATAACAGTTGCTCCTCAAAAAGATATTTGCCCTCAAGGTAAAACATATCCTATAAAAGCTGTTGCTATTGACAAAAATAAAATTCTAACTCCAATTAATCATACATGAACTAATTTAAAAGATTGATAATAAATATTTCGTCTAATATGAATATATATTATAATAAAATAAAAAGATGCTCCATTTATATGAATTAAACGAATTAATCAACCAGAATTAACATCTTTTATAATATGAATAATTCTATTAAAAGCATAATCAATATTAGGACAATAATGTATTGATAAAAATAATCCAGACAGAATTTGAATTACCAAAAATACCCCTAATATTGATTCAAAATTTCATCAAATATTAATATTAAAGGGAGTAGGTAATATCAATAATGAATAAAAAAATATATTAAGAATTTCATCTTTATTTAATAAACTTAAAAATTTTATTGACATTAAAATTAAATAAAACAAATTAACAGGATAAAGTTTAAAAGTTATATTTTTTATCTAACTCTTCTAAAAATTTAGATTTAGATTGATAAGCTTTTTTTTTAGGATATCTTATTTTATATCTTATAATTAAAACAAAAACTAAAAATAAAATTATAAAAAATAATAAAAACAAATTTGAATATTGATAAATAAAAGATAAATTAATATTTTTATCCCGATATAGATTTATTGAATAAATTATTCTATCAAAATTTTCAATTAAATAATTAGAAAAGAAATATATAATATTAATTATTAATAAACCAATAATAAAAAAATTTATATATTTAAAATAATTCATCATAGATTGATTATTTAATCTAACAAAATAAGCAAATAAAATTATTAACCCTCTAATAAAAATAATTATAATTATATAAATAAATAAAGATTTAAATTTAAATAAATATAAAATTAAACATAAAATAACTATATATAATAAAAAATATTTTAAATTCTTTATAGGATGAATTTTATCCCCAGTAATTAAAATAAAAAAAATCAAATATAAAGATAAAAAATATAAAAATATTAAAAAAAACTTTAATATATAATTTAGAAATTCTATGGACATTTTATATAATTTTTAATTTTTGATTTATTTATTTAATAAAACTAACCAAAAACACATTTTTTTGAGGCTTAATTCTCGTCTAACATAAAAATCTTATATATATATATATATATATATATATATATATATATATATATATATATATATATATATATATATTATCATATTATAATTAATTTAAACAAAAAATAGTTTACTCATAAAACAATAATTCTGGGAATTATAAAAAATTTATATTAATTTTTTTTGAAATTTAAACTTTATTATAGAATATTCACAATTCATTAATAATTTACAAAATTATTATTTTAACTTAAATTATATAATATTTTAAATTTATTTACATAATTATTTTATTAGTTATTATCGCCTTAATTCTTTGAAAATCTAGAAAACAATTTATTAACTTTTTAATTACTTTAGAATATTTTATTTTAACTTTAATTATTATTATTCTATTAAATAATTTAAATAGATGAATTTTTATTATCTATATTATTTTCGCAGTATGTGAATCTATTGTAGGATTAGCTTTACTAATTAGAATAAATTATACACATGGCCATCAAAACATTAATTTAATAAATTTATGTTCGAAATAATTATATTCATTACTTATATAATGATACAATTTAATATAAATAAATGTTTATATCTATTAAGAAATAATTCTTATATATTAACATTTATTATATTATTTAAACTAAATTTAATAAATTGATGAATAATTTCTAATAATTTAAGATTTAATACATATTCTTATAATTTAATTATTTTAACTTTATGAATTTTCAGAATAATTATAATAAATATAAAGTACGAAAATAATATAAATATATACGCCAATTTAACTATAATAATATTAATATCCTTAATCTTAAATTTCATAGCTATAAATTTTTTTATTTTTTATTTAATATTTGAAATAAATTTATTATTAATTTTCTTTATAGTTATTTTCTGAGGATATGGTATATTTCGAATATTAGCAAGTTATTATTTAATATTTTATACTTTAGTTTTATCATTACCTTTATTAATAATTATATTTTACATATTAAAATATAGAAAAAATTTATCTTTTCCTTATATAGAAATTAAAAAACTTAAATTATCTATATATATTTTAATTTATTTACTAATATCTTTTATAGTAAAAATTCCTATATTTACACTTCACAATTGATTATTAAAAGCTCATGTAGAAGCTTCATATATTGGATTTATAATTTTAGCTTCTAACATATTAAAACTTGGAAGATATGGCTTATTACGAATAATTATAATTTTAAAAAATTTAAATAAATTAAGAATTTATTTAATTTACTTAAGAATAATTGGAAGATTAATTTTAAGACTTTCATGTTTACGACAAATTGATATAAAAATCATTGTTGCTATATCTTCAATTATTCATATAGCTTTAACAATTAGAGGAATAATAACACTATCTTATATTGGAATAAAAGGAGGTATTTATATAATAATTGCTCATGGTTTATGTTCATCCGGACTTTTTTATCTAATTAATATTATCTATAGACAAACTAATAGACGATTAATAATTTTAAATAAAGGTATAATAATTCTTATACCTTCTATAGCTTTAATATGATTCTTATTAAGATCATCAAATATAGCTGCTCCTATATCTTTAAATTTAATTAGCGAAATCACTTTACTAATTGGATTATTTAATTGATGTAAATATTTAATTTATATTATAATTATCTATTGTTTAATAAGATTTATTTATACTTTATATTTATATAGATATATTCAACATGGATTTACTAATATATTAAATTTTTATGCTATCAAAATTAATAAATTAATTAATTTTCTTACTTTAATATTACATTGAATTCCAATTAATCTAATAATTATAAATTTAAATATTATTTATTTAAATAATTTAACTAAAATATTGATTTGTGATATCAAAAATGTATATATATATATATTACTTTAAATTATTATCAAAATAATAATTTTTAGAATCATTTTAACAATATGAAGAATCTTATCTTTTATAACTGCTTGTTATTTAATTATAATTGTTACGTACGCGTCTTACCCGAAACGTGTGGCGCCTAATGTTTAGTCTAGCACGCACCCCCCGACAGTCGTCTAGCCAGGGGATGGAAGAACATTCCATTCCCACGGAAATCAAACGTTCCCCACCCCCAAAAATCTTAGTTTTTCGGTGTATAAAAGGGCATGATTTTCGACGCTCGGGGGCAGTCTCAAATCCAGTTTTCTGAGCATAACGTTACTCTGTCCGTCAGAGTATAGATACGAGCAAGATCGGGTTCCAGTCCCCTTCGAGCATACTAACGTCGCGAACGTACTTCGTAAGTGTCTATCAGATAATACTGTACTGACTCCTCCGCGTTCTCACCGCGTTAAAGTCGAGAAGGAAGATTCTTGCCGAGTCAAGAATCGACTAACTATAACCTTGTACCAATTAGTCCTTGTAATTATATTAGAATATAGTGATATAGAATCCATTTCGTGTCTATATTCAATTAAACCTATCCTGACTAATTTAGTAACGTACTAGCTAACCCCACGACAGATATACCTTTACCGCTCGAGGTATATCAACGACTACGACTCGCGAATACCAAAATACCTTGATATCCGGTGGAACACGGCGTTAACCATACGCTAGTGATCCATCTCCTTCGGCTCCCTCCGTTAGCCATACGGAGGTTCGTCCGAGACTTCCTATCTCACCAAAGACACACTGTCCGGTGGCACGCAGCGTTAATCATACGCTACTGGTCCACTTCCTTCGGCTCCCTCCGTTAGCCATACGGAGGTTCGTCCGAACCCTCCTATAATACACCGACACATCCTCGTGTGTCACGCGTCGTTATCCATTCCCGAATAGACCATCTCCTTCGGCTCCCTCCGTTAGCCATACGGAGGTTCGTCCGAACCCTCCTGTCTTACACCTAGACACCTTCACATCCGGGATCACGCGGTGTTGACTATACGCTAGTGGTCCACCTCCTTCGGCTCCCTCCGTTAGCCATACGGAGGTTCGTCCGAACCCTCCTGTCTATACCTCTATCTACCGCGAATCGGGCAACGCGCGTTTGTATTAGGACCAAAACCCCGAACGACGTCACGAGGCTGGTGATAACGGACAAATTCCGCATGCACCTAACAGTCAGACTGACGACCGTTCGGAACGCGAACCGTAACCCTTACTAAAAGGCGAAACCGGGGCGATCATACGCCCACGCCTTAACATAATTAATAAAATTATTATTATTGAATGATTAATCTTAAATTTTAATTCAATAAAATTTAATTTATTTATTTTAATTGATAATAAAACATTATTTTTTATTATAATAGTCAGATTAATTACAGCAATAGTTCTAATTTATAGAACTGAATATATAAAATTAAATAACAATCGTATAAATAAATTTTTATACTTAACTTTATTATTTTATTTATCAATATTATTTATAATTTTAAGACCTAATATATTAACTATTTTATTAGGATGAGATGGTTTAGGATTAATCTCTAATTGTTTAATTATTTATTATAATAACAATAAAGCTTATAGAGCAGGATTATTAACTATTATTTTAAATCGAATTGGAGATATTTGTCTTTTAATATTAATTTGTTTTATAATAAAATTTAATTCATGAAACTTAATACTTTATAATTTAAATTTACCAATATTTATTCTTATTGTAATTATAACCTTTACAAAAAGCGCACAAATTCCTTTTAGAAATTGATTACCTGCTGCTATAATAGCTCCCACTCCTGTATCTTCTTTAGTTCATTCATCTACATTAGTAACTGCCGGAGTATATATCTTAATTCGATACAATACTTTAATTATAAATACAAATTTAAATAAATATTTATTAATTATTTCAAGATTAACTATACTAATTGCCGGATTAATAGCTATATTTGAAATAGATTTTAAAAAAATTATTGCTTTATCTACCTTAAGACAACTAGGATTTATAATAAGAATTTTATTTCTAGGTTTAGAAAACTTAGCCTTTTTTCATTTAATCATTCATGCAATATTTAAATCTTTAATATTTCTATGTTCAGGAAGATTTATTCATTATATAAATAGAAGTCAAGATATACGTGATTATAAAGGAATATTTATAATCTACCCATTTAAAAGATTAATTATAATATTTTCAATTTTATCTCTATGTGGATTCCCATTTTTATGTGGATTTTACTCCAAAGACTTAATTATAGAATTTTTTTTTTATAATAAATTAAATTTTATAAGATTATTAAATTTAATACTTGGAACTATCTTTACAGATGCATATTCAACTCGTTTAATTTTAACTTTACTACCCCAAAATTTACCTTTCTACAATAATTTAAATTTAAAAGAAAATAATATAATAAATTTTAGAATATTAATAATATTTATTATATCACTATTTTTTAGTAAAATTTATCTAAATATAATTTACTTAGATTATAATATTAATCTACCTAAAGTATATAAATTAATAATTATTAAATTATTAATTATTGGTATAATTATTGGCTATCAAATCTTTAAATCAAATAAAAAAAATTATCTATTAATTAATTTAACTGAAAGAATAATACTTATAAATATCTTCTATACCCATATTTATAAAATACCAGTAAAAATCATTTTAAACTATGAAAAATTTATTGAAAAAAGATTATTTGAAATACTTATAGGAAAATTAATAAAAAATATTCTATATTATTTAACATTTATTAAATTTAGTATATTTAACTTCAACTATATAATTTCCTCTTTTTTTCTATTTATATTATTAATATTATTTATCTATTAAATTTAAATAGCTTATATAAGAGCATAATATTGAAAATATTAAAGAAATAATTTATTATTTTTAAATATATATATATATCTTTATACATTTATTTATAAATAAATATGTATATTAATATTTTTATACTGAAAATATAAAGTTTTAATTAAACTATATAAACCTATTAAAAGAAATATGATAAATTAATATCTCTACAGAATTAGAAATTCTATTTTCAATTATTTCTTTAATTAGAATAAATTATTCAATAATCTTATTAACAATAAAATGCCTCTATTTGGCTTTAATTAAAATTTATATTAAATTATATAAATTAAATAATATATGAAGTAAAAAATTACAATTTAATTTCGACTTAAATATTGATTAACTAATAATCCATATATTCAAATTAAAATATTCACAATAAATAATTTATACATCATTCATAAACTAAAGAAAAAAGTATAATAAAAAAAAATAATAAAAAAATAATAAATATGTAACTAAAACCTATATACTTAACTAATAAAATAAATGGAACAATTAAAATAATTTCAATATCAAATACTAAAAATATTAAAGCTATTAAATAAAAAGGTACTGAAAATGGAATAAAAGCCTTAGTAATTGAATTAAACCCACATTCATTAGAACTTTTCTTTTCCTTATCAGAAATCTTAAAAATAGAAGAAAACACATTTAATAAATAAATTAAAATTATAATTAAAAAAATTAATCTAATATAAGATAACACCATTAACATCACTATATATATTACTAAAATAGAAATTTGTTAATTGGAAGTTAACTGTATTAAATTATACTATATATATAATATATTCATCAATAAATAAAAATATATAAAAATAATCAAATAACATCAACAAAATGTCAATATCATAAAGAACCTTCAAAATTAAAATGATGAATTTTTCTAAAATGATTTATATTCAATCGAAATAAAGAAAATATCAATATTAAAGTTCCTACAATAACATGAAGACCATGAAATCCAGTCCTTATATAAAAAATAGAACCAAAAATTCCATCCTTAATTCTAAAAGAAGATTCTAAATATTCAATAAATAGAATTAAAGTAAAATAAATACCTAAAATAACTGTAAAAAATAATCTTAAATTAACTATATTAAAATTATTATTTAACAATCTATAATGACTTCAAGAAACTGATAATCCTGAAGAAATTAAAATAACAGAATTTAATAAAGGAATATCATAAGGATTAAATTGACTAATTATTTTAGGAGGTCAAATATATCCTAATACAATTCTTAAAGAAATACATCTATGAAAATAAGTTCAAAAAACAGAAATAAAAAAAAATATTTCTGAAATAATAAATAAAATTATCCTAAACTTTAAAAACCCATAAACTATAAAAGTATGAAATCCTTGATATAAACTCTCTCGAATAATATCTCGTCATCATTGATATATAATTAATAAATTAATAAATAAATTAAAAAAAATAAATTCAAAATCATTTAAATAAAATCAATTAATAAAACCTAATATTGAATTTATTAATCTCATAGATATCAAAAAAGGTCATGGTCTAACTGTTACTAAATGAAAAGGAAAATTTCTTATTATCATTTTATTTATTTAAATTCTGAAAAATACAATACTCTTAAAGTTGAAAATACATAAGCTTGAATAAATGATATACACAATTCTAAAATTACTAAAATATTTTGAATTAAAACAAATAAAATTATTAAAATCAATCCTATTTTAGAAATAAATCTACTTAATAAAATTATTACGTGTTTCTCGCATTAAATAGCTCGAAAAGTGCGATCTCGATGATTCTGCATACTTCTGACAGAAGTCTCACCAAGATTATCGTAGAAAATGCATATCTCAGCTTCAAACCCGACGAAAACCGAGTTATCTCCGGTTCTGCACATCAAACGTACCGTGGAGTGGTGAAAACACCAGATAACGTGTTTCACGCATTAAATAGCTCGAAACGAGCGATCTCGATGATTCTGCATACTTCGGACAGAAGTCTCAACAAGATTATCGCAGAAAATGCATATCTCAGCTCGAAACCCCACGAAAACCAAGATATCGCCGGTTCTGGATATCAAACGCACTGTGGAGTGGTAAAAACACCAGATAACGTGTTTCTCGCATTAAGTAGCTCGAAACGAGCGATCTCGATGATTCTGGACACTTCGGACAGAAGTCTCACCAAAATTATCGTAAAAAATGCATATCTCAGCTTGAAACCCCACGAAAACCAAAATATCTCCGGTTCTGCATATCCAACGCACTGTGGAGTAGTGAAAACACCAGATAACGTGTTTCTCGCATCAAATAGCTCGAAACGAGCGATCTCGATGATTCTGCATACTTCGGACAGAAGTCTCAACAAGATTATCGCAGAAAATGCATATCTCAGCTTGAAACCCCACGAAAACCAAGATATCTACTGTTCTGCATATCAAACGCACAGTGGAGTGGTGAAAACACCAGATAACGTGTTTCTCGCATTAAATAGCTCGAAAAGAGCGATCTAGATGATTCAGCATACTTCGGACAGAAGTCTCACCAAGATTATCGCAGGAAATGCATATCTCAGCTTGAAACCCCACGAAAACCAAGATATCTCCGGTTCTGCATATCCAACGAACTGTGGAGTGGTGAAAACCCCAGAAAACGAGTTTCTCGCATTAAATAGCTCGAAAAGAGCGGTCTCGATGTTTCTCCATACTTCGGACAGATGTTTCACCAAGATTATCGTAGAAAATGCATATCTCAGCTTGAAACCCGACGAAAACCAAAATATCGCCGGTTCTGCATATCAAACCAACTGTGGAGTGGTGAAAACACCAGATAACGTGTTTCTCGCATTAAATAGCTCGAAAAGCGCGATCTCGATGATTCTGCATACTTCTAACAGAAGTCTCACCAAGATTATCGCAGAAAATGCATATCTCTGCTTGAAACCCGACGAAAACCAAAATATCTCCGGTTCTGCATATCCAACGCACTGTGGAGTGGTGAATACACCAGATAACGTGTTTCTCGCATTCAGTAGCTCGAAACGAGCGATCTCGATGATTCTGCAAACTTCGGACAGAAGTCTCAACAAGATTATCGCAGAAAATGCATATCTCAGCTTGAAACCCGACGAAAACCAAAATATCGCCGGTTCTGCATATCAAACCAACTGTGGAGTGGTGAAAACACCAGATAACGTGTTTCTCGCATTAAATAGCTCGAAAAGCGCGATCTCGATGATTCTGTATACTTCTAACAGAAGTCTCAACAAGATTATCGCAGAAAATGCATATCTCAGCTTGAAACCCCACGAAAACCAAGGTATCTACTGTTCTGCATATCAAACGCACTGTGGAGTGGTGAAAACACCAGATAACGTGTTTCTCGCACTAGCTAGCTCGAAAAGAGCGTTCTCGAAGATCCTGCATACTTCGGACAGAAGTCTCACCAAGATTATCGTAGAAAATGCATATCTCAGCTTGAAACCCGACGAAAACCAAAATATCGCCGGTTCTGCATATCAAACCAACTGTGGAGTGGTGAAAACACCAGATAACGTGTTTCTCGCATTAAATAGCTCGAAAAGCGCGATCTCGATGATTCTGTATACTTCTAACAGAAGTCTCAACAAGATTATCGCAGAAAATGCATATCTCAGCTTGAAACCCCACGAAAACCAAGGTATCTACTGTTCTGCATATCAAACGCACTGTGGAGTGGTGAAAACACCAGATAACGTGTTTCTCGCACTAGCTAGCTCGAAAAGAGCGTTCTCGAAGATCCTGCATACTTCGGACAGAAGTCTCACCAAGATTATCGTAGAAAATGCATATCTCAGCTTGAAACCCGACGAAAACCGAGTTATCTCCGGTTCTGCACATCAAACGTACCGTGGAATGGTGAAAACCCCAGAAAACGAGTTTCTCGCATTAAATAGCTCGAAAAGAGCGCTCTCGAAGTTTCTGCATACTTCGGACAGATGTTTCACCAAGATTATCGTAGAAAATGCATATCTCAGCTTGAAACCCGACGAAAACCGAAATATCGCCGGTTCTGCATATCAAACCAACTGTGGAGTGGTGAAAACACCAGATAACGTGTTTCTCGCATTAAATAGCTCGAAAAGCGCGATCTCGATGATTCTGCATACTTCTAACAGAAGTCTCACCAAGATTATCGCAGAAAATGCATATCTCTGCTTGAAACCCGACGAAAACCAAAATATCTCCGGTTCTGCATATCCAACGCACTGTGGAGTGGTGAAAACACCAGATAACGTGTTTCTCGCATTCAGTAGCTCGAAGCGAGCGATCTCGATGATTCTGCAAACTTCGGACAGAAGTCTCAACAAGATTATCGCAGAAAATGCATATCTCAGCTTAAAACCCCACGAAAACCAAGGTATCTACTGTTCTGCATATCAAACGCACTGTGGAGTGGTGAAAACCCCAGATAACGTGTTTCTCGCACTAGCTAGCTCGAAAAGAGCGATCTCGATGATTCTGCATACTTCGGACAGAAGTCTCAACAAGATTATCGCAGAAAATGCATATCTCAGCTCGAAACCCCACGAAAACCAAGATATCGCCGGTTCTGGATATCAAACGCACTGTGGAGTGGTAAAAACACCAGATAACGTGTTTCTCGCATTAAGTAGCTCGAAACGAGCGATCTCGATGATTCTGGACACTTCGGACAGAAGTCTCACCAAAATTATCGTAAAAAATGCATATCTCAGCTTGAAACCCCACGAAAACCAAGATATCGCTGTGTTCTGCATATCAAACGCACTGTGGAGTGGTGAAAACAGCGGATAAGTTTTTTCTCGCATTAACTAGCTCGAAAAGAGCGATCTCGATGTTTCAGCATACTTCGGACAGAAGTCTCACCAAGATTATCGCAGAAAATGCATATCTCAGCTTGAAACCCCACGAAAACCATAATATCGCCGGTTCTGCATATCATACGCACTGTGGAGTGGTGAAAACACCAGATAACGTGTTTCTCGCATTAAATAGCTCGAAACGAGCGATCTCGATGATTAAGCATACTTCGGACAGAAGTCTCACCAAGATTATCGTAAAAAATGCATATCTCAGATTGAAACCCCACGAAAACCAAGATATCGCCGGTTCTGCATATCATACGTACTGTGGAGTGGTGAAAACACCAGAAAACGTGTTTCGTGCATTAAGTAGCTCGAAAAGAGCGATCTAGATGATTCCGCATACTTCTGACAGAAGTCTCACCAGGGTAATCGTAGAAAATGCATATCTCAGCTTGAAACCCCACGAAAACCAAAATATCGCCGGTTCTGCATATCAAAAGCACTGTGGAGTGGTAAAAACACCAGAAAACGTGTTTGGTGCATTAAGTATCTCGAAAAGAGCGCTCTAGATGATTCTGCATACTTTTGACTGAAGTCTCACCAATATTATCGCAGAAAATGCATATCTCAGCTCGAAACCTCACGAAAATCAAGATGTTGCCGGTTCTGCATATCAAACGCACTGTGGAGTGGTGAAAACAACCAGAGAACGTGTTTCTCGCATTAAATAGCTCGAATGGTGCGATCTCGATGATTCTGCATACTTCGGACAGAAGTCTCACCAAGATTATCGTAAAAAATGCATATCTCAGCTTAAAACCCCACGAAAACCAAGATATCGCTGGTACTGCATATCAAACGTACTGTGGAGTGGTGAAAACACCAGATAACGTGTTTCTCGCATTATATATCTCGAAAAGAGCGTTCTCGAAGATCCTGCATATTTCTGACAGAAGTCTCACCAAGATTATCGTAGAAAATGCATATCTCAGCTTGAAACCCGACGAAAACCGAGTTATCTCCGGTTCTGCACATCAAACGTACCGGGGAATGGTGAAAACCCCAGAAAACGAGTTTCTCGCATTAAATAGCTCGAAAAGAGCGCTCTCGATGTTTCTGCATACTTCGGACAGATGTTTCACCAAGATTATCGTAGAAAATGCATATCTCAGCTTGAAACCCGACGAAAACCAAAATATCGCCGGTTCTGCATATCAAACCAACTGTGGAGTGGTGAAAACACCAGATAACGTGTTTCTCGCATTAAATAGCTCGAAAAGCGCGATCTCGATGATTCTGCAAACTTCGGACAGAAGTCTCAACAAGATTATCGCAGAAAATGCATATCTCAGCTTGAAACCCCACGAAAACCAAGGTATCTACTGTTCTGCATATCAAACGCACTGTGGAGCGGTGAGAACACCAGATAACGTGTTTCTCGCACTAGCTAGCTCGAAAAGAGCGATCTCGATGATTCAGCATACTTCGGACAGAAGTCTCACCAAGATTATCGCAGAAAATGCATATCTCAGCTTGAAACCCCACGAAAACCAAGATATCGCCGGTTCTGGATATCAAACGCACTGTGGAGTGGTAACAACACGAGATAACGTGTTTCTCGCATTAAGTAGCTCGAAACGAGCGATCTCGATGATTCTGGACACTTCGGACAGAAGTCTCACCAAAATTATCGTAAAAAATGCATATCTCAGCTTGAAACCCCACGAAAACCAAGATATCGCTGTGTTCTGCATATCAAACGCACTGTGGAGTGGTGAAAACAGCGGATAAGTTTTTTCTCGCATTAACTAGCTCGAAAAGAGCGATCTCGATGTTTCAGCATACTTCGGACAGAAGTCTCACCAAGATTATCGCAGAAAATGCATATCTCAGCTTGAAACCCCACGAAAACCATAATATCGCCGGTTCTGCATATCATACGCACTGTGGAGTGGTGAAAACACCAGATAACGTGTTTCTCGCATTAAATAGCTCGAAACGAGCGATCTCGATGATTAAGCATACTTCGGACAGAAGTCTCACCAAGATTATCGTAAAAAATGCATATCTCAGATTGAAACCCCACGAAAACCAAGATATCGCCGGTTCTGCATATCAAACGTACTGTGGAGTGGTGAAAGCGTCCAGAAAACGTGTTTCGTGCATTAAGTAGCTCGAAAAGAGCGATCTAGATGATTCCGCATACTTCTGACAGAAGTCTCACCAGGGTTATCGTAGAAAATGCATATCTCAGCTTGAAACCCGACCGAAACCAAGATATCTCCGGTTCTGCATTTCAAACGTACTGTGGAGTGGTCAAAACACCAGAAAACGTGTTTCGTGCATTAAGTAGCTCGAAAAGAGCGATCTAGATGATTCTGCATACTTCTGACAAAAGACCCACCAAGATTATCGCAGAAAATGCATATCTCAGCTGGAAACACCACGAAAATCAAGATATCGCCGGTTCTGCATATCAAACGCACTGTGGAGTGGTGAAAACACCAGATAACGTGTATCTAACATTAAATAGCTCGAAAAGAGCGTTCTCGATGATCCTGCATACTTCTGACAGAAGTCTCACCAATATTATCGCAGAAAATGCATATCTCATCTCGAAACCTCACGAAAATCAAGATGTTGCCGGTTCTGCATATCAAACGCACTGTGGAGTGGTGAAAACAACCAGAGAACGTGTTTCTCGCATTAAATAGCTCGAAAAGAGCGCTCTCCATGTTTCTGCATACTTCGGACAGATGTTTCACCAAGCTTATCGTAGAAAATGCATATCTGAGCTTGAAACCCGACGAAAACCAAAATATCTGCGGTTCTGCATATCCAACGCACTGTGGAGTGGTGAAAATACCAGATAACGTGTTTCTCGCATTAAATAGCTCGAAACGAGCGATCTCGATGATTCTGCATACTTCGGACAGAAGTCTCAACAAGATTATCGCAGAAAATGCATATCTCAGCTTGAAACCCCACGAAAACCAAGATATGTACTGTTCTGCATATCAAACGCACTGTGGAGTGGTGAAAACACCAGATAACGTGTTTCTTGCACTAACTAGCTCGAAAAGAGCGATCTCGATGATTCAGCATACTTCGGAGAGAAGTCTCACCAAGATTATCGTAGAAAATGCATATCTCAGCTTGAAACCCGACGAAAACCGAGTTATCTCCGGTTCTGCACATCAAACGTACCGTGGAGTGGTGAAAACACCAGATAACGTGTTTCACGCATTAAATAGCTCGAAACGAGCGATCTCGATGATTCTGCATACTTCGCACGGAAGTCTCAACAAGATTATCGCAGAAAATGCATATCTCAGCTTGAAATCCTACGAAAACCAAGATATCTACTGTTCTGCATATCAAACGCACTGTGGAGTGGTGAAGACACCAGATAACGTGTTACTCGCATTAAATAGCTCGATAAGAGCGCTCTCGACGTTTCTGCATACTTCGGACAGATGTTTCACAAAGCTTATCGTAGAAAATGCATATCTCAGCTTGAAACCCGACGAAAACCAAAATATCTGCGGTTCTGCATATCCAACGCACTGTGGAGTGGTGAAAATACCAGATAACGTGTTTCTCGCATTAAATAGCTCGAAAAGCGCGATCTCGATGATTCTGCATACTTCGGACAGAAGTCTCAACAAGATTATCGCAGAAAATGCATATCTCTGCTTGAAACCCGACGAAAACCATAATATCTCCGGTTCTGCATATCCAACGCACTGTGGAGTGGTTAAAACACCAGATTACGTGTTTCTCGCATTCAGTAGCTCGAAACGAGCGATCTCGATGATTCTGCAAACTTCGGACAGAAGTCTCAACAAGATTATCGCAGAAAATGCATATCTCAGCTTGAAACCCCACGAAAACCAAGGTATCTACTGTTCTGCATATCAAACGCACTGTGGAGCGGTGAAAACACCAGATAACGTGTTTCTCGCACTAGCTAGCTCGAAAAGAGCGATCTCGATGATTCAGCATACTTCGGACAGAAGTCTCAACAAGATTATCGCAGAAAATGCATATCTCAGCTTGAAACCCCACGAAAACCAAGATATCGCCGGTTCTGGATATCAAACGCACTGTGGAGTGGTAACAACACGAGATAACGTGTTTCTCGCATTAAGTAGCTCGAAACGAGCGATCTCGATGATTCTGGACACTTCGGACAGAAGTCTCACCAAAATTATCGTAAAAAATGCATATCTCAGCTTGAAACCCCACGAAAACCAAGATATCGCTGTGTTCTGCATATCAAACGCACTGTGGAGTGGTGAAAACAGCGGATAAGTTTTTTCTCGCATTAACTAGCTCGAAAAGAGCGATCTCGATGTTTCAGCATACTTCGGACAGAAGTCTCACCAAGATTATCGCAGAAAATGCATATCTCAGCTTGAAACCCCACGAAAACCATAATATCGCCGGATCTGCATATCATACGCACTGTGGAGTGGTGAAAACACCAGATAACGTGTTTCTCGCATTAAATAGCTCGAAACGAGCGATCTCGATGATTAAGCATACTTCGGACAGAAGTCTCACCAAGATTATCGTAAAAAATGCATATCTCAGATTGAAACCCCACGAAAACCAAGATATCGCCGGTTCTGCATATCAAACGTACTGTGGAGTGGTGAAAGCGTCCAGAAAACGTGTTTCGTGCATTAAGTAGCTCGAAAAGAGCGATCTAAATGATTCCGCATACTTCTGACAGAAGTCTCACCAGGGTTATCGTAGAAAATGCATATCTCAGCTTGAAACCCGACCGAAACCAAGATATCTCCGGTTCTGCATTTCAAACGTACTGTGGAGTGGTCAAAACACCAGAAAACGTGTTTCGTGCATTAAGTAGCTCGAAAAGAGCGATCTAGATGATTCTGCATACTTCTGACAAAAGACCCACCAAGATTATCGCAGAAAATGCATATCTCAGCTGGAAACACCACGAAAATCAAGATATCGCCGGTTCTGCATATCAAACGCACTGTGGAGTGGTGAAAACACCAGATAACGTGTATCTAACATTAAATAGCTCGAAAAGAGCGTTCTCGATGATCCTGCATACTTCTGACAGAAGTCTCACCAATATTATCGCAGAAAATGCATATCTCATCTCGAAACCTCACGAAAATCAAGATGTTGTCGGTTCTGCATATCACACGCACTGTGGAGTGGTGAAAACAACCAGAGAACGTGTTTCTCGCATTAAATAGCTCGAAAAGAGCGCTCTCGATGTTTCTGCATACTTCGGACAGATGTTTCACGAAGATTATCGTAGAAAATGCATATCTCAGCTTGAAACCCGACGAAAACCAAAATATCGCCGGTTCTGCATATCAAACCAACTGTGGAGTGGTGAAAACACCACATAACGTGTTTCTCGCATTAAATAGTTCGAAAAGTGCGATCTCGATGATTCTGCATACTTCTAACAGAAGTCTCACGAAGATTATCGTAGAAAATGCATATCTCTGCTTGAAACCCCACGAAAACCAAGATATCTACTGTTCTGCATTTCCAACGAACTGTGGAGTGGTGAAAACCCCAGAAAACGTGATTCTCGCATTAAATAGCTCGAAAAGAGCGCCCTCCATGTTTCTGCATACTTCGGACAGATGTTTCACCAAGCTTATCGTAGAAAATGCATATCTGAGCTTGAAACCCGACGAAAACCAAAATATCTGCGGTTCTGCATATCCAACGCACTGTGGAGTGGTGAAAATACCAGATAACGTGTTTCTCGCATTAAATAGCTCGAAACGAGCGATCTCGATGATTCTGCATACTTCGGACAGAAGTCTCAACAAGATTATCGCAGAAAATGCATATCTCAGCTTGAAACCCCACGAAAACCAAGATATGTACTGTTCTGCATATCAAACGCACTGTGGAGTGGTGAAAACACCAGATAACGTGTTTCTTGCACTAACTAGCTCGAAAAGAGCGATCTCGATGATTCAGCATACTTCGGAGAGAAGTCTCACCAAGATTATCGTAGAAAATGCATATCTCAGCTTGAAACCCGACGAAAACCGAGTTATCTCCGGTTCTGCACATCAAACGTACCGTGGAGTGGTGAAAACACCAGATAACGTGTTTCACGCATTAAATAGCTCGAAACGAGCGATCTCGATGATTCTGCATACTTCGGACAGAAGTCTCAACAAGATTATCGCAGAAAATGCATATCTCAGCTTGAAATCCTACGAAAACCAAGATATCTACTGTTCTGCATATCAAACGCACTGTGGAGTGGTGAAGACACCAGATAACGTGTTACTCGCATTAAATAGCTCGATAAGAGCGCTCTCGACGTTACTGCATACTTCGGACAGATGTTTCACCAAGCTTATCGTAGAAAATGCATATCTCAGCTTGAAACCCGACGAAAACCAAAATATCTGCGGTTCTGCATATCCAACGCTCTGTGGAGTGGTGAAAATACCAGATAACGTGTTTCTCGCATTAAATAGCTCGAAACGAGCGATCTCGATGATTCTGCATACTTCGGACAGAAGTCTCAACAAGATTATCGCAGAAAATGCATATCTCAGCTTGAAACCCCACGAAAACCAAGATATGTACTGTTCTGCATATCAAACGCACTGTGGAGTGGTGAAAACACCAGATAACGTGTTTCTCGCACTAACTAGCTCGAAAAGAGCGATCTCGATGATTCAGCATACTTCGGACAGAAGTCTCACCAAGATTCTCGTAGAAAATGCATATCTCAGCTTGAAACCCGACGAAAACCGAGTTATCTCCGGTTCTGCACATCAAACGTACCGTGGAGTGGTGAAAACACCAGATAACGTGTTTCACGCATTAAATAGCTCGAAACGAGCGATCTCGATGATTCTGCATATTTCGGACAGAAGTCTCAACAAGATTATCGCAGAAAATGCATATCTCAGCTTGAAACCCTACGAAAACCAAGATATCTACTGTTCTGCATATCAAACGCACTGTGGAGTGGTGAAGACACCAGATAACGTGTTACTCGCATTAAATAGCTCGATAAGAGCGCTCTCGACGTTTCTGCATACTTCGGACAGAAGTCTCTCAAAGATTATCGCAGAAAATGCATATCTCAGCTTGAAACCCCACGAAAACCATAATATCGCCGGATCTGCATATCATACGCACTGTGGAGTGGTGAAAACACCAGATAACGTGTTTCTCGCATTAAATAGCTCGAAACGAGCGATCTAGATGATTCCGCATACTTCTGACAGAAGTCTCACCAGGGTTATCGTAGAAAATGCATATCTCAGCTTGAAACCCGACCGAAACCAAGATATCTCCGGTTCTGCATTTCAAACGTACTGTGGAGTGGTCAAAACACCAGAAAACGTGTTTCGTGCATTAAGTAGCTCGAAAAGAGCGATCTAGATGATTCTGCATACTTCTGACAAAAGACCCACCAAGATTATCGCAGAAAATGCATATCTCAGCTGGAAACACCACGAAAATCAAGATATCGCCGGTTCTGCATATCAAACGCACTGTGGAGTGGTGAAAACACCAGATAACGTGTATCTAACATTAAATAGCTCGAAAAGAGCGTTCTCGATGATCCTGCATACTTCTGACAGAAGTCTCACCAATATTATCGCAGAAAATGCATATCTCAGCTTGAAACCCTACGAAAACCAAGATATCTACTGTTCTGCATATCAAACGCACTGTGGAGTGGTGAAGACACCAGATAACGTGTTACTCGCATTAAATAGCTCGATAAGAGCGCTCTCGACGTTTCTGCATACTTCGGACAGAAGTCTCTCCAAGATTATCGCAGAAAATGCATATCTCAGCTTGAAACCCCACGAAAACCATAATATCGCCGGATCTGCATATCATACGCACTGTGGAGTGGTGAAAACACCAGATAACGTGTTTCTCGCATTAAATAGCTCGAAACGAGCGATCTAGATGATTCCGCATACTTCTGACAGAAGTCTCACCAGGGTTATCGTAGAAAATGCATATCTCAGCTTGAAACCCGACCGAAACCAAGATATCTCCGGTTCTGCATTTCAAACGTACTGTGGAGTGGTCAAAACACCAGAAAACGTGTTTCGTGCATTAAGTAGCTCGAAAAGAGCGATCTAGATGATTCTGCATACTTCTGACAAAAGACCCACCAAGATTATCGCAGAAAATGCATATCTCAGCTGGAAACACCACGAAAATCAAGATATCGCCGGTTCTGCATATCAAACGCACTGTGGAGTGGTGAAAACACCAGATAACGTGTATCTAACATTAAATAGCTCGAAAAGAGCGTTCTCGATGATCCTGCATACTTCTGACAGAAGTCTCACCAATATTATCGCAGAAAATGCATATCTCATCTCGAAACCTCACGAAAATCAAGATGTTGCCGGTTCTGCATATCACACGCACTGTGGAGTGGTGAAAACAACCAGAGAACGTGTTTCTCGCATTAAATAGCTCGAAAAGAGCGCTCTCGATGTTTCTGCATACTTCGGACAGATGTTTCACGAAGATTATCGTAGAAAATGCATATCTCTGCTTGAAACCCCACGAAAACCAAGATATCTACTGTTCTGCATTTCCAACGAACTGTGGAGTGGTGAAAACCCCAGAAAACGTGATTCTCGCATTAAATAGCTCGAAAAGAGCGCTCTCCATGTTTCTGCATACTTCGGACAGATGTTTCACCAAGCTTATCGTAGAAAATGCATATCTGAGCTTGAAACCCTACGAAAACCAAGATATCTACTGTTCTGCATATCAAACGCACTGTGGAGTGGTGAAGACACCAGATAACGTGTTACTCGCATTAAATAGCTCGATAAGAGCGCTCTCGACGTTTCTGCATACTTCGGACAGATGTTTCACCAAGCTTATCGTAGAAAATGCATATCTCAGCTTGAAACCCGACGAAAACCAAAATATCTGCGGTTCTGCATATCCAACGCACTGTGGAGTGGTGAAAATACCAGATAACGTGTTTCTCGCATTAAATAGCTCGAAACGAGCGATCTCGATGATTCTGCATACTTCGGACAGAAGTCTCAACAAGATTATCGCAGAAAATGCATATCTCAGCTTGAAACCCCACGAAAACCAAGATATGTACTGTTCTGCATATCAAACGCACTGTGGAGTGGTGAAAACACCAGATAACGTGTTTCTCGCACTAACTAGCTCGAATAGAGCGATCTCGATGATTCAGCATACTTCGGACAGAAGTCTCACCAAGATTCTCGTAGAAAATGCATATCTCAGCTTGAAACCCGACGAAAACCGAGTTATCTCCGGTTCTGCACATCAAACGTACCGTGGAGTGGTGAAAACACCAGATAACGTGTTTCACGCATTAAATAGCTCGAAACGAGCGATCTCGATGATTCTGCATACTTCGGACAGAAGTCTCAACAAGATTATCGCAGAAAATGCATATCTCAGCTTGAAACCCTACGAAAACCAAGATATCTACTGTTCTGCATATCAAACGCACTGTGGAGTGGTGAAGACACCAGATAACGTGTTACTCGCATTAAATAGCTCGATAAGAGCGCTCTCGACGTTTCTGCATACTTCGGACAGAAGTCTCACCAAGATTATCGCAGAAAATGCATATCTCAGCTTGAAACCCCACGAAAACCATAATATCGCCGGATCTGCATATCATACGCACTGTGGAGTGGTGAAAACACCAGATAACGTGTTTCTCGCATTAGATAGCTCGAAACGAGCGATCTAGATGATTCCGCATACTTCTGACAGAAGTCTCACCAGGGTTATCGTAGAAAATGCATATCTCAGCTTGAAACCCGACCGAAACCAAGATATCTCCGGTTCTGCATTTCAAACGTACTGTGGAGTGGTCAAAACACCAGAAAACGTGTTTCGTGCATTAAGTAGCTCGAAAAGAGCGATCTAGATGATTCTGCATACTTCTGACAAAAGACCCACCAAGATTATCGCAGAAAATGCATATCTCAGCTTGAAACCCTACGAAAACCAAGATATCTACTGTTCTGCATATCAAACGCACTGTGGAGTGGTGAAGACACCAGATAACGTGTTACTCGCATTAAATAGCTCGATAAGAGCGCTCTCGACGTTTCTGCATACTTCGGACAGAAGTCTCACCAAGATTATCGCAGAAAATGCATATCTCAGCTGGAAACACCACGAAAATCAAGATATCGCCGGTTCTGCATATCACACGCACTGTGGAGTGGTGAAAACAACCAGAGAACGTGTTTCTCGCATTAAATAGCTCGAAAAGTGCGCTCTCGATGTTTCTGCATACTTCGGACAGATGTTTCACGAAGATTATCGTAGAAAATGCATATCTCAGCTTGAAACCCGACGAAAACCAAAATATCGCCGGTTCTGCATATCAAACCAACTGTGGTGTGGTGAAAACACCACATAACGTGTTTCTCGCATTAAATAGTTCGAAAAGTGCGATCTCGATGATTCTGCATACTTCTAACAGAAGTCTCACGAAGATTATCGTAGAAAATGCATATCTCTGCTTGAAACCCCACGGTAAACCAAGATATCGCCGGTTTTGCATATCAAACGCACTGTGGAGTGGTGAAAACACCGGATAAGGTTTTTCTCGCATTAACTATCTCGAACAGAGCGATCTCGATGTTTCAGCATACTTCGGACAGAAGTCTCACCAAGATTATCGTAGAAAATGCATATCTCAGCTTGAAACCCGACGAAAACCGAGTGATCTCCGGTTCTGCATGTCAAACGTACTGTGGAGTGGTGAAAACACCAGAAAACGTGTTTCGTGCATTAAGTAGCTCGAAAAGAGCGCTCTCGATGTTTCTGCATACTTCGGACAGATGTTTCACCAAGATTATCGTAGAAAATGCATATCTCAGCTTGAAACCCGACGAAAACCAAAATATCGCCGGTTCTGCATATCAAACCAACTGCGGAGTGGAGAAAACACCAGATAACGTGTTTCTCGCATTAAATAGCTCGAAAAGTGCGATCTCGATGATTCTGCATACTTCTAACAGAAGTCACACCAAGATTATCGCAGAAAATGCATATCTCAGCTTGAAACCCCACGAAATCCAAGGTATCTCCGGTTCTGCATATCCAACGAACTGTGGAGTGGTGAAAACCCCAGAAAACGTGTTTCTCGCATTAAATAGCTCGGAAAGAGCGCTCTCGATGATTCTGCATACTTCTAACAGAAGTCTCACCAAGATTATCGCAGAAAATGCATATCTCAGCTGGAAACACCACGAAAATCAAGATATCGCCTGTTCTGCATTTCAAACGCACTGTGGAGTGGTGAAAACAACCAGAGAACGTGTTTCTCGCATTAAAAGGCTCGAAAAGAGCGATCTCGATGATTGAGCATATTTCGGACAGGAGTCTCACCAAGATTATCAAAGGAAATGCATATCTCAGCTTGAAACCCCACGAAAACCAAGATATCTCCGGTTCTGCATATCAAACGCACTGTGGAGTGGTGAAAACACCAGATAACGTGTTTCTCGCATTAAATAGCTCGAATAGTGCGATCTCGATGATTCTGCATACTTCTAACAGAAGTCTCACCAAGATTATCGCAGAAAATGCATATCTCAGCTTGAAACCCCACGAAAACAAAGATATCGCCGGTTCTGCATATCATACGCACTGTGGAGTGGTGAAAACACCAGATAACGTTTTTGTCGCATTAAATAGCTCGAAACGAGCGATCTCGATTATTAAGCATACTTCGGACAGAAGTCTCACCAAGATTATCGTAAAAAATGCATATCTCAGCTTGAAACCCCACGAAAACCAAGATATCGCTGGTTCTGCATATCAAACGCACTGTGGGGTGCTGAAAACACCAGATAACGTGTTTGTCGCATTAAATAGCTCGAATAGAGCGATCTCGATGATTCTGCATACTTCGGACAGAAGTCTCACCAAGATTATCGTAAAAATTGCATATCTCAGCATGAAACCCCACGAAAACCAAGATATCGCTGGTACTGCATATCAAACGCACTGTAGAGTGGTGAAAACACCAGATAACGTGATTCTCGCATTAAATAGCTCGAAAAGAGCGATCTCGATGATTCTGCACACTTCGGACAGAAGTCTCACCAAGATTATCGCAGAAAATGCATATCTCAGCTTGAAACCCGACGAAAACCGAGTTATCTCCGGTTCTGCACATCAAACGTACCGTGGAGTGGTGAAAACACCAGAAAACGTGTTTCGCGCATTAAGTAGCTCGAAAAGAGCGTTCTCGAAGATTCTTCATACTTCTGACAGAAGTCTCACCAGGATTATCGCAGAAAATGCATATCTCAGCTTGAATCCACACGAAAACCAAGATATCGCCGGTTCTGCATATCAAACGCACTGAGGAGTGGTGAAAACACCATATAACGTGTTTCTCGCATTAAATAGCTCGAAAAGAGCGATCTAGATGATTCAGCATACGTCGGTCAGAAGTCTCACCAAGATTATCGTAGGAAATGCATATCTCAGCTTGAAACCCCACGAAAACCAAAATATCTCCGGTTCAGCATATCCAACGAACTGTGGAGTGGTGAACACCCCAGAAAACGTGTTTCTCGCATTAAATAGCTCGGAAAGAGCGCTCTCGATGATTCTGCATACTTCTAACAGAAGTCTCCCCAAGATTATCGCAGAAAATCCATATCTCAGCTGGAAACACCACGAAAATCAAGATATCGCCTGTTCTGCATTTCAAACGCACTGTGGAGTGGTGAAAACAACCAGAGAACGTGTTTCTCGCTTTAAAAGGCTCGAAAAGAGCGATCTCGATGATTCAGCATATTTCGGACAGGAGTCTCACCAAGATTATCAAAGGAAATGCATATCTCAGCTTGAAACCCCACGAAAACCAAGATATCTCCGGTTCTGCATATCAAACGCACTGTGGAGTGGTGAAAACACCAGATAACGTGTTTCTCGCATTAAATAGCTCGAATAGTGCGATCTCGATGATTCTGCATACTTCTAACAGAAGTCTCACCAAGATTATCGCAGAAAATGCATATCTCAGCTTGAAACCCCACGAAAACCAAGATATCGCCGGTTTTGCATATCAAACGCACTGTGGAGTGGTGAAAACACCGGATAAGGTTTTTCTCGCATTAACTAGCTCGAACAGAGCGATCTCGATGTTTCAGCATACTTCGGACAGAAGTCTCACCAAGATTATCGTAGAAAATGCATATCTCAGCTTGAAACGCGACGAAAACCGAGTTATCTCCGGTTCTGCATATCAAACGTACCGTGGAGTGGTGAAAACACCAGAAAACGTGTTTCTTGCATCAAGTAGCTCGAAAAGAGCGTTCTCTAAGATTCTGCATACTTCTGACAGAAGTCTCACCAGGATTATCGTAGAAAATGCATATCTCAGCTTGAAACCCGACCGAAACCAAGATATCTTCGGTTCTGCATGTCAAACGTACTGTGGAGTGGTGAAAACACCAGAAAACGTGTTTCGTGCATTAAGTAGCTCGAAAAGAGCGCTCTCGATGTTTCTGGATACTTCGGACAGAAGTCTCACCAAGATTATCGCAGAAACGCATATCTCATCTCGAAACCTCACGAAAATCAAGATGTTGCCGGTTCTGCATATCAAACGCACTGTGGAGTGGTGAAAACAACAAGAGAACGTGTTTCTCGCATTAAATAGCTCGAATAGTGCGATCTCGATGATTCTGCATACTTCGGACAGAAGTCTCACCAAGATTATCGTATAAAATGCATATCTCAGCTTGAAACCCGACGAAAACCGAGTTATCTCCGGTTCTGCATGTCAAACGTACTGTGGAGTGGTGAAAACACCAGAAAACGTGTTTCGTGCATTAAGTAGCTCGAAAAGAGCGCTCTCGATGTTTCTGCATACTTCGGACAGAAGTCTCACCAAGATTATCGCAGAAACGCATATCTCATCTCGAAACCTCACGAAAATCAAGATGTTGCCGGTTCTGCATATCAAACGCACTGTGGAGTGGTGAAAACAACAAGAGAACGTGTTTCTCGCATTAAATAGCTCGAATAGTGCGATCTCGATGATTCTGCATACTTCGGACAGAAGTCTCACCAAGATTATCGTATAAAATGCATATCTCAGCTTGAAACCCCACGAAATCCAAGGTATCTCCGGTTCTGCATATCCAACGAACTGTGGAGTGGTGAAAACCCCAGAAAACGTGTTTCTCGCATTAAATAGCTCGAAAAGTGCGATCTCGATGATTCTGCATACTTCTAACAGAAGTCTCACCAAGATTATCGCAGAAAATGCATATCTCAGCTTGAAACCCCACGAAAACCAAGATATCGCCGGTTTTGCATATCAAACGCACTGTGGAGTGGTGAAAACACCGGATAAGGTTTTTCTCGCATTAACTAGCTCGAACAGAGCGATCTCGATGTTTCAGCATACTTCGGACAGAAGTCTCACCAAGATTATCGTAGAAAATGCATATCTCAGCTTGAAACCCGACGAAAACCGAGTTATCTCCGGTTCTGCACATCAAACGTACCGTGGAGTGGTGAAAACACCAGAAAACGTGTTTCTTGCATTAAGTAGCTCGAAAAGAGCGATCTCGATGATTCTGCATACTTCGGACAGAAGTCTCACCAAGATTATCGCAGAAAATGCATATCTCAGCTTGAAACCCGACGAAAACCGAGTTATCTCCGGTTCTGCACATCAAACGTACCGTGGAGTGGTGAAAACACCAGAAAACGTGTTTCGCGCATTAAGTAGCTCGAAAAGAGCGTTCTCGAAGATTCTTCATACTTCTGACAGAAGTCTCACCAGGATTATCGCAGAAAATGCATATCTCAGCTTGAATCCCCACGAAAACCAAGATATCGCCGGTTCTGCATATCAAACGCACTGAGGAGTGGTGAAAACACCATATAACGTGTTTCTCGCATTAAATAGCTCGAAAAGAGCGATCTAGATGATTCAGCATACGTCGGACAG
Organism: Anthophora plumipes; assembly: GCA_951804975.1. Classification (NCBI taxonomy): domain Eukaryota; kingdom Metazoa; phylum Arthropoda; class Insecta; order Hymenoptera; family Apidae; genus Anthophora; species Anthophora plumipes. Next base: position 153,957 of record CATORF010000757.1, read on the forward strand.
AAGTCTCACCAAGATTATCGTAGGAAATGCATATCTCAGCTTGAAACCCCACGAAAACCAAAATATCTCCGGTTCAGCATATCCAACGAACTGTGGAGTGGTAAAAACCCCAGAAAACGTGTTTCTCGCATTAAATAGCTCGGAAAGAGCGCTCTCGATGATTCTGCATACTTCTAACAGAAGTCTCACCAAGATTATCGCAGAAAATGCATATCTCAGCTGGAAACACCACGAAAATCAAGATATCGCCTGTTCTGCATATCAAACGCACTGTGGAGTGGTGAAAACAACCAGAGAACGTGTTTCTCGCTTTAAAAGGCTCGAAAAGAGCGATCTCGATGATTCAGCATATTTCGGACAGGAGTCTCACCAAGATTATCAAAGGAAATGCATATCTCAGCTTGAAACCCCACGAAAACCAAGATATCTCCGGTTCTGCATATCAAACGCACTGTGGAGTGGTGAAAACACCAGATAACGTGTTTCTCGCATTAAATAGCTCGAATAGTGCGATCTCGATGATTCTGCATACTTCTAACAGAAGTCTCACCAAGATTATCGCAGAAAATGCATATCTCAGCTTGAATCCCCACGAAAACCAAGATATCGCCGGTTCTGCATATCAAACGCACTGAGAAGTGGTGAAAACACCATATAACGTGTTTCTCGCATTAAATAGCTCGAAAAGAGCGATCTAGATGATTCAGCATACGTCGGACAGAAGTCTCACCAAGATTATCGTAGGAAATGCATATCTCAGCTTGAAACCCCACGAAAACCAAAATATCTCCGGTTCAGCATATCCAACGTACCGTGGAGTGGTGAAAACACCAGAAAACGTGTTTCTTGCATTAAGTAGCTCGAAAAGAGCGATCTCGATGATTCTGCATACTTCGGACAGAAGTCTCACCAAGATTATCGCAGAAAATGCATATCTCAGCTTGAAACCCGACGAAAACCGAGTTATCTCCGGTTCTGCACATCAAACGTACCGTGGAGTGGTGAAAACACCAGAAAACGTGTTTCGCGCATTAAGTAGCTCGAAAAGAGCGTTCTCGAAGATTCTTCATACTTCTGACAGAAGTCTCACCAGGATTATCGCAGAAAATGCATATCTCAGCTTGAATCCCCACGAAAATCAAGATATCGCCTGTTCTGCATTTCAAACGCACTGTGGAGTGGTGAAAACAACCAGAGAACGTGTTTCTCGCTTTAAAAGGCTCGAAAAGAGCGATCTCGATGATTCAGCATATTTCGGACAGGAGTCTCACCAAGATTATCAAAGGAAATGCATATCTCAGCTTGAAACCCCACGAAAACCAAGATATCTCCGGTTCTGCATATCAAACGCACTGTGGAGTGGTGAAAACACCAGATAACGTGTTTCTCGCATTAAATAGCTCGAATAGTGCGATCTCGATGATTCTGCATACTTCTAACAGAAGTCTCACCAAGATTATCGCAGAAAATGCATATCTCAGCTTGAAACCCCACGAAAACCAAGATATCGCCGGTTTTGCATATCAAACGCACTGTGGAGTGGTGAAAACACCGGATAAGGTTTTTCTCGCATTAACTAGCTCGAACAGAGCGATCTCGATGTTTCAGCATACTTCGGACAGAAGTCTCACCAAGATTATCGTAGAAAATGCATATCTCAGCTTGAAACCCGACGAAAACCGAGTTATCTCCGGTTCTGCACATCAAACGTACCGTGGAGTGGTGAAAACACCAGAAAACGTGTTTCTTGCATTAAGTAGCTCGAAAAGAGCGTTCTCTAAGATTCTGCATACTTCTGACAGAAGTCTCACCAGGATTATCGTAGAAAATGCATATCTCAGCTTGAAACCCGACCGAAACCAAGATATCTTCGGTTCTGCATGTCAAACGTACTGTGGAGTGGTGAAAACACCAGAAAACGTGTTTCGTGCATTAAGTAGCTCGAAAAGAGCGATCTCGATGATTCAGCATATTTCGGACAGGTGTCTCACCAAGATTATCGCAGGAAATGCATATCTCAGCTTGAAACCCCACGAAATCCAAGGTATCTCCGGTTCTGCATATCCAACGAACTGTGGAGTGGTGAAAACCCCAGAAAACGAGTTTCTCGCATTAAGTAGCTCGAAAAGAGCGCTCTCGATGTTTCTGCATACTTCGGACAGAAGTCTCACCAAGATTATCGCAGAAACGCATATCTCATCTCGTAACCTCACGAAAATCAAGATGTTGCCGGTTCTGCATATCAAACGCACTGTGGAGTGGTGAAAACAACCAGAGAACGTGTTTCTCGCATTAAATAGCTCGAATAGTGCGATCTCGATGATTCTGCATACTTCGGACAGAAGTCTCACCAAGATTATCGTATAAAATGCATATCTCAGCTTGAAACCCCACGAAAACCGAGATATCGCTGGTACTGCATATCAAACGTACTGTGGAGTGGTGAAAACACCAGATAACGTGTTTCTCGCATTAAGTAGCTCGAAAAGAGCGTTCTCGAAGATCCTGCATACTTCTGACAGAAGTCTCACCAAGATTATCGTAGAAAATGCATATCTCGGCTTGAAACCCGACGAAAACCGAGTTAACTCCGGTTCTGCACATCAAACGTACCGTGGAGTGGTGAAAACACCAGAAAACGTGTTTCGCGCATTAAGTAGCTCGAAAAGAGCGTTCTCGAAGATTCTGCATACTTCTGACAGAAGTCTCACCAGGATTATCGTAGAAAATGCATATCTCAGCTTGAAACCCGACCGAAACCAAGATATCTCCGGTTCTGCATGTCAAACGTACTGTGGAGTGGTGAAAACACCCGAAAACGTGTTTCGTGCATTAAGTAGCTCGAAAAGAGCGATCTCGATGATTCAGCATATTTCGGACAGGAGTCTCACCAAGATTATCGCAGGATGTGCATATCTCAGCTTGAAACCCCACGAAATCCAAGGTATCTCCGGTTCTGCATATCCAACGAACTGTGGAGTGGTGAAAACCCCAGAAAACGAGTTTCTCGCATTAAATAGCTCGAAAAGAGCGCTCTCGATGTTTCTGCATACTTCGGACAGAAGTCTCACCAAGATTATCGCAGAAACGCATATCTCATCTCGAAACCTCACGAAAATCAAGATGTTGCCGGTTCTGCATATCAAACGCACTGTGGAGTGGTGAAAACAACCAGAGAACGTGTTTCTCGCATTAAATAGCTCGAATAGTGCGATCTCGATGATTCTGCATACTTCGGACAGAAGTCTCACCAAGATTATCGTATAAAATGCATATCTCAGCTTGAAACCCCACGAAAACCGAGATATCGCTGGTACTGCATATCAAACGTACTGTGGAGTGGTGAAAACACCAGAAAACGTGTTTCTCGCATTAAATAGCTCGAAAAGAGCGTTCTCGAAGATCCTGCATACTTCTGACAGAAGTCTCACCAGGATTATCGTAGAAAATGCATATCTCAGCTTCAAACCCGACCGAAACCAAGATATCTCCGGTTCTGCATGTCAAACGTACTGTGGAGTGGTGAAAACACCAGAAAACGTGTTTCGTGCATTAAGTAGCTCGAAAAGAGCGATCTCGATGATTCAGCATATTTCGGACAGGAGTCTCACCAAGATTATCGCAGGAAATGCATATCTCAGCTTGAAACCCCACGAAATCCAAGGTATCTCCGGTTCTGCATATCCAACGAACTGTGGAGTGGTGAAAACCCCAGAAAACGAGTTTCTCGCATTAAATAGCTCGAAAAGGGCGCTCTCGATGTTTCTGCCTACTTCGGACAGAAGTCTCACCAAGATTATCGCAGAAACGCATATCTCATCTCGAAACCTCACGAAAATCAAGATGTTGCCGGTTCTGCATATCAAACGCACTGTGGAGTGGTGAAAACAACCAGAGAACGTGTTTCTCGCATTAAATAGCTCGAATAGTGCGATCTCGATGATTCTGCATACTTCGGACAGAAGTCTCACCAAGATTATCGTAGAAAATGCATATCTCTGCTTGAAACCCGACGAAAACCGAGTTAACTCCGGTTCTGCACATCAAACGTACCGTGGAGTGGTGAAAACACCAGAAAACGTGTTTCGCGCATTAAGTAGCTCGAAAAGAGCGTTCTCGAAGATTCTGCATACTTCTGACAGAAGTCTCACCAGGATTATCGTAGAAAATGCATATCTCAGCTTGAAACCCGACCGAAACCAAGATATCTCCGGTTCTGCATGTCAAACGTACTGTGGAGTGGTGAAAACACCCGAAAACGTGTTTCGTGCATTAAGTAGCTCGAAAAGAGCGATCTAGATGATTCTGCATACTTCTAACAGAAGTCTCACCAAGATTATTGCAGAAAATGCATATCTCAGCTTGAAACCCGACGAAAACCGAGTTATCTCCGGTTCTGCACATCAAACGTACCGTGGAGTGGTGAAAACACCAGAAAACGTGTTTCGCGCATTAAGTAGCTCGAAAAGAGCGTTCTCGAAGATTCTTCATACTTCTGACAGAAGTCTCACCAGGACTATCGCAGAAAATGCATATCTCAGCTTGAATCCCCACGAAAACCAAGATATCGCCGGTTCTGCATATCAAACGCACTGAGGAGTGGTGAAAACACCATATAACGTGTTTCTCACATTAAATAGCTCGAAAAGAGCGATCTAGATGATTCAGCATACGTCGGACAGAAGTCTCACCAAGATTATCGTAGGAAATGCATATCTCAGCTTGAAACCCCACGAAAACCAAAATATCTCCGGTTCAGCATATCCAACGAACTGTGGAGTGGTGAAAACCCCAGAAAACGTGTTTCTCGCATTAAATAGCTCGGAAAGAGCGCTCTCGATGATTCTGCATACTTCTAACAGAAGTCTCACCAAGATTATCGCAGAAAATGCATATCTCAGCTGGAAACACCACGAAAATCAAGATATCGCCCGTTCTGCATTTCAAACGCACTGTGGAGTGGTGAAAACACCGGATAAGGTTTTTCTCGCATTAACTAGCTCGAACAGAGCGAACTCGATGTTTCAGCATACTTCGGACAGAAGTCTCACCAAGATTATCGTAGAAAATGCATATCTCAGCTTGAAACCCGACGAAAACCGAGTTATCTCCGGTTCTGCACATCAAACGTACCGTGGAGTGGTGAAAACACCAGAAAACGTGTTTCTTGCATTAAGTAGCTCGAAAAGAGCGTTCTCTAAGATTCTGCATACTTCTGACAGAAGTCTCACCAGGATTATCGTAGAAAATGCATATCTCAGCTTGAAACCCGACCGAAACCAAGATATCTTCGGTTCTGCATGTCAAACGTACTGTGGAGTGGTGAAAACACCAGAAAACGTGTTTCGTGCATTAAGTAGCTCGAAAAGAGCGATCTCGATGATTCAGCACATTTCGGACAGGTGTCTCACCAAGATTATCGCAGGAAATGCATATCTCAGCTTGAAACCCGACCGAAACCAAGATATCTTCGGTTCTGCATGTCAAACGTACTGTGGAGTGGTGAAAACACCAGAAAACGTGTTTCGTGCATTAAGTAGCTCGAAAAGAGCGATCTCGATGATTCAGCACATTTCGGACAGGTGTCTCACCAAGATTATCGCAGGAAATGCATATCTCAGCTTGAAACCCCACGAAATCCAAGGTATCTCCGGTTCTGCATATCCAACGAACTGTGGAGTGGTGAAAACCCCAGAAAACGAGTTTCTCGCATTAAATAGCTCGAAAAGAGCGCTCTCGATGTTTCTGCATACTTCGGACAGAAGTCTCACCAAGATTATCGCAGAAACGCATATCTCATCTCGAAACCTCACGAAAATCAAGATGTTGCCGGTTCTGCATATCAAACGCACTGTGGAGTGGTGAAAACAACCAGAGAACGTGTTTCTCGCATTAAATAGCTCGAATAGTGCGATCTCGATGATTCTGCATACTTCGGACAGAAGTCTCACCAAGATTATCGTATAAAATGCATATCTCAGCTTGAAACCCCACGAAAACCGAGATATCGCTGGTACTGCATATCAAACGTACTGTGGAGTGGTGAAAACACCAGATAACGTGTTTCTCGCATTAAGTAGCTCGAAAAGAGCGTTCTCGAAGATCCTGCATACTTCTGACAGAAGTCTCACCAAGATTATCGTAGAAAATGCATATCTCGGCTTGAAACCCGACGAAAACCGAGTTAACTCCGGTTCGGCACATCAAACGTACCGTGGAGTGGTGAAAACACCAGAAAACGTGTTTCGCGCATTAAGTAGCTCGAAAAGAGCGTTCTCGAAGATTCTGCATACTTCTGACAGAAGTCTCACCAGGATTATCGTAGAAAATGCATATCTCAGCTTGAAACCCGACCGAAACCAAGATATCTCCGGTTCTGCATGTCAAACGTACTGTGGAGTGGGGAAAACACACGAAAACGTGTTTCGTGCATTAAGTAGCTCGAAAAGAGCGATCTCGATGATTCAGCATATTTCGGACAGGAGTCTCACCAAGATTATCGCAGGAAATGCATATCTCAGTTTGAAACCCCACGAAATCCAAGGTATCTCCGGTTCTGCATATCCAACGAACTGTGGAGTGGTGAAAACCCCAGAAAACGAGTTTCTCGCATTAAATAGCTCGAAAAGAGCGCTCTCGATGTTTCTGCATACTTCGGACAGAAGTCTCACCAAGATTATCGCAGAAACGCATATCTCATCTCGAAACCTCACGAAAATCAAGATGTTGCCGGTTCTGCATATCAAACGCACTGTGGAGTGGTGAAAACAACCAGAGAACGTGTTTCTCGCATTAAATAGCTCGAATAGTGCGATCTCGATGATTCTGCATACTTCGGACAGAAGTCTCACCAAGATTATCGTATAAAATGCATATCTCAGCTTGAAACCCCACGAAAACCGAGATATCGCTGGTACTGCATATCAAACGTACTGTGGAGTGGTGAAAACACCAGATAACGTGTTTCTCGCATTAAATAGCTCGAAAAGAGCGTTCTCGAAGATCCTGCATACTTCTGACAGAAGTCTCACCAGGATTATCGTAGAAAATGCATATCTCAGCTTCAAACCCGACCGAAACCAAGATATCTCCGGTTCTGCATGTCAAACGTACTGTGGAGTGGTGAAAACACCAGAAAACGTGTTTCGTGCATTAAGTAGCTCGAAAAGAGCGATCTCGATGATTCAGCATATTTCGGACAGGAGTCTCACCAAGATTATCGCAGGAAATGCATATCTCAGCTTGAAACCCCACGAAATCCAAGGTATCTCCGGTTCTGCATATCCAACGAACTGTGGAGTGGTGAAAACCCCAGAAAACGAGTTTCTCGCATTAAATAGCTCGAAAAGAGCGCTCTCGATGTTTCTGCATACTTCGGACAGAAGTCTCACCAAGATTATCGCAGAAACGCATATCTCAGCTTGAAACCCCACGAAAATCAAGATGTTGCCGGTTCTGCATATCAAACGCACTGTGGAGTGGTGATAACAACCAGAGAACGTGTTTCTCGCATTAAATAGCTCGAATAGTGCGATCTCGATGATTCTGCATACTTCGGACAGAAGTCTCACCAAGATTATCGTATAAAATGCATATCTCAGCTTGAAACCCCACGAAAACCGAGATATCGCTGGTACTGCATATCAAACGTACTGTGGAGTGGTGAAAACACCAGATAACGTGTTTCTCGCATTAAGTAGCTCGAAAAGAGCGTTCTCGAAGATCCTGCATACTTCTGACAGAAGTCTCACCAAGATTATCGTAGAAAATGCATATCTCGGCTTGAAACCCGACGAAAACCGAGTTAACTCCGGTTCTGCACATCAAACGTACCGTGGAGTGGTGAAAACACCAGAAAACGTGTTTCGCGCACTAAGTAGCTCGAAAAGAGCGTTCTCGAAGATTCTGCATACTTCGGACAGAAGTCTCACCAAGATTATCGTATAAAATGCATATCTCAGCTTGAAACCCCACGAAAACCAAAATATCTCCGGTTCAGCATATCCAACGAACTGTGGAGTGGTGAAAACCCCAGAAAACGTGTTTCTCGCATTAAATAGCTCGGAAAGAGCGCTCTCGATGATTCTGCATACTTCTAACAGAAGTCTCACCAAGATTATCGCAGAAAATGCATATCTCAGCTGGAAACACCACGAAAATCAAGATATCGCCCGTTCTGCATTTCAAACGCACTGTGGAGTGGTGAAAACACCGGATAAGGTTTTTCTCGCATTAACTAGCTCGAACAGAGCGAACTCGATGTTTCAGCATACTTCGGACAGAAGTCTCACCAAGATTATCGTAGAAAATGCATATCTCAGCTTGAAACCCGACGAAAACCGAGTTATCTCCGGTTCTGCACATCAAACGTACCGTGGAGTGGTGAAAACACCAGAAAACGTGTTTCTTGCATTAAGTAGCTCGAAAAGAGCGTTCTCTAAGATTCTGCATACTTCTGACAGAAGTCTCACCAGGATTATCGTAGAAAATGCATATCTCAGCTTGAAACCCGACCGAAACCAAGATATCTTCGGTTCTGCATGTCAAACGTACTGTGGAGTGGTGAAAACACCAGAAAACGTGTTTCGTGCATTAAGTAGCTCGAAAAGAGCGATCTCGATGATTCAGCACATTTCGGACAGGTGTCTCACCAAGATTATCGCAGGAAATGCATATCTCAGCTTGAAACCCGACCGAAACCAAGATATCTTCGGTTCTGCATGTCAAACGTACTGTGGAGTGGTGAAAACACCAGAAAACGTGTTTCGTGCATTAAGTAGCTCGAAAAGAGCGATCTCGATGATTCAGCACATTTCGGACAGGTGTCTCACCAAGATTATCGCAGGAAATGCATATCTCAGCTTGAAACCCCACGAAATCCAAGGTATCTCCGGTTCTGCATATCCAACGAACTGTGGAGTGGTGAAAACCCCAGAAAACGAGTTTCTCGCATTAAATAGCTCGAAAAGAGCGCTCTCGATGTTTCTGCATACTTCGGACAGAAGTCTCACCAAGATTATCGCAGAAACGCATATCTCATCTCGAAACCTCACGAAAATCAAGATGTTGCCGGTTCTGCATATCAAACGCACTGTGGAGTGGTGAAAACAACCAGAGAACGTGTTTCTCGCATTAAATAGCTCGAATAGTGCGATCTCGATGATTCTGCATACTTCGGACAGAAGTCTCACCAAGATTATCGTATAAAATGCATATCTCAGCTTGAAACCCCACGAAAACCGAGATATCGCTGGTACTGCATATCAAACGTACTGTGGAGTGGTGAAAACACCAGATAACGTGTTTCTCGCATTAAGTAGCTCGAAAAGAGCGTTCTCGAAGATCCTGCATACTTCTGACAGAAGTCTCACCAAGATTATCGTAGAAAATGCATATCTCGGCTTGAAACCCGACGAAAACCGAGTTAACTCCGGTTCGGCACATCAAACGTACCGTGGAGTGGTGAAAACACCAGAAAACGTGTTTCGCGCATTAAGTAGCTCGAAAAGAGCGTTCTCGAAGATTCTGCATACTTCTGACAGAAGTCTCACCAGGATTATCGTAGAAAATGCATATCTCAGCTTGAAACCCGACCGAAACCAAGATATCTCCGGTTCTGCATGTCAAACGTACTGTGGAGTGGGGAAAACACACGAAAACGTGTTTCGTGCATTAAGTAGCTCGAAAAGAGCGATCTCGATGATTCAGCATATTTCGGACAGGAGTCTCACCAAGATTATCGCAGGAAATGCATATCTCAGTTTGAAACCCCACGAAATCCAAGGTATCTCCGGTTCTGCATATCCAACGAACTGTGGAGTGGTGAAAACCCCAGAAAACGAGTTTCTCGCATTAAATAGCTCGAAAAGAGCGCTCTCGATGTTTCTGCATACTTCGGACAGAAGTCTCACCAAGATTATCGCAGAAACGCATATCTCATCTCGAAACCTCACGAAAATCAAGATGTTGCCGGTTCTGCATATCAAACGCACTGTGGAGTGGTGAAAACAACCAGAGAACGTGTTTCTCGCATTAAATAGCTCGAATAGTGCGATCTCGATGATTCTGCATACTTCGGACAGAAGTCTCACCAAGATTATCGTATAAAATGCATATCTCAGCTTGAAACCCCACGAAAACCGAGATATCGCTGGTACTGCATATCAAACGTACTGTGGAGTGGTGAAAACACCAGATAACGTGTTTCTCGCATTAAATAGCTCGAAAAGAGCGTTCTCGAAGATCCTGCATACTTCTGACAGAAGTCTCACCAGGATTATCGTAGAAAATGCATATCTCAGCTTCAAACCCGACCGAAACCAAGATATCTCCGGTTCTGCATGTCAAACGTACTGTGGAGTGGTGAAAACACCAGAAAACGTGTTTCGTGCATTAAGTAGCTCGAAAAGAGCGATCTCGATGATTCAGCATATTTCGGACAGGAGTCTCACCAAGATTATCGCAGGAAATGCATATCTCAGCTTGAAACCCCACGAAATCCAAGGTATCTCCGGTTCTGCATATCCAACGAACTGTGGAGTGGTGAAAACCCCAGAAAACGAGTTTCTCGCATTAAATAGCTCGAAAAGAGCGCTCTCGATGTTTCTGCATACTTCGGACAGAAGTCTCACCAAGATTATCGCAGAAACGCATATCTCAGCTTGAAACCCCACGAAAATCAAGATGTTGCCGGTTCTGCATATCAAACGCACTGTGGAGTGGTGATAACAACCAGAGAACGTGTTTCTCGCATTAAATAGCTCGAATAGTGCGATCTCGATGATTCTGCATACTTCGGACAGAAGTCTCACCAAGATTATCGTATAAAATGCATATCTCAGCTTGAAACCCCACGAAAACCGAGATATCGCTGGTACTGCATATCAAACGTACTGTGGAGTGGTGAAAACACCAGATAACGTGTTTCTCGCATTAAGTAGCTCGAAAAGAGCGTTCTCGAAGATCCTGCATACTTCTGACAGAAGTCTCACCAAGATTATCGTAGAAAATGCATATCTCGGCTTGAAACCCGACGAAAACCGAGTTAACTCCGGTTCTGCACATCAAACGTACCGTGGAGTGGTGAAAACACCAGAAAACGTGTTTCGCGCACTAAGTAGCTCGAAAAGAGCGTTCTCGAAGATTCTGCATACTTCTGACAGAAGTCTCACCAGGATTATCGTAGAAAATGCATATCTCAGCTTGAAACCCGACCGAAACCAAGATATCTCCGGTTCTGCATGTCAAACGTACTGTGGAGTGGTGAAAACACCCGAAAACGTGTTTCGTGCATTAAGTAGCTCGAAAAGAGCGATCTCAATGATTCAGCATATTTCGGACAGGAGTCTCACCAAGATTATCGCAGGAAATGCATATCTCAGCTTGAAACCCCACGAAATCCAAGGTATCTCCGGTTCTGCATATCCAACGAACTGTGGAGTGGTGAAAACCCCAGAAAACGAGTTTCTCGCATTAAATAGCTCGAAAAGAGCGCTCTCGATGTTTCTGCATACTTCGGACAGAAGTCTCACCAAGATTATCGCAGAAACGCATATCTCATCTCGAAACCTCACGAAAATCAAGATGTTGCCGGTTCTGCATATCAAACGCACTGTGGAGTGGTGAAAACACCAGAAAACGTGTTTCGTGCATTAAGTAGCTCGAAAAGAGCGATCTCGATGATTCAGCATATTTCGGACAGGAGTCTCACCAAGATTATCGCAGGAAATGCATATCTCAGCTTGAAACCCCACGAAATCCAAGGTATCTCCGGTTCTGCATATCCAACGAACTGTGGAGTGGTGAAAACCCCAGAAAACGAGTTTCTCGCATTAAATAGCTCGAAAAGAGCGCTCTCGATGTTTCTGCATACTTCGGACAGAAGTCTCACCAAGATTATCGCAGAAACGCATATCTCAGCTTGAAACCCCACGAAAATCAAGATGTTGCCGGTTCTGCATATCAAACGCACTGTGGAGTGGTGATAACAACCAGAGAACGTGTTTCTCGCATTAAATAGCTCGAATAGTGCGATCTCGATGATTCTGCATACTTCGGACAGAAGTCTCACCAAGATTATCGTATAAAATGCATATCTCAGCTTGAAACCCCACGAAAACCGAGATATCGCTGGTACTGCATATCAAACGTACTGTGGAGTGGTGAAAACACCAGATAACGTGTTTCTCGCATTAAGTAGCTCGAACAGAGCGTTCTCGAAGATCCTGCATACTTCTGACAGAAGTCTCACCAAGATTATCGTAGAAAATGCATATCTCGGATTGAAACCCGACCGAAACCAAGATATCTCCTGTTCTGCATGTCAAACGTACTGTGGAGTGGTGAAAACCCCAGAAAACGAGTTTCTCGCATTAAATAGCTCGAAAAGAGCGCTCTCGATGTTTCTGCATACTTCGGACAGAAGTCTCACCAAGATTATCGCAGAAACGCATATCTCAGCTTGAAACCCCACGAAAATCAAGATGTTGCCGGTTCTGCATATCAAACGCACTGTGGAGTGGTGATAACAACCAGAGAACGTGTTTCTCGCATTAAATAGCTCGAATAGTGCGATCTCGATGATTCTGCATACTTCGGACAGAAGTCTCACCAAGATTATCGTATAAAATGCATATCTCAGCTTGAAACCCCACGAAACCCGAGATATCGCTGGTACTGCATATCAAACGTACTGCCGAGTGGTGAAAACACCAGATAACGTGTTTCTCGCATTAAGTAGCTCGAAAAGAGCGTTCTCGAAGATCCTGCATACTTCTGACAGAAGTCTCACCAAGATTATCGTAGAAAATGCATATCTCGGCTTGAAACCCGACGAAAACCGAGTTAACTCCGGTTCTGCACATCAAACGTACCGTGGAGTGGTGAAAACACCAGAAAACGTGTTTCGCGCATTAAGTAGCTCGAAAAGAGCGTTCTTGAAGATTCTGCATACTTCTGACAGAAGTCTCACCAGGATTATCGTAGAAAATGCATATCTCAGCTTGAAACCCGACCGAAACCAAGATATCTCCGGTTCTGCATGTCAAACGTACTGTGGAGTGGTGAAAACACCCGAAAACGTGTTTCGTGCATTAAGTAGCTCGAAAAGAGCGATCTCGATGATTCAGCATATTTCGGACAGGAGTCTCACCAAGATTATCGCAGGAAATGCATATCTCAGCTTGAAACCCCACGAAATCCAAGGTATCTCCGGTTCTGCATATCCAACGAACTGTGGAGTGGTGAAAACCCCAGAAAACGAGTTTCTCGCATTAAATAGCTCGAAAAGAGCGCTCTCGATGTTTCTGCATACTTCGGATAGAAGTCTCACCAAGATTATCGCAGAAATGCATATCTCATCTCGAAACCTCACGAAAATCAAGATGTTGCCGGTTCTGCATATCAAACGCACTGTGGAGTGGTGAAAACAACCAGAGAACGTGTTTCTCGCATTAAATAGCTCGAATAGTGCGATCTCGATGATTTTGCATACTTCGGACAGAAGTCTCACCAAGATTATCGTAGAAAATGCATATCTCAGCTTGAAACCCGACGAAAACCGAGTTATCTCCGGTTCTGCACATCAAACGTACCGTGGAGTGGTGAAAACACCAGAAAACGTGTTTCTTGCATTAAGTAGCTCGAAAAGAGCGTTCTCTAAGATTCTGCATACTTCTGACAGAAGTGTCACCAGGATTATCGTAGAAAATGCATATCTCAGCTTCACACCCGACAGAAACCAAGATATCTCCGGTTCTGCATGTCAAAAGTACTGTGGAGTGGTGAAAACACCAGAAAACGTGTTTCGTGCATTAAGTAGCTCGAAAAGAGCGATCTCGATGATTCAGCATATTTCGGACAGGAGTCTCACCAAGATTATCGCAGGAAATGCATATCTCAGCTTGAAACCCCACGAAATCCAAGGTATCTCCGGTTCTGCATATCCAACGAACTGTGGAGTGGTGAAAACCCCAGAAAACGAGTTTCTCGCATTAAATAGCTCGAAAAGAGCGCTCTCGATGTTTCTGCATACTTCGGACAGAAGTCTCACCAAGATTATCGCAGAAACGCATATCTCATCTCGAAACCTCACGAAAATCAAGATGTTGCCGGTTCTGCATATCAAACGCACTGTGGAGTGGTGAAAACAACCAGAGAACGTGTTTCTCGCATTAAATAGCTCGAATAGTGCGATCTCGATGATTCTGCATACTTCGGACAGAAGTCTCACCAAGATTATCGTATAAAATGCATATCTCAGCTTGAAACCCCACGAAAACCGAGATATAGCTGGTACTGCATATCAAACGTACTGTGGAGTGGTGAAAACACCAGATAACGTGTTTCTCGCATTAAATAGCTCGAAAAGAGCGTTCTCGAAGATCCTGCATACTTCTGACAGAAGTCTCACCAAGATTATCGTACAAAATGCACATCTCGGCTTGAAACCCGACGAAAAACGAGTTAACTCCGGTTCTGCACATCAAACGTACCGTGGAGTGGTGAAAACACCAGAAAACGTGTTTCGCGCATTAAGTAGCTCGAAAAGAGCGATCTAGATGATTCTGCATACTTCTGACAAAAGACCCACCAAGATTATCGCAGAAAATGCATATCTCAGCTGGAAACACCACGAAAACCGAGTTATCTCCGGTTCTGCACATAAAACGTACCGTGGAGTGGTGAAAACACCAGAAAACGTGTTTCGTGCATTAAGTAGCTCGAAAAGAGCGCTCTCGATGTTTGTGCATACTGCGGACCGATGTTTCACCAAGATTATCGTAGAAAATGCATATCTCAGCTTGAAACCCGACGAAAACCAAAATATCGCCGGTTCTGCATATCAAACCAACTGCGGAGTGGTGAAAACACCAGATAACGTGATTCTCGCATTAAATAGCTCGAAAAGAGCGATCTCGATGATTCCCGATACTTCGGACAGAAGTCTCACCAAGATTATCGCAGAAAATGCATATCTCAGCTTGAAACCTGACGAAAACCGAGTTATCTCCGGTTCTGCACATCAAACGTACCGTGGAGTGGTGAAAACACCAGAAAACGTGTTTCGCGCATTAAGTAGCTCGAAAAGAGCGTTCTCGAAGATTCTTCATACTTCTGACAGAAGTCTCACCAAGATTATCAAAGGAAATGCATATCTCAGCTTGAAACCCCACGAAAACCAAGATATCTCCGGTTCTGCATATCAAACACACTGTGGAGTGGTGAAAACACCAGATAACGTGTTTCTCGCATTAAATAGCTCGAATAGTGCGATCTCGATGATTCTGCATACTACCTAACAGAAGTCTCACCAAGATTATCGCAGAAAATGCATATCTCAGCTTGAAACCCAACGAAAACCAAGATATCGCCGGTTTTGCATATCAAACGCACTGTGGAGTGGTGAAAACACCGGATAAGGTTCTTCTTGCATTAACTAGCTCGAAAAGAGCGATCTCGATGTTTCAGCATACTTCGGGCAGAAGTCTCACCAAGATTAACGCAGAAACGCATATCTCATCTCGAAACCTCACGAAAATCAAGATGTTGCCGGTTCTGCATATCAAACGCACTGTGGAGTGGTGAAAACAACCAGAGAACGTGTTTCTCGCATTAAATAGCTCGAATAGTGCGATCTCGATGATTCTGCATACTTCGGACAGAAGTCTCACCAAGATTATCGTATAAAATGCATATCTCAGCTTGAAACCCCACAAAAACCAAGATATCGCTGGTACTGCATATCAAACCAACTGCGGAGTGGTGAAAACACCAGATAACGTGTTTCTCGCATTAAATAGCTCGAAAAGTGCGATCTCGATGATTCTGCATACTTCTAACAGAAGTCACACCAAGATTATCGAAGACAATGCATATCTCTGCATGAAACCCCACGAAAACCAAGATATCTACTGTTCTGCATATCCAACGAACTGTGGAGTGGTGAAAACCACAGAAAACGTGTTTCTCGCACTAACTAGCTCGAAAAGAGCGATCTCGATGTTTCAGCATACTTCGGATAGAAGTCTCACCAAGATTATCGTAAAAAATGCATATCTCAGCTGGAAACACCACGAAAATCAAGATATCGCCTGTTCTGCATTTCAAACGCACTGTGGAGTGGTGACAACAACCAGAGAACGTGTTTCTCGCATTAAATAGCTCGAAAAGAGCGATCTCGATGATTCAGCATATTTCGGACAGGAGTCTCACCAAGATTATCAAAGGAAATGCATATCTCAGCTTGAAACCCCACGAAAACCAAGATATCTCCGGTTCTGCATATCAAACGCACTGTGGAGTGGTGAAAACACTAGATAACGTGTTTCTCGCATTAAATAGCTCGAATAGTGCGATCTCGATGATTCTGCATACTTCTAACAGAAGTCTCACCAAGATTATCGCAGAAAATGCATATCTCAGCTTGAAACCCCACGAAAACCAAGATATCGCCGGTTTTGCATATCAAACGCACTGTGGAGTGGTGAAAACATCGGATAAGGTTTTTCTCGCATTAACTAGCTCGAAAAGAGCGATCTCGATGTTTCAGCATACTTCGGACAGAAGTCTCACCAAGATTATCGTAGAAAATGCATATCTCAGCTTGAAACCCGACGAAAACCGAGTTATCTCCGGTTCTGCACATCAAACGTACCGTGGAGTGGTGAAAACACCAGAAAACGTGTTTCGTGCATTAAGTAGCTCGAAAAGAGCGCTCTCGATGTTTCTGCATACTTCGGACAGATGTTTCACCAAGATTATCGTAGAAAATGCATATCTCAGCTTGAAACCCGACGAAAACCAAAATATCGCCGGTTCTGCATATCAAACCAACTGCGGAGTGGTGAAAACACCAGATAACGTGTTTCTCGCATTAAATAGCTCGAAAAGTGCGATCTCGATGATTCTGCATAGTTCTAACAGAAGTCTCACCAAGATTATCGCAGAAAATGCATATCTCAGCTTGAAACCCCACGAAAATCAAGATATCGCCGGTTCTGCATGTCAAACGTACTGTGGAGTGGTGAAAACACCAGAAAACGTGTGTCGTGAATTAAGTAGCTCGAAAAGAGCGATCTAGATGATTCTGCATACTTCTGACAAAAGACCCACCAAGATTATCGCAGAAAATGCATATCTCAGCCGGAAACACCACGAAAACCGAGTTATCTCCGGTTCTGCACATCAAACGTACCGTGGAGTGGTGAAAACACCAGAAAACGTGTTTCGTGCATTAAGTAGCTCGAAATGAGCGCTCTCGATGTTTCTGCATACTTCGGACAGATGTTTCACCAAGATTATCGTAGAAAATGCATATCTCAGCTTGAAACCCGACAAAAACCAAAATATCGCCGGTTCTGCATATCAAACCAACTGCGGAGTGGTGAAAACACCAGATAACGTGTTTCTCGCATTAAATAGCTCGAAAAGTGCGATCTCGATGATTCTGCATACTTCTAACAGAAGTCACACCAAGATTATCGAAGACAATGCATATCTCTGCATGCAACCCCACGAAAACCAAGATATCTACTGTTCTGCATATCCAACGAACTGTGGAGTGGTGAAAACCACAGAAAACGTGTTTCTCGCACTAACGAGCTCGAAAAGAGCGATCTCGATTATTCAGCATACTTCGGACAGAAGTCTCACCAAGATTATCGTAAAAAATGCATATCTCAGCTTGAAACCCCACGAAAACCAAGATATCGCCGGTTCTGCATATCAAACCAACTGTGGAGTGGTGAAAACACCAGATAACGTGTTTCGTGCATTAAGTAGCTCGAAAAGAGCGATCGAGTTATTCTGCATACTTCTGACAAAAGTCCCACCAAGATTATCGCAGAAAATGCATATCTCAGCTGGAAACACCACGAAAATCAAGATATCGCCTGTTCTGCATATCAAACGCAGTGTGGAGTGGTGAAAACCCCAGAAAACGAGTTTCTCGCATTAAATAGCTCGAAAAGAGCGCTCTCGATGTTTCTGCATACTTCGGACAGATGTTTCACCAAGATTATCGTAGAAAATGCATATCTCAGCTTGAAACCCGACCGAAACCAAGATATCTCCGGTTCTGCATGTCAAACGTACTGTGGAGTGGTGAAAACACCAGAAAACGTGTTTCGTGCATTAAGTAGCTCGAAAAGAGCGATCTAGATGATTCTGCATACTTCTGACAAAAGACCCACCAAGATTATCGCAGAAAATGCATATCTCAGCCGGAAACACCACGAAAACCGAGTTATCTCCGGTTCTGCACATCAAACGTACCGTGGAGTGGTGAAAACACCAGAAAACGTGTTTCGTGCATTAAGTAGCTCGAAATGAGCGCTCTCGATGTTTCTGCATACTTCGGACAGATGTTTCACCAAGATTATCGTAGAAAATGCATATCTCAGCTTGAAACCCGACAAAAACCAAAATATCGCCGGTTCTGCATATCAAACCAACTGCGGAGTGGTGAAAACACCAGATAACGTGTTTCTCGCATTAAATAGCTCGAAAAGTGCGATCTCGATGATTCTGCATACTTCTAACAGAAGTCACACCAAGATTATCGAAGACAATGCATATCTCTGCATGAAACCCCACGAAAACCAAGATATCTACTGTTCTGCATATCCAACGAACTGTGGAGTGGTGAAAACCACAGAAAACGTGTTTCTCGCACTAACCAGCTCGAAAAGAGCGATCTCGATTATTCAGCATACTTCGGACAGAAGTCTCACCAAGATTATCGTAAAAAATGCATATCTCAGCTTGAAACCCCACGAAAACCAAGATATCGCCGGTTCTGCATATCAAACCAACTGTGGAGTGGTGAAAACACCAGATAACGTGTTTCGTGCATTAAGTAGCTCGAAAAGAGCGATCGAGTTATTCTGCATACTTCTGACAAAAGTCCCACCAAGATTATCGCAGAAAATGCATATCTCAGCTGGAAACACCACGAAAATCAAGATATCGCCTGTTCTGCATATCAAACGCAGTGTGGAGTGGTGAAAACCCCAGAAAACGAGTTTCTCGCATTAAATAGCTCGAAAAGAGCGCTCTCGATGTTTCTGCATACTTCTGACTGAAGTCTCACCAAGATTATCGCAGAAAATGCATATCTCAGCTTGAAACCCCACGAAAACCAAGATATCGCCGGTTCTGCATATCAAACGCACTGTGTAGTGGTGAAAACACCGGATAAGGTTCTTCTTGCATTAACTAGCTCGAAAAGAGCGATCTCGATGTTTCAGCATACTTCGGACAGAAGTCTCACCAAGATTATCGCAGAAAATGCATATCTCAGCTTGAAACCCCACGAAAACCAAGATATCGCCGGTTCTGCATATCAAACGCACTGTGGAGTGGTGAAAACACCAGATTACGTGATTCTCGCATTAAATAGCTCGAAAAGAGCGATCTCGATGTCTCAGCATACTTCGGTCAAAAGTCTCACCAAGATTATCGTAGAAAATGCATATCTCAGCTTGAAACCCGACCGAAACCAAGATGTCTCCGGTTCTGCATGTCAAACGTACCGTGGAGTGGTGAGAACACCAGAAAACGTGTTTCGTGCATTAAGTAGCTCGAAAAGAGCGATCTAGATGATTCTGCATACTTCTGACAAAAGACCCACCAAGATTATCGCAGAAAATGCATATCTCAGCTGGAAACACCACGAAAACCGAGTTATCTCCGGTTCTGCACATAAAACGTACCGTGGAGTGGTGAAAACACCAGAAAACGTGTTTCGTGCATTAAGTAGCTCGAAAAGAGCGCTCTCGATGTTTCTGCATACTTCGGACAGATGTTTCACCAAGATTATCGTAGAAAATGCATATCTCAGCTTGAAACCCGACGAAAACCAAAATATCGCCGGTTCTGCATATCAAACCAACTGCGGAGTGGTGAAAACACCAGATAACGTGTTTCTCGCATTAAATAGCTCGAAAAGTGCGATCTCGATGATTCTGCATACTTCTAACAGATGTCACACCAAGATTATCGCCGAAAATGCATATCTCTGCTTGAAACCCCACGAAAACCAAGATATCTACTGTTCTGCATATCCAACGAACTGTGGAGTGGTGAAAACCACAGAAAACGTGTTTCTCGCACTAACCAGCTCGAAAAGAGCGATCTCGATTATTCAGCATACTTCGGACAGAAGTCTCACCAAGATTATCGCAGAATATGCATATCTCAGATTGAAACCCCACGAAAACCAAGATATCGCCGGTTCTGCATATCAGACGCACTGTGGAGTGGTGAAAACACCGGATAAGTTTCTTCTTGCATTAACTAGCTCGAAAATAGCGATCTCGATGTTTCAGCATACTTCGGACAGAAGTCTCACCAAGATTATCGCAGAAAATGCATATCTCAGCTTGAAACCCCACGAAAACAAAGATATCGCCGGATCTGCATATCAAACGCACTGTGGAGTGGTGAAAACACCAGATTACGTGATTCTCGCATTAAATAGCTCGAAAAGAGCGATCTCGATGTCTCAGCATACTTCGGACAAAAGTCTCACCAAGATTATCGCAGAAAATGCATATCTCAGCTTGAAACCCCACGAAAACCAAGATATCGCCGGTTCTGCATATCAAACGCACTGTGGAGTGGTGAAAACACCGGATAAGTTTCTTCTTGCATTAACTAGCTCGAAAATAGCGATCTCGATGTTTCAGCATACTTCGGACAGAAGTCTCACCAAGATTATCGCACAAAATGCATATCTCAGCTTGAAACCCCACGAAAACAAAGATATCGCCGGATCTGCATATCATACGCACTGTGGAGTGGTGAAAACACCAGATAACGTGTTTCTCGCATTAAATAGCTTGAAACGAGCGATCTCGATGATTAAGCATACTTCGGACAGAAGTCTCACCAAGATTATCGCAGAAAATGCATATCTCAGCTTGAAACCCGACGAAAACCGAGTTATCTCCGGTTCTGCACATCAAACGTACCGTGGAGTGGTGAAAACACCAGAAAACGTGTTTCGCGCATTAAGTAGCTCGAAAAGAGCGTTCTCGAAGATTCTTCATATTTCTGACAGAAGTCTCACCAGGATTATCGCAGAAATTGCATATCTCAGCTTGAATCCCCACGAAAACCAAGATATCGCCGGTTCTGCATATCAAACGCACTGAGGAGTGGTGAAAACACCAGATAACGTGTTTCTCGCATTAAATAGCTCGAAAAGAGCGATCTAGATGATTCAGCATACGTCGGACAGAAGTCTCACCAAGATTATCGCAGGAAATGCATATCTCAGCTTGAAACCCCACGAAAACCAAGATATCTCCGGTTCAGCTTATCCAACGAACTGTGGAGTGGTGAAAACCCCAGAAAACGTGTTTCTCGCATTAAATAGCTCGAAAGAGCGCTCTCGATGATTCTGCATACTTCTAACAGAAGTCTCACCAAGATTATCCCAGAAAATGCATATCTCAGCTTGAAACCCCACGAAAACCAAGATATCGCCGGTTTTGCATATCAAACGCACTGTGGAGTGGTGAAAACATCGGATAAGGTTTTTCTCGCATTAACTAGCTCGAAAAGAGCGATCTCGATGTTTCAGCATACTTCGGACAGAAGTCTCACCAAGATTATCGTAGAAAATGCATATCTCAGCTTGAAACCCGACGAAAACCGAGTTATCTCCGGTTCTGCATATCAAACGCACTGAGGAGTGGTGAAAACACCAGAAAACGTGTTTCGCGCATTAAGTAGCTCGAAAAGAGCGTTCTCGAAGATTCTTCATATTTCTGACAGAAGTCTCACCAAGATTATCGCAGAAAATGCATATCTCAGCTGGAAACACCATGAAAATCAAGATATCGCCTGTTCTGCATTTCAAACGCACTGTGGAGTGGTGACAACAACCAGAGAACGTGTTTCTCGCATTTCATAGCTCGAAAAGAGCGATCTCGATGATTCAGCATATTTCGGACAGGAGTCTCACCAAGATTATCAAAGTAAATGCATATCTCAGCTTGAAACCCCACGAAAACCAAGATATCTCCGGTTCTGCATATCAAACGCACTGTGGAGTGGTGAAAACACCAGATAACGTGTTTCTCGCATTAAATAGCTGGAATAGTGCGATCTCGATGATTCTGCATACTTCTAACAGAAGTCTCACCAAGATTATCCCAGAAAATGCATATCTCAGCTTGAAACCCCACGAAAACCAAGATATCGCCGGTTTTGCATATCAAACGCACTGTGGAGTGGTGAAAACATCGGATAAGGTTTTTCTCGCATTAACTAGCTCGAAAAGAGCGATCTCGATGTTTCAGCATACTTCGGACAGAAGTCTCACCAAGATTATCGTAGAAAATGCATATCTCAGCTTGAAACCCGACGAAAACCGAGTTATCTCCGGTTCTGCACATCAAACGTACCGTGGAGTGGTGAAAACACCAGAAAACGTGTTTCGTGCATTAAGTAGATCGAAAAGAGCGCTCTCGATGTTTCTGCATACTTCGGACAGATGTTTCACCAGGATTATCGTAGAAAATGCATATCTCAGCTTGAAACCCGACCGAAACCAAGATATCTCCGGTTCTGCATGTCAAACGTACTGTGGAGTGGTGAAAACACCCGAAAACGTGTTTCGTGCATTAAGTAACTCGAAAAGAGCGATCTCGATGATTCAGCATATTTCGGACAGGAGTCTCACCAAGATTATCAAAGGAAATGCATATCTCAGCTTGAAACCCCACGAAAACCAAGATATCTCCGGTTCTGCATATCAAACGCACTGTGGAGTGGTGAAAACACCAGATAACGTGTTTCTCGCATTAAATAGCTCGAATAGTGCGATCTCGATGATTCTGCATACTTCTAACAGAAGTCTCACCAAGATTATCGCAGAAAATGCATATCTCAGCTTGAAACCCCACGAAAACCAAGATATCGCCGGATTTGCATATCAAACGCACTGTGGAGTGGTGAAAACATCGGATAAGGTTTTTCTCGCATTAACTAGCTCGAAAAGAGCGTTCTCGATGTTTCAGCATACTTCGGACAGAAGTCTCACCAAGATTATCGTAGAAAATGCATATCTCAGCTTGAAACCCGACGAAAACCGAGTTATCTCCGGTTCTGCACATCAAACGTACCGTGGAGTGGTGAAAACACCAGAAAACGTGTTTCGTGCATTAAGTAGCTCGAAAAGAGCGCTCTCGATGTTTCTGCATACTTCGGACAGATGTTTCACCAAGATTATCGTAGAAAATGCATATCTCAGCTTGAAACCCGACGAAAACCAAAATATCGCCGGTTCTGCATATCAAACCAACTGCGGAGTGGTGAAAACACCAGATAACGTGTTTCTCGCATTAAATAGCTCGAAAAGTGCGATCTCGATGATTCTGCATAGTTCTAACAGAAGTCTCACCAAGATTATCGCAGAAAATGCATATCTCAGCTTGAAACCCCACGAAAATCAAGATATCGCCGGTTCTGCATGTCAAACGTACTGTGGAGTGGTGAAAACACCAGAAAACGTGTGTCGTGAATTAAGTAGCTCGAAAAGAGCGATCTAGATGATTCTGCATACTTCTGACAAAAGACCCACCAAGATTATCGCAGAAAATGCATATCTCAGCCGGAAACACCACGAAAACCGAGTTATCTCCGGTTCTGCACATCAAACGTACCGTGGAGTGGTGAAAACACCAGAAAACGTGTTTCGTGCATTAAGTAGCTCGAAATGAGCGCTCTCGATGTTTCTGCATACTTCGGACAGATGTTTCACCAAGATTATCGTAGAAAATGCATATCTCAGCTTGAAACCCGACAAAAACCAAAATATCGCCGGTTCTGCATATCAAACCAACTGCGGAGTGGTGAAAACACCAGATAACGTGTTTGTCGCATTAAATAGCTCGAAAAGTGCGATCTCGATGATTCTGCATACTTCTAACAGAAGTCACACCAAGATTATCGAAGACAATGCATATCTCTGCATGAAACCCCACGAAAACCAAGATATCTACTGTTCTGCATATCCAACGAACTGTGGAGTGGTGAAAACCACAGAAAACGTGTTTCTCGCACTAACCAGCTCGAAAAGAGCGATCTCGATTATTCAGCATACTTCGGACAGAAGTCTCACCAAGATTATCGTAAAAAATGCATATCTCAGCTTGAAACCCCACGAAAACCAAGATATCGCCGGTTCTGCATATCAAACCAACTGTGGAGTGGTGAAAACACCAGATAACGTGTTTCGTGCATTAAGTAGCTCGAAAAGAGCGATCGAGTTATTCTGCATACTTCTGACAAAATTCCCACCAAGATTATCGCAGAAAATGCATATCTCAGCTGGAAACACCACGAAAATCAAGATATCGCCTGTTCTGCATATCAAACGCAGTGTGGAGTGGTGAAAACCCCAGAAAACGAGTTTCTCGCATTAAATAGCTCGAAAAGAGCGCTCTCGATGTTTCTGCATACTTCGGACAGATGTTTCACCAAGATTATCGTAGAAAATGCATATCTCAGCTTGAAACCCGACCGAAACCAAGATATCTCCGGTTCTGCATGTCAAACGTACTGTGGAGTGGTGAAAACACCAGAAAACGTGTTTCGTGCATTAAGTAGCTCGAAAAGTGCGATCTAGATGATTCTGCATACTTCTGACTGAAGTCTCACCAAGATTATCGCAGAAAATGCATATCTCAGCTTGAAACCCCACGAAAACCAAGATATCGCCGGTTCTGCATATCAAACGCACTGTGTAGTGGTGAAAACACCGGATAAGGTTCTTCTTGCATTAACTAGCTCGAAAAGAGCGATCTCGATGTTTCAGCATACTTCGGACAGAAGTCTCACCAAGATTATCGCAGAAAATGCATATCTCAGCTTGAAACCCCACGAAAACCAAGATATCGCCGGTTCTGCATATCAAACGCACTGTGGAGTGGTGAAAACACCAGATTACGTGATTCTCGCATTAAATAGCTCGAAAAGAGCGATCTCGATGTCTCAGCATACATCGGACAAAAGTCTCACCAAGATTATCGTAGAAAATGCATATCTCAGCTTGAAACCCGACCGAAACCAAGATGTCTCCGGTTCTGCATGTCAAACGTACCGTGGAGTGGTGAGAACACCAGAAAACGTGTTTCGTGCATTAAGTAGCTCGAAAAGAGCGATCTAGATGATTCTGCATACTTCTGACAAAAGACCCACCAAGATTATCGCAGAAAATGCATATCTCAGCTGGAAACACCACGAAAACCGAGTTATCTCCGGTTCTGCACATAAAACGTACCGTGGAGTGGTGAAAACACCAGAAAACGTGTTTCGTGCATTAAGTAGCTCGAAAAGAGCGCTCTCGATGTTTCTGCATACTTCGGACAGATGTTTCACCAAGATTATCGTAGAAAATGCATATCTCAGCTTGAAACCCGACGAAAACCAAAATATCGCCGGTTCTGCATATCAAACCAACTGCGGAGTGGTGAAAACACCAGATAACGTGTTTCTCGCATTAAATAGCTCGAAAAGTGCGATCTCGATGATTCTGCATACTTCTAACAGATGTCACACCAAGATTATCGTCGAAAATGCATATCTCTGCTTGAAACCCCACGAAAACCAAGATATCTACTGTTCTGCATATCCAACGAACTGTGGAGTGGTGAAAACCACAGAAAACGTGTTTCTCGCACTAACCAGCTCGAAAAGAGCGATCTCGATTATTCAGCATACTTCGGACAGAAGTCTCACCAAGATTATCGCAGAATATGCATATCTCAGCTTGAAACCCCACGAAAACCAAGATATCGCCGGTTCTGCATATCAGACGCACTGTGGAGTGGTGAAAACACCGGATAAGTTTCTTCTTGCATTAACTAGCTCGAAAATAGCGATCTCGATGTTTCAGCATACTTCGGACAGAAGTCTCACCAAGATTATCGCAGAAAATGCATATCTCAGCTTGAAACCCCACGAAAACAAAGATATCGCCGGATCTGCATATCAAACGCACTGTGGAGTGGTGAAAACACCAGATTACGTGATTCTCGCATTAAATAGCTCGAAAAGAGCGATCTCGATGTCTCAGCATACTTCGGACAAAAGTCTCACCAAGATTATCGCAGAAAATGCATATCTCAGCTTGAAACCCCACGAAAACCAAGATATCGCCGGTTCTGCATATCAAACGCACTGTGGAGTGGTGAAAACACCGGATAAGTTTCTTCTTGCATTAACTAGCTCGAAAATAGCGATCTCGATGTATCAGCATACTTCGGACAGAAGTCTCACCAAGATTATCGCACAAAATGCATATCTCAGCTTGAAACCCCACGAAAACAAAGATATCGCCGGATCTGCATATCATACGCACTGTGGAGTGGTGAAAACACCAGATAACGTGTTTCTCGCATTAAATAGCTTGAAACGAGCGATCTCGATGATTAAGCATACTTCGGACAGAAGTCTCACCAAGATTATCGCAGAAAATGCATATCTCAGCTTGAAACCCGACGAAAACCGAGTTATCTCCGGTTCTGCACATCAGACGTACCGTGGAGTGGTGAAAACACCAGAAAACGTGTTTCGCGCATTAAGTAGCTCGAAATGAGCGTTCTCGAAGATTCTTCATATTTCTGACAGAAGTCTCACCAGGATTATCGCAGAAATTGCATATCTCAGCTTGAATCCCCACGAAAACCAAGATATCGCCGGTTCTGCATATCAAACGCACTGAGGAGTGGTGAAAACACCAGATAACGTGTTTCTCGCATTAAATAGCTCGAAAAGAGCGATCTAGATGATTCAGCATACGTCGGACAGAAGTCTCACCAAGATTATCGCAGGAAATGCATATCTCAGCTTGAAACCCCACGAAAACCAAGATATCTCCGGTTCAGCATATCCAACGAACTGTGGAGTGGTGAAAACCCCAGAAAACGTGTTTCTCGCATTAAATAGCTCGAAAGAGCGCTCTCGATGATTCTGCATACTTCTAACAGAAGTCTCACCAAGATTATCGCAGAAAATGCATATCTCAGCTGGAAACACCATGAAAATCAAGATATCGCCTGTTCTGCATTTCAAACGCACTGTGGAGTGGTGACAACAACCAGAGAACGTGTTTCTCGCATTTCATAGCTCGAAAAGAGCGATCTCGATGATTCAGCATATTTCGGACAGGAGTCTCACCAAGATTATCAAAGGAAATGCATATCTCAGCTTGAAACCCCACGAAAACCAAGATATCTCCGGTTCTGCATATCAAACGCACTGTGGAGTGGTGAAAACACCAGATAACGTGTTTCTCGCATTAAATAGCTCGAATAGTGCGATCTCGATGATTCTGCATACTTCTAACAGAAGTCTCACCAAGATTATCCCAGAAAATGCATATCTCAGCTTGAAACCCCACGAAAACCAAGATATCGCCGGTTTTGCATATCAAACGCACTGTGGAGTGGTGAAAACATCGGATAAGGTTTTTCTCGCATTAACTAGCTCGAAAAGAGCGATCTCGATGTTTCAGCATACTTCGGACAGAAGTCTCACCAAGATTATCGTAGAAAATGCATATCTCAGCTTGAAACCCGACGAAAACCGAGTTATCTCCGGTTCTGCACATCAAACGTACCGTGGAGTGGTGAAAACACCAGAAAACGTGTTTCGTGCATTAAGTAGATCGAAAAGAGCGCTCTCGATGTTTCTGCATACTTCGGACAGATGTTTCACCAAGATTATCGTAGAAAATGCATATCTCAGCTTGAAACCCGACGAAAACCAAAATATCGCCGGTTCTGCATATCAAACCAACTGCGGAGTGGTGAAAACACCAGATAACGTGTTTCTCGCATTAAATAGCTCGAAAAGTGCGATCTCGATGATTCTGCATAGTTCTA
The DNA here is from genome assembly GCA_951804975.1 of Anthophora plumipes. NCBI lineage: Eukaryota > Metazoa > Arthropoda > Insecta > Hymenoptera > Apidae > Anthophora > Anthophora plumipes. The sequence continues at coordinate 181,853 of CATORF010000757.1, forward strand.
ACAGAAGTCTCACCAAGATTATCGCAGAAAATGCATATCTCAGCTTGAAACCCCACGAAAATCAAGATATCGCCGGTTCTGCATGTCAAACGTACTGTGGAGTGGTGAAAACACCAGAAAACGTGTTTCGTGAATTAAGTAGCTCGAAAAGAGCGATCTAGATGATTCTGCATACTTCTGACAAAAGACCCACCAAGATTATCGCAGAAAATGCATATCTCAGCCGGAAACACCACGAAAACCGAGTTATCTCCGGTTCTGCACATCAAACGTACCGTGGAGTGGTGAAAACACCAGAAAACGTGTTTCGTGCATTAAGTAGCTCGAAATGAGCGCTCTCGATGTTTCTGCATTCTTCGGACAGATGTTTCACCAAGATTATCGTAGAAAATGCATATCTCAGCTTGAAACCCGACAAAAACCAAAATATCGCCGGTTCTGCATATCAAACCAACTGCGGAGTGGTGAAAACACCAGATAACGTGTTTCTCGCATTAAATAGCTCGAAAAGTGCGATCTCGATGATTCTGCATACTTCTAACAGAAGTCACACCAAGATTATCAAAGACAATGCATATCTCTGCTTGAAACCCCACGAAAACCAAGATATCTACTGTTCTGCATATCCAACGAACTGTGGAGTGGTTAAAACCACAGAAAACGTGTTTCTCGCACTAACCAGCTCGAAAAGAGCGATCTCGATTATTCAGCATACTTCGGACAGAAGTCTCACCAAGATTATCGTAAAAAATGCATATCTCAGCTTGAAACCCCACGAAAACCAAGATATCGCCGGTTCTGCATATCAAACCAACTGTGGAGTGGTGAAAACACCAGATAACGTGTTTCGTGCATTAAGTAGCTCGAAAAGAGCGATCGAGTTATTCTGCATACTTCTGACAAAAGTCCCACCAAGATTATCGCAGAAAATGCATATCTCAGCTGGAAACACCACGAAAATCAAGATATCGCCTGTTCTGCATATCAAACGCAGTGTGGAGTGGTGAAAACAACCAGAGAACGTGTTCCTCGGATTAAATAGCTCGAAAAGAGCGATCTCGATGATTCAGCATACTTCGGACAGAAGTCTCACCAAGATTATCGAAGGAAATGCTTATCTCAGCTTGAAACACCACGAAAACCAAGATATCTCCGGTTCTGCACATCCAACGAACTGTGGAGTGGTGAAAACCCCAGAAAACGAGTTTCTCGCATTAAATAGCTCGAAAAGAGCGCTCTCGATGTTTCTGCATACTTCGGACAGATGTTTCACCAAGATTATCGTAGAAAATGCATATCTCAGCTTGAAACCCGACCGAAACCAAGATATCTCCGGTTCTGCATGTCAAACGTACTGTGGAGTGGTGAAAACACCAGAAAACGTGTTTCGTGCATTAAGTAGCTCGAAAACTGCGATCTAGATGATTCTGCATACTTCTGACTGAAGTCTCACCAAGATTATCGCAGAAAATGCATATCTCAGCTTGAAACCCCACGAAAACCAAGATATCGCCGGTTCTGCATATCAAACGCACTGTGGAGTGGTGAAAACACCGGATAAGGTTCTTCTTGCATTAACTAGCTCGAAAAGAGCGATCTCGATGTTTCAGCATACTTCGGACAGAAGTCTCACCAAGATTATCGCAGAAAATGCATATCTCAGCTTGAAACCCCACGAAAACCAAGATATCGCCGGTTCTGCATATCAAACGCACTGTGGAGTGGTGAAAACACCAGATAACGTGTTTGTCGCATTAAATAGCTCGAAACGAGCGCTCTCGATGTTTCTGCATACTTCGGACAGATGTTTCACCAAGATTATCGTAGAAAATGCATATCTCAGCTTGAAACCCGCCGCAAACCGAGTTATCTCCGGTTCTGCATATCAAACGTACCGTGGAGTGGTGAAAACACCAGAAAACGTATTTCGCGTATTAAGTAGCTCGAAAAGAGTATTCTCGAAGATTCTGTATACTTCTGACAGAAGTCTCACCAGGATTATCGTAGAAAATGCATATCTCAGCTTGAAACCCGACCGAAACCAAGATGTCTCCGGTTCTGCATGTCAAACGTACCGTGGAGTGGTGAAAACACCAGAAAACGTGTTTCGCGCATTAAGTAGCTCGAAAAGAGCGTTCTCGAAGATTCTGCATACTTCTGACAGAAGTCTCACCAGGATTATCGTAGAAAATGCATATCTCAGCTTGAAACCCGACCGACACCAAGATATCTCCGGTTCTGCATGTCAAACGTACCGTGGAGTGGTGAAAACACCAGAAAACGTGTTTCGTGCATTAAGTAGCTCGAAAACAGCGCTCTCGATGTTTCTGCATACTTCGGACAGATGTTTCACCAAGATTATCGCAGGAAATGCATATCTCAGCTTGAAACCCCACGAAAACCAAGATATCGCCGGTTCTGCATATCAAACGCACTGTGGAGTGGTGAAAACACCGGATAAGTTTCTTCTTGCATTAACTAGCTCGAAAATAGCGATCTCGATGTATCAGCATACTTCGGACAGAAGTCTCACCAAGATTATCGCACAAAATGCATATCTCAGCTTGAAACCCCACGAAAACAAAGATATCGCCGGATCTGCATATCATACGCACTGTGGAGTGGTGAAAACACCAGATAACGTGTTTCTCGCATTAAATAGCTTGAAACGAGCGATCTCGATGATTAAGCATACTTCGGACAGAAGTCTCACCAAGATTATCGCAGAAAATGCATATCTCAGCTTGAAACCCGACGAAAACCGAGTTATCTCCGGTTCTGCACATCAGACGTACCGTGGAGTGGTGAAAACACCAGAAAACGTGTTTCGCGCATTAAGTAGCTCGAAATGAGCGTTCTCGAAGATTCTTCATATTTCTGACAGAAGTCTCACCAGGATTATCGCAGAAATTGCATATCTCAGCTTGAATCCCCACGAAAACCAAGATATCGCCGGTTCTGCATATCAAACGCACTGAGGAGTGGTGAAAACACCAGATAACGTGTTTCTCGCATTAAATAGCTCGAAAAGAGCGATCTAGATGATTCAGCATACGTCGGACAGAAGTCTCACCAAGATTATCGCAGGAAATGCATATCTCAGCTTGAAACCCCACGAAAACCAAGATATCTCCGGTTCAGCATATCCAACGAACTGTGGAGTGGTGAAAACCCCAGAAAACGTGTTTCTCGCATTAAATAGCTCGAAAGAGCGCTCTCGATGATTCTGCATACTTCTAACAGAAGTCTCACCAAGATTATCGCAGAAAATGCATATCTCAGCTGGAAACACCATGAAAATCAAGATATCGCCTGTTCTGCATTTCAAACGCACTGTGGAGTGGTGACAACAACCAGAGAACGTGTTTCTCGCATTTCATAGCTCGAAAAGAGCGATCTCGATGATTCAGCATATTTCGGACAGGAGTCTCACCAAGATTATCAAAGGAAATGCATATCTCAGCTTGAAACCCCACGAAAACCAAGATATCTCCGGTTCTGCATATCAAACGCACTGTGGAGTGGTGAAAACACCAGATAACGTGTTTCTCGCATTAAATAGCTCGAATAGTGCGATCTCGATGATTCTGCATACTTCTAACAGAAGTCTCACCAAGATTATCCCAGAAAATGCATATCTCAGCTTGAAACCCCACGAAAACCAAGATATCGCCGGTTTTGCATATCAAACGCACTGTGGAGTGGTGAAAACATCGGATAAGGTTTTTCTCGCATTAACTAGCTCGAAAAGAGCGATCTCGATGTTTCAGCATACTTCGGACAGAAGTCTCACCAAGATTATCGTAGAAAATGCATATCTCAGCTTGAAACCCGACGAAAACCGAGTTATCTCCGGTTCTGCACATCAAACGTACCGTGGAGTGGTGAAAACACCAGAAAACGTGTTTCGTGCATTAAGTAGATCGAAAAGAGCGCTCTCGATGTTTCTGCATACTTCGGACAGATGTTTCACCAAGATTATCGTAGAAAATGCATATCTCAGCTTGAAACCCGACGAAAACCAAAATATCGCCGGTTCTGCATATCAAACCAACTGCGGAGTGGTGAAAACACCAGATAACGTGTTTCTCGCATTAAATAGCTCGAAAAGTGCGATCTCGATGATTCTGCATAGTTCTAACAGAAGTCTCACCAAGATTATCGCAGAAAATGCATATCTCAGCTTGAAACCCCACGAAAATCAAGATATCGCCGGTTCTGCATGTCAAACGTACTGTGGAGTGGTGAAAACACCAGAAAACGTGTTTCGTGAATTAAGTAGCTCGAAAAGAGCGATCTAGATGATTCTGCATACTTCTGACAAAAGACCCACCAAGATTATCGCAGAAAATGCATATCTCAGCCGGAAACACCACGAAAACCGAGTTATCTCCGGTTCTGCACATCAAACGTACCGTGGAGTGGTGAAAACACCAGAAAACGTGTTTCGTGCATTAAGTAGCTCGAAATGAGCGCTCTCGATGTTTCTGCATTCTTCGGACAGATGTTTCACCAAGATTATCGTAGAAAATGCATATCTCAGCTTGAAACCCGACAAAAACCAAAATATCGCCGGTTCTGCATATCAAACCAACTGCGGAGTGGTGAAAACACCAGATAACGTGTTTCTCGCATTAAATAGCTCGAAAAGTGCGATCTCGATGATTCTGCATACTTCTAACAGAAGTCACACCAAGATTATCAAAGACAATGCATATCTCTGCTTGAAACCCCACGAAAACCAAGATATCTACTGTTCTGCATATCCAACGAACTGTGGAGTGGTTAAAACCACAGAAAACGTGTTTCTCGCACTAACCAGCTCGAAAAGAGCGATCTCGATTATTCAGCATACTTCGGACAGAAGTCTCACCAAGATTATCGTAAAAAATGCATATCTCAGCTTGAAACCCCACGAAAACCAAGATATCGCCGGTTCTGCATATCAAACCAACTGTGGAGTGGTGAAAACACCAGATAACGTGTTTCGTGCATTAAGTAGCTCGAAAAGAGCGATCGAGTTATTCTGCATACTTCTGACAAAAGTCCCACCAAGATTATCGCAGAAAATGCATATCTCAGCTGGAAACACCACGAAAATCAAGATATCGCCTGTTCTGCATATCAAACGCAGTGTGGAGTGGTGAAAACAACCAGAGAACGTGTTCCTCGGATTAAATAGCTCGAAAAGAGCGATCTCGATGATTCAGCATACTTCGGACAGAAGTCTCACCAAGATTATCGAAGGAAATGCTTATCTCAGCTTGAAACACCACGAAAACCAAGATATCTCCGGTTCTGCACATCCAACGAACTGTGGAGTGGTGAAAACCCCAGAAAACGAGTTTCTCGCATTAAATAGCTCGAAAAGAGCGCTCTCGATGTTTCTGCATACTTCGGACAGATGTTTCACCAAGATTATCGTAGAAAATGCATATCTCAGCTTGAAACCCGACCGAAACCAAGATATCTCCGGTTCTGCATGTCAAACGTACTGTGGAGTGGTGAAAACACCAGAAAACGTGTTTCGTGCATTAAGTAGCTCGAAAACTGCGATCTAGATGATTCTGCATACTTCTGACTGAAGTCTCACCAAGATTATCGCAGAAAATGCATATCTCAGCTTGAAACCCCACGAAAACCAAGATATCGCCGGTTCTGCATATCAAACGCACTGTGGAGTGGTGAAAACACCGGATAAGGTTCTTCTTGCATTAACTAGCTCGAAAAGAGCGATCTCGATGTTTCAGCATACTTCGGACAGAAGTCTCACCAAGATTATCGCAGAAAATGCATATCTCAGCTTGAAACCCCACGAAAACCAAGATATCGCCGGTTCTGCATATCAAACGCACTGTGGAGTGGTGAAAACACCAGATAACGTGTTTGTCGCATTAAATAGCTCGAAACGAGCGCTCTCGATGTTTCTGCATACTTCGGACAGATGTTTCACCAAGATTATCGTAGAAAATGCATATCTCAGCTTGAAACCCGCCGCAAACCGAGTTATCTCCGGTTCTGCATATCAAACGTACCGTGGAGTGGTGAAAACACCAGAAAACGTATTTCGCGTATTAAGTAGCTCGAAAAGAGTATTCTCGAAGATTCTGTATACTTCTGACAGAAGTCTCACCAGGATTATCGTAGAAAATGCATATCTCAGCTTGAAACCCGACCGAAACCAAGATGTCTCCGGTTCTGCATGTCAAACGTACCGTGGAGTGGTGAAAACACCAGAAAACGTGTTTCGCGCATTAAGTAGCTCGAAAAGAGCGTTCTCGAAGATTCTGCATACTTCTGACAGAAGTCTCACCAGGATTATCGTAGAAAATGCATATCTCAGCTTGAAACCCGACCGACACCAAGATATCTCCGGTTCTGCATGTCAAACGTACCGTGGAGTGGTGAAAACACCAGAAAACGTGTTTCGTGCATTAAGTAGCTCGAAAACAGCGCTCTCGATGTTTCTGCATACTTCGGACAGATGTTTCACCAAGATTATCGTAGAAAATGCATATCTCAGCTTGAAACCCGACGAAAACCAAAATATCGCCGGTTCTGCATATCAAACCAACTGCGGAGTGGTGAAAACACCAGATAACGTGTTTCTCGCATTAAATAGCTCGAAAAGTGCGATCTCGATGATTCTGCATACTTCTAACAGATGTCACACCAAGATTATCGGCGAAAATGCATATCTCTGCTTGAAACCCCACGAAAACCAAGATATCTACTGTTCTGCATATCCAACGAACTGTGGAGTGGTGAAAACCACAGAAAACGTGTTTCTCGCACTAACCAGCTCGAAAAGAGCGATCTCGATTATTCAGCATACTTCGGACAGAAGTCTCACCGAGATTATCGCAGAAAATGCATATCTCAGCTTGAAACCCCACGAAAACCAAGATATCGCCGGTTCTGCATATCAAACCAACTGTGGAGTGGTGAAAACACCAGATAACGTGTTTCGTGCATTAAGTAGCTCGAAAAGAGCGATCGAGTTATTCTGCATACTTCTGACAAAAGTCCCACCAAGATTATCGCAGAAAATGCATATCTCAGCTGGAAACACCACGAAAATCAAGATATCGCCTGTTCTGCATATCAAACGCAGTGTGGAGTGGTGAAAACAACCAGAGAACGTGTTCCTCGGATTAAATAGCTCGAAAAGAGCGATCTCGATGATTCAGCATACTTCGGACAGAAGTCTCACCAAGATTATCGAAGGAAATGCTTATCTCAGCTTGAAACACCACGAAAACCAAGATATCTCCGGTTCTGCACATCCAACGAACTGTGGAGTGGTGAAAACCCCAGAAAACGAGTTTCTCGCATTAAATAGCTCGAAAAGAGCGCTCTCGATGTTTCTGCATACTTCGGACAGATGTTTCACCAAGATTATCGTAGAAAATGCATATCTCAGCTTGAAACCCGACCGAAACCAAGATATCTCCGGTTCTGCATGTCAAACGTACTGTGGAGTGGTGAAAACACCAGAAAACGTGTTTCGTGCATTAAGTAGCTCGAAAACTGCGATCTAGATGATTCTGCATACTTCTGACTGAAGTCTCACCAAGATTATCGCAGAAAATGCATATCTCAGCTTGAAACCCCACGAAAACCAAGATATCGCCGGTTCTGCATATCAAACGCACTGTGGAGTGGTGAAAACACCGGATAAGGTTCTTCTTGCATTAACTAGCTCGAAAAGAGCGATCTCGATGTTTCAGCATACTTCGGACAGAAGTCTCACCAAGATTATCGCAGAAAATGCATATCTCAGCTTGAAACCCCACGAAAACCAAGATATCGCCGGTTCTGCATATCAAACGCACTGTGGAGTGGTGAAAACACCAGATAACGTGTTTGTCGCATTAAATAGCTCGAAACGAGCGCTCTCGATGTTTCTGCATACTTCGGACAGATGTTTCACCAAGATTATCGTAGAAAATGCATATCTCAGCTTGAAACCCGCCGCAAACCGAGTTATCTCCGGTTCTGCATATCAAACGTACCGTGGAGTGGTGAAAACACCAGAAAACGTATTTCGCGTATTAAGTAGCTCGAAAAGAGTATTCTCGAAGATTCTGCATACTTCTGACAGAAGTCTCACCAGGATTATCGTAGAAAATGCATATCTCAGCTTGAAACCCGACCGAAACCAAGATGTCTCCGGTTCTGCATGTCAAACGTACCGTGGAGTGGTGAAAACACCAGAAAACGTGTTTCGCGCATTAAGTAGCTCGAAAAGAGCGTTCTCGAAGATTCTGCATACTTCTGACAGAAGTCTCACCAGGATTATCGTAGAAAATGCATATCTCAGCTTGAAACCCGACCGACACCAAGATATCTCCGGTTCTGCATGTCAAACGTACCGTGGAGTGGTGAAAACACCAGAAAACGTGTTTCGTGCATTAAGTAGCTCGAAAACAGCGCTCTCGATGTTTCTGCATACTTCGGACAGATGTTTCACCAAGATTATCGTAGAAAATGCATATCTCAGCTTGAAACCCGACGAAAACCAAAATATCGCCGGTTCTGCATATCAAACCAACTGCGGAGTGGTGAAAACACCAGATAACGTGTTTCTCGCATTAAATAGCTCGAAAAGTGCGATCTCGATGATTCTGCATACTTCTAACAGATGTCACACCAAGATTATCGGCGAAAATGCATATCTCTGCTTGAAACCCCACGAAAACCAAGATATCTACTGTTCTGCATATCCAACGAACTGTGGAGTGGTGAAAACCACAGAAAACGTGTTTCTCGCACTAACCAGCTCGAAAAGAGCGATCTCGATTATTCAGCATACTTCGGACAGAAGTCTCACCGAGATTATCGCAGAAAATGCATATCTCAGCTTGAAACCCCACGAAAACCAAGATATCGCCGGTTCTGCATATCAAACGCACTGTGGAGTGGTGAAAACACCGGATAAGTTTCTTCTTGCATTAACTAGCTCGAAAATAGCGATCTCGATGTTTCAGCATACTTCGGACAGAAGTCCCACCAAGATTATCGCAGAAAATGCATATCTCAGCTTGAAACCCCACGAAAACAAAGATATCGCCGGATCTGCATATCATACGCACTGTGGAGTGGTGAAAACACCAGATAACGTGTTTCTCGCATTAAATAGCTCGAAACGAGCGATCTCGATTATTCAGCATACTTCGGACAGAAGTCTCACCAAGATTATCGCAGAAAATGCATATCTCAGCTTGAAACCCCACGAAAACCAAGATATCTCCGGTTCTGCATATCAAACGCACTGTGGAGTGGTGAAAACACCGGATAAGTTTCTTCCTGCATTAACTAGCTCGAAAATAGCGATCTCGATGTTTCAGCATACTTCGGACAGAAGTCTCACCAAGATTATCGCAGAAAATGCATATCTCAGCTTGAAACCCCACGAAAACAAAGATATCGCCGGATCTGCATATCATACGCACTGTGGAGTGGTGAAAACACCAGATAACGTGTTTCTCGCATTAAATAGCTCGAAACGAGCGATCTCGATGATTAAGCATACTTCGGACAGAAGTCTCACCAAGATTATCGCAGAAAATGCATATCTCAGCTTGAAACCCGACGAAAACCGAGTTATCTCCGGTTCTGCACATCAAACGTACCGTGGAGTGGTGAAAACACCAGAAAACGTGTTTCGCGCATTAAGTAGCTCGAAAAGAGCGTTCTCGAAGATTCTTCATATTTCTGACAGAAGTCTCACCAGGATTATCGCAGAAATTGCATATCTCAGCTTGAATCCCCACGAAAACCAAGATATCGCCGGTTCTGCATATCAAACGCACTGAGGAGTGGTGAAAACACCAGATAACGTGTTTCTCGCATTAAATAGCTCGAAAAGAGCGATCTAGATGATTCAGCATAAGTCGGACAGAAGTCTCACCAAGATTATCGTAGAAAATGCATATCTCAGCTTGAAACCCGACGAAAACCAAAATATCGCCGGTTCTGCATATCAAACCAACTGCGGAGTGGTGAAAACACCAGATAACGTGTTTCTCGCATTAAATAGCTCGAAAAGTGCGATCTCGATGTTTCTGCATACTTCGGACAGATGTTTCACCAAGATTATCGTAGAAAATGCATATCTAAGCTTGAAACCCGACGAAAACCAAAATATCGCCGGTTCTGCATATCAAACCAACTGCGGAGTGGTGAAAACACCAGATAACGTGTTTCTCGCATTAAATAGCTCGAAAAGTGCGATCTCGATGATTCTGCATACTTCTAACAGATGTCACACCAAGATTATCGCCGAAAATGCATATCTCTGCTTGAAACCCCACGAAAACCAAGATATCTACTGTTCTGCATATCCAACGAACTGTGGAGTGGTGAAAACCACAGAAAACGTGTTTCTCGCACTAACCAGCTCGAAAAGAGCGATCTCGATTATTCAGCATACTTCGGACAGAAGTCTCACCAAGATTATCGCAGAAAATGCATATCTCAGCTTGAAACCCCACGAAAACCAAGATATCGCCGGTTCTGCATATCAAACGCACTGTGGAGTGGTGAAAACACCGGATAAGTTTCTTCTTGCATTAACTAGCTCGAAAATAGCGATCTCGATGTTTCAGCATACTTCGGACAGAAGTCCCACCAAGATTATCGCAGAAAATGCATATCTCAGCTTGAAACCCCACGAAAACAAAGATATCGCCGGATCTGCATATCATACGCACTATGGAGTGGTGAAAACACCAGATAACGTGTTTCTCGCATTAAATAGCTCGAAACGAGCGATCTCGATTATTCAGCATACTTCGGACAGAAGTCTCACCAAGATTATCGCAGAAAATGCATATCTCAGCTTGAAACCCCACGAAAACCAAGGTATCGCCGGTTCTGCATATCAAACGCACTGTGGAGTGGTGAAAACACCGGATAAGTTTCTTCCTGCATTAACTAGCTCGAAAATAGCGATCTCGATGTTTCAGCATACTTCGGACAGAAGTCTCACCAAGATTATCGCAGAAAATGCATATCTCAGCTTGAAACCCCACGAAAACAAAGATATCGCCGGATCTGCATATCATACGCACTGTGGAGTGGTGAAAACACCAGATAACGTGTTTCTCGCATTAAATAGCTCGAAAAGAGCGATCTAGATGATTCAGCATATTTCGGACAGATGTTTCACCAAGATTATCGTAGAAAATGCATATCTCAGCTTGAAACCCGACGAAAACCAAAATATCGCCGGTTCTGCATATCAAACCAACTGCGGAGTGGTGAAAACACCAGATAACGTGTTTCTCGCATTAAATAGCTCGAAAAGTGCGATCTCGATGATTCTGCATAGTTCTAACAGAAGTCACACCAAGATTATCGCAGAAAATGCATATCTCAGCTTGAAACCCCACGAAAATCAAGATATCGCCGGTTCTGCATGTCAAACGTACTGTGGAGTGGTGAAAACACCAGAAAACGTGTTTCGTGAATTAAATAGCTCGAAAAGTGCGATCTCGATGATTCTGCATAGTTCTAACAGAAGTCACACCAAGATTATCGCAGAAAATGCATATCTCAGCTTGAAACCCCACGAAAATCAAGATATCGCCGGTTCTGCATGTCAAACGTACTGTGGAGTGGTGAAAACACCAGAAAACGTGTTTCGTGAATTAAGTAGCTCGAAAAGTGCGATCTCGATGATTCTGCATACTTCTAACAGAAGTCACACCAAGATTATCAAAGACAATGCATATCTCTGCTTGAAACCCCACGAAAACCAAGATATCTACTGTTCTGCATATCCAACGAACTGTGGAGTGGTGAAAACCACAGAAAACGTGTTTCTCGCACTAACTAGCTCGAAAAGAGCGATCTCGATTATTCAGCATACTTCGGACAGAAGTCTCACCAAGATTATCGTAAAAAATGCATATCTCAGCTTGAAACCCCACGAAAACCAAGATATCGCCGGTACTGCATATCAAACCAACTGTGGAGTGGTGAAAACACCAGATAACGTGTTTCGTGCATTAAGTAGCTCGAAAAGAGCGATCGAGTTATTCTGCATACTTCTGACAAAAGTCCCACCAAGATTATCGCAGAAAATGCATATCTCAGCTGGAAACACCACGAAAATCAAAATATCGCCTGTTCTGCATATCAAACGCAGTGTGGAGTGGTGAAAACAACCAGAGAACGTGTTCCTCGGATTAAATAGCTCGAAAAGAGCGATCTCGATGATTCAGCATACTTCGGACAGAAGTCTCACCAAGATTATCGAAGGAAATGCTTATCTCAGCTTGAAACACCACGAAAACCAAGATATCTCCGGTTCTGCACATCCAACGAACTGTGGAGTGGTGAAAACCCAAGAAAACCAGTTTCTCGCATTAAATAGCTCGAAAAGAGCGCTCTCGATGTTTCTGCATACTTCGGACAGATGTTCACCAAGATTATCGTAGAAAATGCATATCTCAGCTTGAAACCCGACCGAAACCAAGATATCTCCGGTTCTGCATGTCAAACGTACTGTGGAGTGGTGAAAACACCAGAAAACGTGTTTCGTGCATTAAGTAGCTCGAAAAGTGCGATCTAGATGATTCTGCATACTTCTGACTGAAGTCTCACCAAGATTATCGCAGAAAATGCATATCTCAGCTTGAAACCCCACGAAAACCAAGATATCGCCGGTTCTGCATATCAAACGCACTGTGGAGTGGTGAAAACACCGGATAAGGTTCTTCTTGCATTAACTAGCTCGAAAAGAGCGATCTCGATGTTTCAGCATACTTCGGACAGAAGTCTCACCAAGATTATCGCAGAAAATGCATATCTCAGCTTGAAACCCCACGAAAACCAAGATATCGCCGGTTCTGCATATCAAACGCACTGTGGAGTGGTGAAAACACCAGATTACGTGATTCTCGCATTAAATAGCTCGAAAAGAGCGATCTCGATGTCTCAGCATACTTCGGACAAAAGTCTCACCAAGATTATCGTAGAAAATGCATATCTCAGCTTGAAACCCGCCGAAAACCGAGTTATCTCCGGTTCTGCATATCAAACGTACCGTGGAGTGGTGAAAACACCAGAAAACGTATTTCGCGTATTAAGTAGCTCGAAAAGAGTGTTCTCGAAGATTCTGCATACTTCTGACAGAAGTCTCACCAGGATTATCGTAGAAAATGCATATCTCAGCTTGAAACCCGACCGAAACCAAGATGTCTCCGGTTCTGCATGTCAAACGTACCGTGGAGTGGTGAAAACACCAGAAAACGTGTTTCGCGCATTAAGTAGCTCGAAAAGAGCGTTCTCGAAGATTCTGCATACTTCTGACAGAAGTCTCACCAGGATTATCGTAGAAAATGCATATCTCAGCTTGAAACCCGACCGACACCAAGATATCTCCGGTTCTGCATGTCAAACGTACTGTGGAGTGGTGAAAACACCAGATAACGTGTTTGTCGCATTAAATAGCTCGAAACGAGCGCTCTCGATGTTTCTGCATACTTCGGACAGATGTTTCACCAAGATTATCGTAGAAAATGCATATCTCAGCTTGAAACCCGACGAAAACCAAAATATCGCCGGTTCTGCATATCAAACCAACTGTGGAGTGGTGAAAACACCAGATAACGTGTTTCGTGCATTAAGTAGCTCGAAAAGAGCGATCGAGTTATTCTGCATACTTCTGACAAAGGTCCCACCAAGATTATCGCAGAAAATGCATATCTCAGCTGGAAACACCACGAAAATCAAGATATCGCCGGTTCTGCATATCAAACGCACTGTGGAGTGGTGAAAACAACCAGAGAACGTGTTCCTCGCATTAAATAGCTCGAAAAGAGCGATCTCGATGATTCAGCATACTTCGGACAGAAGTCTCACCAAGAATATCGCAGGAAATGCATATCGCAGCTTGAAACACCACGAAAACCAAGATATCTCCGGTTCTGCATATCCAACGAACTGTGGAGTGGTGAAAACCCCAGAAAACGAGTTTCTCGCATTAAATAGCTCGAAAAGAGCGCTCTCGATGTTTCTGCATACTTCGGACAGATGTTTCACCAAGATTATCGTAGAAAATGCATATCTCAGCTTGAAACCCGACCGAAACCAAGATATCTCCGGTTCTGCATGTCAAACGTACTGTGGAGTGGTGAAAACACCAGAAAACGTGTTTCGTGCATTAAGTAGCTCGAAAAGTGCGATCTAGATGATTCTGCATACTTCTGACTGAAGTCTCACCAATATTATCGCAGAAAATGCATATCTCATCTCGAAACCTCACGAAAATCAAGATGTTGCCGGTTCTGCATATCAAACGCACTGTGGAGTGGTGAAAACAACCAGAGAACGTGTTTCTCGCATTAAATAGCTCGCATAGTTCGATCTCGATGATTCTGCATACTTCGGACAGAAGTCTTACCAAGATTATCGTAAAAAATGCATATCTCAACTTGAAACACCACGAAAACCAAGATATCGCTGGTACTGCATATCAAACGCACTGTGGAGTGGTGAAAACACCAGATAACGTGTTTCTCGCGTTAAATTGCTCGAAAAGAGCGTTCTCGAAGATCCTGCATACTTCTGACAGAAGTCTCACCAAGATTATCGTAGAAAATGCATATCTCAGCTTGAAACCCGACGAAAACCGAGTTATCTCCGGTTCTGCACATCAAACGTACCGCGGAATGGTGAAAACACCAGAAAACGTGATTCGCGCATTAAGTAGCTCCAAAAGAGCGTTCTCGAAGATTCTGCATACTTCTGACAGAAGTCTCACCAGGATTGTCGTAGAAAATGCATATCTCAGCTTGAAACCCGACCGAAACCAAGATATCTCCGGTTCTGCATGTCAAACGTACTGTGGAGTGGTGAAAATACCAGAAATCGTGTTTCGTGCATTAAGTAGCTCGAAAAGAGCGATCTAGAAGATTCTGCATACGTCTGACAAAAGTCCCACCAAGATTATCGCAGAAAATGCATATCTCAGCTGGAAACACCACGAAAACCGAGTTACCTCCGGTTCTGCACATCAAACGTACCGTGGAGTGGTGAAAACACCAGAAAACGAGTTTCTCGCATTAAATAGCTCGAAAAGAGCGCTCTCGATGTTTCTGCATACTTCGGACAGATGTTTCACCAAGATTACCGTAAAAAATGCATATCTCAGCTTGCAACCCCACTAAAACCAAGATATCGCTGGTTCTGTATATCAAACATACTGTGGGGTGCAGAAAACACCAGATAAAGTGTTTGTCGCATTAAATAGCTCGAATAGAGCGATCTCGATGATTCAGCATACTTCGGACAGAAGTCTCACCAAGATTATCGCAAGAAATGCATATCTCAGTTTGAAACCCCACGAAAACCAAGATATCGCCGGTTCTGCATATCAAACGCACTGTGGAGTGGTGAAAACACCGGATAAGGTTCTTCTTGCATTAACTAGCTCGAAAAGAGCGATCTCGATGTTTCAGCATACTTCGGACAGAAGTCTCACCAAGATTATCGCAGAAAATGCATATCTCAGCTTGAAACCCCACTAAAACCAAGATATCGCCGGTTCTACATATCAAACGCACTGTGGAGTGGTGAAAACACCAGATTACGTGATTCTCGCATTAAATTGCTCGAAAAGAGCGATCTCGATGATTCTGCATACCTCGGACAGAAGTCTCGCCAGGATTATCGCAGAAAATGCATATCTCAGCTTGAAACCCCACGAAAACCAAGATATCGCCGGTTCTACATATCAAACGCACTGTGGAGTGGTGAAAACACCGGATAAGGTTCTTCTTGCATTAACTAGCTCGAAAAGAGCGATCTCGATGTTTCAGCATACTTCGGACAGAAGTCTCACCAAGATTATCGCAGAAAATGCATATCTCAGCTTGAAACCCCACGAAAACCAAGATATCGCCGGTTCTGCATATCAAACGCACTGTGGAGTGGTGAAAACACCAGATTACGTGATTCTCGCATTAAATAGCTCGAAAAGAGCGATCTCGATGTCTCAGCATACTTCGGACAAAAGTCTCACCAAGATTATCGTAGAAAATGCATATCTCAGCTTGAAACCCGCCGAAAACCGAGTTATCTCCGGTTCTGCATATCAAACGTACCGTGGAGTGGTGAAAACACCAGAAAACGTATTTCGCGTATTAAGTAGCTCGAAAAGAGTGTTCTCGAAGATTCTGCATACTTCTGACAGAAGTCTCACCAGGATTATCGTAGAAAATGCATATCTCAGCTTGAAACCCGACCGAAACCAAGATGTCTCCGGTTCTGCATGTCAAACGTACCGTGGAGTGGTGAAAACACCAGAAAACGTGTTTCGCGCATTAAGTAGCTCGAAAAGAGCGTTCTCGAAGATTCTGCATACTTCTGACAGAAGTCTCACCAGGATTATCGTAGAAAATGCATATCTCAGCTTGAAACCCGACCGACACCAAGATATCTCCGGTTCTGCATGTCAAACGTACTGTGGAGTGGTGAAAACACCAGATAACGTGTTTGTCGCATTAAATAGCTCGAAACGAGCGCTCTCGATGTTTCTGCATACTTCGGACAGATGTTTCACCAAGATTATCGTAGAAAATGCATATCTCAGCTTGAAACCCGACGAAAACCAAAATATCGCCGGTTCTGCATATCAAACCAACTGTGGAGTGGTGAAAACACCAGATAACGTGTTTCGTGCATTAAGTAGCTCGAAAAGAGCGATCGAGTTATTCTGCATACTTCTGACAAAAGTCCCACCAAGATTATCGCAGAAAATGCATATCTCAGCTGGAAACACCACGAAAATCAAGATATCGCCGGTTCTGCATATCAAACGCACTGTGGAGTGGTGACAACAACCAGAGAACGTGTTCCTCGCATTAAATAGCTCGAAAAGAGCGATCTCGATGATTCAGCATACTTCGGACAGAAGTCTCACCAAGAATATCGCAGGAAATGCATATCGCAGCTTGAAACACCACGAAAACCAAGATATCTCCGGTTCTGCATATCCAACGAACTGTGGAGTGGTGAAAACCCCAGAAAACGAGTTTCTCGCATTAAATAGCTCGAAAAGAGCGCTCTCGATGTTTCTGCATACTTCGGACAGATGTTTCACCAAGATTATCGTAGAAAATGCATATCTCAGCTTGAAACCCGACCGAAACCAAGATATCTCCGGTTCTGCATGTCAAACGTACTGTGGAGTGGTGAAAACACCAGAAAACGTGTTTCGTGCATTAAGTAGCTCGAAAAGTGCGATCTAGATGATTCTGCATACTTCTGACTGAAGTCTCACCAATATTATCGCAGAAAATGCATATCTCATCTCGAAACCTCACGAAAATCAAGATGTTGCCGGTTCTGCATATCAAACGCACTGTGGAGTGGTGAAAACAACCAGAGAACGTGTTTCTCGCATTAAATAGCTCGAAAAGAGCGATCTCGATGATTCAGCATATTTCGGACAGGAGTCTCACCAAGATTATCAAAGGAAATGCATATCTCAGCTTGAAACCCCACGAAAACCAAGATATCTCCGGTTCTGCATATCAAACGCACTGTGGAGTGGTGAAAACACCAGATAACGTGTTTCTCGCATTAAATAGCTCGAATAATGCGATCTCGATGATTCTGCATACTTCTAACAGAAGTCTCACCAAGATTATCGCAGAAAATGCATATCTCAGCTTGAAACCCCACGAAAACCAAGATATCGCCGGTTTTGCATATCAAACGCACTGTGGAGTGGTGAAAACATCGGGTAAGGTTTTTCTCGCATTAACTAGCTCGAAAAGAGCGATCTCGATGTTTCAGCATACTTCGGACAGAAGTCTCACCAAGATTATCGTAGAAAATGCATATCTCAGCTTGAAACCCGACGAAAACCGAGTTATCTCCGGTTCTGCACATCAAACGTACCGTGGAGTGGTGAAAACACCAGAAAACGTGTTTCGTGCATTAAGTAGATCGAAAAGAGCGCTCTCGATGTTTCTGCATACTTCGGACAGATGTTTCACCAAGATTATCGTAGAAAATGCATATCTCAGCTTGAAACCCGACGAAAACCAAAATATCGCCGGTTCTGCATATCAAACCAACTGCGGAGTGGTGAAAACACCAGATAACGTGTTTCTCGCATTAAATAGCTCGAAAAGTGCGATCTCGATGATTCTGCATAGTTCTAACAGAAGTCACACCAAGATTATCGCAGAAAATGCATATCTCAGCTTGAAACCCCACGAAAATCAAGATATCGCCGGTTCTGCATGTCAAACGTACTGTGGAGTGGTGAAAACACCAGAAAACGTGTTTCGTGAATTAAATAGCTCGAAAAGTGCGATCTCGATGATTCTGCATAGTTCTAACAGAAGTCACACCAAGATTATCGCAGAAAATGCATATCTCAGCTTGAAACCCCACGAAAATCAAGATATCGCCGGTTCTGCATGTCAAACGTACTGTGGAGTGGTGAAAACACCAGAAAACGTGTTTCGTGAATTAAGTAGCTCGAAAAGTGCGATCTCGATGATTCTGCATACTTCTAACAGAAGTCACACCAAGATTATCAAAGACAATGCATATCTCTGCTTGAAACCCCACGAAAACCAAGATATCTACTGTTCTGCATATCCAACGAACTGTGGAGTGGTGAAAACCACAGAAAACGTGTTTCTCGCACTAACTAGCTCGAAAAGAGCGATCTCGATTATTCAGCATACTTCGGACAGAAGTCTCACCAAGATTATCGTAAAAAATGCATATCTCAGCTTGAAACCCCACGAAAACCAAGATATCGCCGGTACTGCATATCAAACCAACTGTGGAGTGGTGAAAACACCAGATAACGTGTTTCGTGCATTAAGTAGCTCGAAAAGAGCGATCGAGTTATTCTGCATACTTCTGACAAAAGTCCCACCAAGATTATCGCAGAAAATGCATATCTCAGCTGGAAACACCACGAAAATCAAAATATCGCCTGTTCTGCATATCAAACGCAGTGTGGAGTGGTGAAAACAACCAGAGAACGTGTTCCTCGGATTAAATAGCTCGAAAAGAGCGATCTCGATGATTCAGCATACTTCGGACAGAAGTCTCACCAAGATTATCGAAGGAAATGCTTATCTCAGCTTGAAACACCACGAAAACCAAGATATCTCCGGTTCTGCACATCCAACGAACTGTGGAGTGGTGAAAACCCAAGAAAACGAGTTTCTCGCATTAAATAGCTCGAAAAGAGCGCTCTCGATGTTTCTGCATACTTCGGACAGATGTTTCACCAAGATTATCGTAGAAAATGCATATCTCAGCTTGAAACCCGACCGAAACCAAGATATCTCCGGTTCTGCATGTCAAACGTACTGTGGAGTGGTGAAAACACCAGAAAACGTGTTTCGTGCATTAAGTAGCTCGAAAAGTGCGATCTAGATGATTCTGCATACTTCTGACTGAAGTCTCACCAAGATTATCGCAGAAAATGCATATCTCAGCTTGAAACCCCACGAAAACCAAGATATCGCCGGTTCTGCATATCAAACGCACTGTGGAGTGGTGAAAACACCGGATAAGGTTCTTCTTGCATTAACTAGCTCGAAAAGAGCGATCTCGATGTTTCAGCATACTTCGGACAGAAGTCTCACCAAGATTATCGCAGAAAATGCATATCTCAGCTTGAAACCCCACGAAAACCAAGATATCGCCGGTTCTGCATATCAAACGCACTGTGGAGTGGTGAAAACACCAGATTACGTGATTCTCGCATTAAATAGCTCGAAAAGAGCGATCTCGATGTCTCAGCATACTTCGGACAAAAGTCTCACCAAGATTATCGTAGAAAATGCATATCTCAGCTTGAAACCCGCCGAAAACCGAGTTATCTCCGGTTCTGCATATCAAACGTACCGTGGAGTGGTGAAAACACCAGAAAACGTATTTCGCGTATTAAGTAGCTCGAAAAGAGTGTTCTCGAAGATTCTGCATACTTCTGACAGAAGTCTCACCAGGATTATCGTAGAAAATGCATATCTCAGCTTGAAACCCGACCGAAACCAAGATGTCTCCGGTTCTGCATGTCAAACGTACCGTGGAGTGGTGAAAACACCAGAAAACGTGTTTCGCGCATTAAGTAGCTCGAAAAGAGCGTTCTCGAAGATTCTGCATACTTCTGAAAGAAGTCTCACCAGGATTATCGTAGAAAATGCATATCTCAGCTTGAAACCCGACCGACACCAAGATATCTCCGGTTCTGCATGTCAAACGTACTGTGGAGTGGTGAAAACACCAGATAACGTGTTTGTCGCATTAAATAGCTCGAAACGAGCGCTCTCGATGTTTCTGCATACTTCGGACAGATGTTTCACCAAGATTATCGTAGAAAATGCATATCTCAGCTTGAAACCCGACGAAAACCAAAATATCGCCGGTTCTGCATATCAAACCAACTGTGGAGTGGTGAAAACACCAGATAACGTGTTTCGTGCATTAAGTAGCTCGAAAAGAGCGATCGAGTTATTCTGCATACTTCTGACAAAGGTCCCACCAAGATTATCGCAGAAAATGCATATCTCAGCTGGAAACACCACGAAAATCAAGATATCGCCGGTTCTGCATATCAAACGCACTGTGGAGTGGTGAAAACAACCAGAGAACGTGTTCCTCGCATTAAATAGCTCGAAAAGAGCGATCTCGATGATTCAGCATACTTCGGACAGAAGTCTCACCAAGAATATCGCAGGAAATGCATATCGCAGCTTGAAACACCATGAAAACCAAGATATCTCCGGTTCTGCATATCCAACGAACTGTGGAGTGGTGAAAACCCCAGAAAACGAGTTTCTCGCATTAAATAGCTCGAAAAGAGCGCTCTCGATGTTTCTGCATACTTCGGACAGATGTTTCACCAAGATTATCGTAGAAAATGCATATCTCAGCTTGAAACCCGACCGAAACCAAGATATCTCCGGTTCTGCATGTCAAACGTACTGTGGAGTGGTGAAAACACCAGAAAACGTGTTTCGTGCATTAAGTAGCTCGAAAAGTGCGATCTAGATGATTCTGCATACTTCTGACTGAAGTCTCACCAATATTATCGCAGAAAATGCATATCTCATCTCGAAACCTCACGAAAATCAAGATGTTGCCGGTTCTGCATATCAAACGCACTGTGGAGTGGTGAAAACAACCAGAGAACGTGTTTCTCGCATTAAATAGCTCGCATAGTTCGATCTCGATGATTCTGCATACTTCGGACAGAAGTCTTACCAAGATTATCGTAAAAAATGCATATCTCAACTTGAAACACCACGAAAACCAAGATATCGCTGGTACTGCATATCAAACGCACTGTGGAGTGGTGAAAACACCAGATAACGTGTTTCTCGCGTTAAATTGCTCGAAAAGAGCGTTCTCGAAGATCCTGCATACTTCTGACAGAAGTCTCACCAAGATTATCGTAGAAAATGCATATCTCAGCTTGAAACCCGACGAAAACCGAGTTATCTCCGGTTCTGCACATCAAACGTACCGCGGAATGGTGAAAACACCAGAAAACGTGATTCGCGCATTAAGTAGCTCCAAAAGAGCGTTCTCGAAGATTCTGCATACTTCTGACAGAAGTCTCACCAGGATTGTCGTAGAAAATGCATATCTCAGCTTGAAACCCGACCGAAACCAAGATATCTCCGGTTCTGCATGTCAAACGTACTGTGGAGTGGTGAAAATACCAGAAATCGTGTTTCGTGCATTAAGTAGCTCGAAAAGAGCGATCTAGAAGATTCTGCATACGTCTGACAAAAGTCCCACCAAGATTATCGCAGAAAATGCATATCTCAGCTGGAAACACCACGAAAACCGAGTTACCTCCGGTTCTGCACATCAAACGTACCGTGGAGTGGTGAAAACACCAGAAAACGAGTTTCTCGCATTAAATAGCTCGAAAAGAGCGCTCTCGATGTTTCTGCATACTTCGGACAGATGTTTCACCAAGATTACCGTAAAAAATGCATATCTCAGCTTGAAACCCCACTAAAACCAAGATATCGCTGGTTCTGTATATCAAACATACTGTGGGGTGCAGAAAACACCAGATAAAGTGTTTGTCGCATTAAATAGCTCGAATAGAGCGATCTCGATGATTCAGCATACTTCGGACAGAAGTCTCACCAAGATTATCGCAAGAAATGCATATCTCAGTTTGAAACCCCACGAAAACCAAGATATCGCCGGTTCTGCATATCAAACGCACTGTGGAGTGGTGAAAACACCGGATAAGGTTCTTCTTGCATTAACTAGCTCGAAAAGAGCGATCTCGATGTTTCAGCATACTTCGGACAGAAGTCTCACCAAGATTATCGCAGAAAATGCATATCTCAGCTTGAAACCCCACTAAAACCAAGATATCGCCGGTTCTACATATCAAACGCACTGTGGAGTGGTGAAAACACCAGATTACGTGATTCTCGCATTAAATTGCTCGAAAAGAGCGATCTCGATGATTCTGCATACCTCGGACAGAAGTCTCGCCAGGATTATCGCAGAAAATGCATATCTCAGCTTGAAACCCCACGAAAACCAAGATATCGCCGGTTCTACATATCAAACGCACTGTGGAGTGGTGAAAACACCGGATAAGGTTCTTCTTGCATTAACTAGCTCGAAAAGAGCGATCTCGATGTTTCAGCATACTTCGGACAGAAGTCTCACCAAGATTATCGCAGAAAATGCATATCTCAGCTTGAAACCCCACGAAAACCAAGATATCGCCGGTTCTGCATATCAAACGCACTGTGGAGTGGTGAAAACACCAGATTACGTGATTCTCGCATTAAATAGCTCGAAAAGAGCGATCTCGATGTCTCAGCATACTTCGGACAAAAGTCTCACCAAGATTATCGTAGAAAATGCATATCTCAGCTTGAAACCCGCCGAAAACCGAGTTATCTCCGGTTCTGCATATCAAACGTACCGTGGAGTGGTGAAAACACCAGAAAACGTATTTCGCGTATTAAGTAGCTCGAAAAGAGTGTTCTCGAAGATTCTGCATACTTCTGACAGAAGTCTCACCAGGATTATCGTAGAAAATGCATATCTCAGCTTGAAACCCGACCGAAACCAAGATGTCTCCGGTTCTGCATGTCAAACGTACCGTGGAGTGGTGAAAACACCAGAAAACGTGTTTCGCGCATTAAGTAGCTCGAAAAGAGCGTTCTCGAAGATTCTGCATACTTCTGACAGAAGTCTCACCAGGATTATCGTAGAAAATGCATATCTCAGCTTGAAACCCGACCGACACCAAGATATCTCCGGTTCTGCATGTCAAACGTACTGTGGAGTGGTGAAAACAACAGATAACGTGTTTGTCGCATTAAATAGCTCGAAACGAGCGCTCTCGATGTTTCTGCATACTTCGGACGGATGTTTCACCAAGATTATCGTAGAAAATGCATATCTCAGCTTGAAACCCGACGAAAACCAAAATATCGCCGGTTCTGCATATCAAACCAACTGTGGAGTGGTGAAAACACCAGATAACGTGTTTCGTGCATTAAGTAGCTCGAAAAGAGCGATCGAGTTATTCTGCATACTTCTGACAAAAGTCCCACCAAGATTATCGCAGAAAATGCATATCTCAGCTGGAAACACCACGAAAATCAAGATATCGCCGGTTCTGCATATCAAACGCACTGTGGAGTGGTGACAACAACCAGAGAACGTGTTCCTCGCATTAAATAGCTCGAAAAGAGCGATCTCGATGATTCAGCATACTTCGGACAGAAGTCTCACCAAGAATATCGCAGGAAATGCATATCGCAGCTTGAAACACCACGAAAACCAAGATATCTCCGGTTCTGCATATCCAACGAACTGTGGAGTGGTGAAAACCCCAGAAAACGAGTTTCTCGCATTAAATAGCTCGAAAAGAGCGCTCTCGATGTTTCTGCATACTTCGGACAGATGTTTCACCAAGATTATCGTTGTAAATGCATATCTCAGCTTGAAACCCGACCGAAACCAAGATATCTCCGGTTCTGCATGTCAAACGTACTGTGGAGTGGTGAAAACACCAGAAAACGTGTTTCGTGCATTAAGTAGCTCGAAAAGTGCGATCTAGATGATTCTGCATACTTCTGACTGAAGTCTCACCAATATTATCGCAGAAAATGCATATCTCATCTCGAATCCTCACGAAAATCAAGATGTTGCCGGTTCTGCATATCAAACGCACTGTGGAGTGGTGAAAACAACCAGAGAACGTGTTTCTCGCATTAAATAGCTCGCATAGTTCGATCTCGATGATTCTGCATACTTCGGACAGAAGTCTTACCAAGATTATCGTAAAAAATGCATATCTCAACTTGAAACACCACGAAAACCGAGTTATCTCCGGTTCTGCACATCAAACGTACCGCGGAATGGTGAAAACACCAGAAAACGTGATTCGCGCATTAAGTAGCTCCAAAAGAGCGTTCTCGAAGATTCTGCATACTTCTGACAGAAGTCTCACCAGGATTGTCGTAGAAAATGCATATCTCAGCTTGAAACCCGACCGAAACCAAGATATCTCCGGTTCTGCATGTCAAACGTACTGTGGAGTGGTGAACATACCAGAAATCGTGTTTCGTGCATTAAGTAGCTCGAAAAGAGCGATCTAGAAGATTCTGCATACGTCTGACAAAAGTCCCACCAAGATTATCGCAGAAAATGCATATCTCAGCTGGAAACACCACGAAAACCGAGTTACCTCCGGTTCTGCACATCAAACGTACCGTGGAGTGGTGAAAACACCAGATTACGTGATTCTCGCATTAAATTGCTCGAAAAGAGCGATCTCGATGATTCTGCATACCTCGGACAGAAATCTCGCCAGGATTATCGCAGAAAATGCATATCTCAGCTTGAAACCCCACGAAAACCAAGATATCGCCGGTTCTGCATATCAAACGCACTGTGGGGTGCTGAAAACACCAGATAAGGTTCTTCTTGCATTAACTAGCTCGAAAAGAGCGATCTCGATGATTCTGCATACTTCTAACAGAAGTCTCACCAAGATTATCGCAGAAAATGCATATCTCAGCTTGAAACCCGACGAAAACCGAGTTATCTCCGGTTCTGCACATCAAACGTACCTTGGAGTGGTGAAAACACCAGAAAACGTGTTTTGCGCATTAAGTAGCTCGAAAAGAGCGTTCTCGAAGATTCTTCATACTTCTGACAGAAGTCTCACCAGGATTATCGCAGAAAATGCATATCTCAGCTTGAAACCCCACGAAAACCAAGATATCGCCGGTTCTGCATATCAAACGCACTGTGGGGTGCTGAAAACACCAGATAACGTGTTTGTCGCATTAAATAGCTCGAAAAGAGCGCTCTCGATGTTTCTGCATACTTCGGACAGATGTTTCACCAAGCTTATCGTAAAACATGCATATCTCAGCTTGATACACCACGAAAACCAAGATGTCGCCGGTTCTGCATATCAAACGCACTGTGGAGTGGTGAAAACACCAGATAACGTGTTTCTCGCATTACATAGCTCGAAAAGAGCGATCTCGATGATTCTGCATACTTCGGACAGAAGTCTCACCAAGATTATCGTAGAAAATGCATATCTCAGCTTGAAACCCGACGAAAACCGAGTTATCACCGATTCTGCATATCCAACGAACTGTGGAGTGGTGAAAACCCCAGAAAACGAGTTTCTCGCATTAAATAGCTCGAAAAGAGCGCTCTCGATGTTTCTGCATACTTCGGACAGATGTTTCACCAAGCTTATCGTAAAACATGCATATCTCAGCTTGATACACCACGAAAACCAAGATATCGCCGGTTCTGCATATCAAACGCACTGTGGAGTGGTGAAAACACCGGATAAGATTTTTCTCGCATTAACTAGCACGAGAAGAGCGATCTCGATGATTCAGCATACTTCGGACAGAAGTCTCACCAAGATTATCGCAGGAAATGCATATCTCATCTTGAAACCCCACGAAAACCAAAATATCTCCGGTTCTGCATATCATACGCACTGTGGAGTGGTGAAAACACCAGATTACGTGTTTCTCGCATTAAATAGCTCGAACAGAGCGTTCTCGAAGATCCTGCATACTTCTGACAGAAGTCTCACCAAGATTATCGTAGAAAATGCATATCTCAGCTTGAAACCCGACCGAAACCAAGATATCTCCGGTTCTGCATGTCAAACGTACTGTGGAGTGGTGAAAACACCAGAAAACGTGTTTCGTGCATTAAGTGGCTCGAAAAGAGCGATCTAGTTGATTCTGCATACTTCTGACAAAAGGCCCACCAAGATTATCGCAGAAAATGCATATCTCAGCTGGAAACACCACGAAAATCAAGATATCGCCTGTTCTGCATATCAAACGCACTGTGGAGTGGTGAAAGCAACCAGAGAACGTGTTTCTCGCATTAAATAGCTCGAAAAGAGCGATCTCGATGATTCAGCATATTTCGGACAGGAGTCTCACCAAGATTATCAAAGGAAATGCATATCTCAGCTTGAAACCCGACGAAAACCGAGTTATCTCCGGTTCTGCACATCAAACGTACCGTGGAGTGGTGAAAACACCAGAAAACGTATTTCGCGCATTAAGTAGCTCGAAAAGAGCGATCTCGATGATTCAGCATATTTCGGACAGGAGTCTCACCAAGATTATCGCAGGAAATGCATATCTCAGCTTGAAACCCGACGAAATCCAAGGTATCTCCGGTTCTGCATATCCAACGAACTGTGGAGTGGTGAAAACCCCAGAAAACGAGTTTCTCGCATTAAATAGCTCGAAAAGAGCGCTCTCGATGTTTCTGCATACTTCGGACAGATGTTTCACCAAGATTATCGCAGAAAATGCATATCTCAGCTTGAAACCCCACGAAAACCAAGATATCGCCGGTTCTGCATATCGAACGCACTGTGGAGTGGTGAAAACACCGGATAAGATTTTTCTCGCATTAACTAGCACGAAAAGAGCGATCTCGATGTTTCAGCATACTTCGGACAGAAGTCTCACCAAGATTATCGCAGAAAATGCATATCTCACCTTGAAACCCCACGAAAACCAAAATATCGCCGGTTCTGCATATCATACGCACTGTGGAGTGGTGAAAACACCAGATTACGTGTTTCTCGCATTAAATAGCTCGAAAAGAGCGTTCTCGAAGATTCTGCATACTTCTGACAGAAGTCTCACCAGGATTATCGTAGAAAATGCATATCTCAGCTGGAAACACCACGAAAATCAAGATATCGCCTGTTCTGCATATCAAACGCACTGTGGAGTGGTGAAAACAACCAGAGATAGTGTTTCTCGCATTAAATAGCTCGAGAAGAGCGATCTCGATGATTCAGCATACTTCGGACAGAAGTCTCACCAAGATTATCGCAGAAAATGCATATCTCAGCTTTGAACCCCACGAAAACCAAGATATCGCCGGTTCTGCATATCAAACGCACTGTGGAGTGGTGAAAACACCGGATAAGGTTCTTCTTGCATTAACTAGCTCGAAAAGTGCGATCTCGAAGTTTCTGCATACTTCTGACAGAAGTCTCACAAGGATTATCGTAGAAAATGCATATCTCAGCTTGAAACCCGGACGAATCCAAGATATCTCAGTTCTGCATGTCAAACGTTCTGCGGAGTGGTGAAAACACCAGAAAACGTGTTTCGTGCATGAAGTAGCTCGAAAAGAGCGTTCTCGAAGATTCTGCATACTTCTGACAGAAGTCTCACCAACATTATCGTAGAAAATGCATATCTCAGCTGGAAACGCCACGAAAATCAAGATATCGCCGGTTCTGCACATCAAACGTACCGTGGATTGGTGAAAACACCAGAAAACGTGTTTCGCGCATTAAGTAGCTCGAAAAGAGCGTTCTCGAAGATTCTGCCTACTTCTGACAGAAGTCTCACCAGGGTTATCGTAGAAAATGGATATCTCAGCTTGAAACCCGGCCGAAACCAAGATATCTCCGGTTCTGCATTTCAAACGTACTGTGGAGTGGTGAAAACACCAGAAAACGTGTTTCGTGCATTAAGTAGCTCGAAAAGAGCGATCTAGATGATTCTGCATACTTCTGACAAAAGACCCACCAAGATTATCGCAGAAAATGCATATCTCAGCTGGAAACACCACGAAAATCAAGATATCGCCGGTTCTGCATATCAAACGCACTGTGGAGTGGTGAAAACACCAGATAACGTGTTTCTCGCATTAAATAGCTCGAAAAGAGCGTTCTCGATGATCCTGCATACTTCTGACAGAAGTCTCACCAATATTATCGCAGAAAATGCAAATCTCATCTCGAAACCTCACGAAAATCAAGATGTTGCCGGTTCTGCATATCAAACGCACTGTGGGGTGGTGAAAACAACCAGAGAACGTGTTTCTCGCATTAAATAGCTCGAAAAGGGCGCTCTCGATGTTTCTGCATACTTCGGACAGATGTTTCACCAAGATTATCGTAGAAAATGCATATCTCTGCTTGAAACCCCACGAAAACCAAGATATCTACTGTTCTGCATATCCAACGAACTGTGGAGTGGCGAAAATCCCAGAAAACGTGTTTCTAGCATTAAATAGCTCGAAAAGAGCGATCTCGATGATTCTGCATACTTC
The DNA here is from genome assembly GCA_951804975.1 of Anthophora plumipes. Lineage (NCBI taxonomy): Eukaryota > Metazoa > Arthropoda > Insecta > Hymenoptera > Apidae > Anthophora > Anthophora plumipes. Next base: position 210,476 of record CATORF010000757.1, read on the forward strand.
TGACAGAAGTCTCACCAATATTATCGCAGAAAATGCAAATCTCATCTCGAAATCTCACGAAAATCAAGATGTTGCCGGTTCTGCATATCAAACGCACTGTGGAGTGGTGAAAACAACCAGAGAACGTGTTTCTCGCATTAAATAGCTCGAGAAGAGCGATCTCGATGATTCAGCATACTTCGGACAGAAGTCTCACCAAGATTATCGCAGGAAATGCATATCTCATCTTGAAACCCCACGAAAACCAAGATATCTCCGGTTCTGCATATCCAACGAACTGTGGAGTGGTGAAAATCCCAGAAAACGAGTTTCTCGCATTAAATAGCTCGAAAAGAGCGTTCTCGAAGATCCTGCATACTTCTGACAGAAGTCTCACCAAGATTATCGTAGAAAATGCATATCTCAGCTTGAAACCCGACGTAAACCGAGTTATCTCCGGTTCTGCACATCAAACGTACCGTGGAGTGGTGAAAACACCAGAAAACGTGTTTCGCGCATTAAGTAGCTCGAAAAGAGCGTTCTCGAAGATTCTGCATACTTCTGACAAAAGACCCACCAAGATTATCGCAGAAAATGCATATCTCAGCTGGAAACACCACGAAATCCAAGGTATCTCCGGTTCTGCATATCCAACGAACTGTGGAGTGGTGAAAACCCCAGAAAACGAGTTTCTCGCATTAAATAGCTCGAAAAGAGCGCTCTCGATGTTTCTGCATACTTCGGACCGATGTTTCACCAAGATTATCGTAGAAAATGCAAATCTCATCTCGAAGCCTCACGAATATCAAGATGTTGCCGGTTCTGCATATCAAACGCACTGTGGAGTGATGAAAACACCGGATAAGGTTCTTCTTGCATTAACTAGCTCGAAAAGAGCGATCTCGATGTTTCAGCATACTTCGGACAGAAGTCTCACCAAGATTATCGCAGAAAATGCATATCTCATCTCGAAACCTCACGAAAATCAAGATGTTGCCGGTTCTGCATATCAAACGCACTGTGGAGTGGTGAAAACAACCAGAGAACGTGTTTCTCGCATTAAATAGCTCGAATAGTGCGATCTCGATGATTCTGCATACTTCGGACAGAAGTCTCACCAAGATTATCGTATAAAATGCATATCTCAGCTTGAAACCCCACGAAAACCAAGATATCGCTGGTACTGCATATCAAACGCACTGTGGAGTGGTGAAAACACCAGATAACGTGTTTCTCGCATTAAATAGCTCGAAAAGAGCGTTCTCGAAGATCCTGCATACTTCTGACAGAAGTCTCACCAAGATTATCGTAGAAAATGCATATCTCAGCTTGAAACCCGACGAAAACCGAGTTATCTCCGGTTCTGCACATCAAACGTACCGTGAAGTGGTGAAAACACCAGAAAACGTGTTTCGCGCATTAAGTAGCTCGAAAAGAGCGTTCTCGAAGATTCTGCATACTTCTGACAGAAGTCTCACCAGGATTATCGTAGAAAATGCATATCTCAGCTTGAAACCCGACCGAAACCAAGATATCTCCGGTTCTGCATGTCAAACGTACTGTGGAGTGGTGAAAACACCAGATAACGTGTTTCTCGCATTAAAAAGCTCGAAAAGTGCGATCTCGATGATTCTGCATACTTCTAACAGAAGTCACACCAAGATTGTCGCAGAAAATGCATATCTCTGCTTGAAACCCCACGAAAACCAAGATATCTACTGTTCTGCATATCCAACGAACTGTGGAGTGGTGAAAACCACAGAAAACGTGTTTCTCGCATTAACCTGCGCGAAAAGAGCGATCTCGATTATTCAGCATACTTCGGACAGAAGTCTCACCATGATTATCGCAGAAAATGCATATCTCAGCTTGAAACCCCACGAAAACCAAGATATCGCCGGTTCTGCATATCAAACGCACTGTGGAGTGGTGAAAACACCGGATAAGGTTCTTCTTGCATTAACTAGCTCGAAAAGAGCGATCTCGATGTTTCAGCATACTTCGGACAGAAGTCTCACCAAGATTATCGCAGAAAATGCATATCTCAGCTTGAAACCCCACGAAAACAAAGATATCGCCGGTTCTGCATATCATACGCACTGTGGAGTGGTGAAAACACCAGATAACGTGTTTCTCGCATTAAATAGCTCGAAACGAGCGATCTCGATGATTAAGCATACTTCGGACAGAAGTCTCACCAAGATTATCGCAGGAAATGCATATCTCAGCCTGAAACCCAACGAAAACCAAGATATCTCCGGTTCTGCATATCCAACGAACTGTGGAGTGGTGAAAACACCAGATAACGTGATTCTCGCATTAAATAGCTCGAAAAGAGCGATCTCGATGATTCTGCATACTTCGGACAGAAGTCTCACCAAGATTATCGTAAAAAATGCATATCTCAGCATGAAACCCCACGAAAACCAAGATATCGCTGGTACTGCATATCAAACGCACTGTGGAGTGGTGAAAACACCAGATAACGTGATTCTCGCATTAAATAGCTCGAATAGAGCGATCTCGATGATTCAGCATACTTCGGACAGAAGTCTCACCAAGATTATCGCAGAAAATGCATATCTCATCTTGAAACCCCACGAAAACAAAGATATCGCCGGTTCTGCATATCATACGCACTGTGGAGTGGTGAAAACACCAGATAACCTGTTTCTCGCATTAAATAGCTCGAAACGAGCGATCTCGATGATGAAGCATACTTCGGACAGAAGTCTCACCAAGATTATCGTAAAAAATGCATATCTCAGCTTGAAACCCCACGAAAACCAAGATATCGCTGGTTCTGCATATCAAACGCACTGTGGGGTGCTGAAAGCACCAGATAACGTGTTTGTCGCATTAAATAGCTCGAATAGAGCGATCTCGATGATTCTGCATACTTCGGACAGAAGTCTCACCAAGATTATCGCAGAAAATGCATATCTCAGCTTGAAACCCGACGAAAACCGAGTTATCTCCGGTTCTGCACATCAAACGTACCGTGGAGTGGTGAAAACACCAGAAAACGTGTTTCGCGCATTAAGTAGCTCGAAGAGAGCGTTCTCGAAGATTCTTCATACTTCTGACAGAAGTCTCACCAGGATTATCGCAGAAAATGCATATCACAGCTTGAATCCCCACGAAAACCAAGATATCGCCGGTTCTGCATATCAAACGCACTGTGGAGTGCTGAAAACACCAGAAAACGTGTTTCGTGCATTAAGTAGCTTGAAAAGAGCGATCTAGTTGATTGTGCATACTTGTGACAAAAGACCCACCATGATTATCGATGAAAATGCATATCTCAGCTGGAAACACCACGAAAATCAAGATATCGCCTGTTCGGCATATCAAACGCACTGTGGAGTGGTGAAAACACCAGAAAACGTGTATCGCGCATTAAGTAGCTCGAAAAGAGGGTTCTCGAAGATTCTTCATACTTCTGACAGAAGTCTCACCAAGATTATCAAAGGAAATGCATAGCTCAGCTTGAAACCCCACGAAAACCAAGATATCTCCGGTTCTGCATATCAAACGCACTGTGGAGTGGTGAAAACACCAGATAACGTGTTTCTCGCATTAAATAGCTCGAATAGTGCGATCTCGATGATTCTGCATACTTCTAACAGAAGTCTCACCAAGATTATCGCACAAAATGCATATCTCAGCTTGAAACCCCACGAAAACCAAGATATCGCCGGTTTTGCATATCAAACGCACTGTGGAGTGGCGAAAACACCAGATAACGTGATTCTCGCATTAACTAGCTCGAAAAGAGCGATCTCAATGTTTCAGCATACTTCGGACAGAAGTCTCACCAAGATTATCGCAGAAAATGCATATCTCAGCTTGAAACCCCACGAAAACAAAGATATCGCCGGTTCTGCATATCATACGCACTGTGGAGTGGTGAAAACACCAGATAACGTGATTCTCGCATTAAATAGCTCGAAAAGAGCGATCTCGATGATTCTGCATACTTCGGACAGAAGTCTCACCAAGATTATCGTAAAAAATGCATATCTCAGCTTGAATCCCCACGAAAACCAAGATATCGCCGGTTCTGCATATCAAACGCACTGAGGAGTGGTGAAAACACCAGATAACGTGTTTCTCGCATTAAATAGCTCGAATAGAGCGATCTCGATGATTCTGCATACTTCGGACAGAAGTCTCACCAAGATTATCGTAAAAAATGCATATCTCAGCATGAAACCCCACGAAAACCAAGATATCGCTGGTACTGCATATCAAACGCACTGTGGAGTGGTGAAAACACCAGATAACGTGATTCTCGCATTAAATAGCTCGAAAAGGGCGATCTCGATGATTCTGCATACTTCGGACAGAAGTCTCACCAAGATTATCGCAGAAAATGCATATCTCAGCTTGAAACCCGACGAAAACCGAGTTATCTCCGGTTCTGCACATCAAACGTACCGTGGAGTGGTGAAAACACCAGAAAACGTGTTTCGCGCATTAAGTAGCTCGAAAAGAGCGTTCTCGAAGATTCTTCATACTTCTGACAGAAGTCTCACCAAGATTATCAAAGGAAATGCATATCTCAGCTTGAAACCCCACGAAAACCAAGATATCTCCGGTTCTGCATATCAATCGCACTGTGGAGTGGTGAAAACACCAGATAACGTGTTTCTCGCATTAAATAGCTCGAATAGTGCGATCTCGATGATTCTGCATACTTCTAACAGAAGTCTCACCAAGATTATCGCAGAAAATGCATATCTCAGCTTGAAACCCCACGAAAACCAAGATATCGCCGGTTTTGCATATCAAACGCACTGTGGAGTGGTGAAAACACCGGATAAGGTTTTTCTCGCATTAACTAGCTCGAAAAGAGCGATCTCGATGTTTCAGCATACTTCGGACAGAAGTCTCACCAAGATTATCGTAGAAAATGCATATCTCAGCTTAAAACCCGACAAAAACCGAGTTATCTCCGGTTCTGCACATCAAACGTACCGTGGAGTGGTGAAAACACCAGAAAACGTGTTTCGTGCATTAAGTAGCTCGAAAAGAGCGCTCTCGATGTTTCTGCATACTTCGGACAGATGTTTCACCAAGATTATCGTAGAAAATGCATATCTCAGCTTGAAACCCGACGAAAACCAAAATATCGCCGGTTCTGCATATCAAACCAACTGCGGAGTGGTGAAAACACCAGATAACGTGTTTCTCGCATTAAATAGTTCGAAAAGTGCGATCTCGATGATTCTGCATAGTTCTAACAGAAGTCTCACCAAGATTATCGCACAAAATGCATATCTCAGCTTGAAACCCCACGAAAATCAAGATATCGCCGGTTCTGCATGTCAAACGTACTGTGGAGTGGTGAAAACACCAGTAAACGTGTTTCGTGAATTAAGTAGCTCGAAAAGAGCAATCTAGATGATTCTGCATACTTCTGACAAAAGACCCACCAAGATTATCGCAGAAAATGCATATCTCAGCTTGAAACCCGACCGAAACCAAGATATCTCCGGTTCTGCATGTCAAACGTACTGTGGAGTGGTGAAAACACCAGATAACGTGTTTCTCGCATTAAATAGCTCGAAAAGTGCTATCTCGATGATTCTGCATACTTCTAACAGAAGTCACACCAAGATTATCGCAGAAAATGCATATCTCTGCTTGAAACCCCACGAAAACCAAGATATCTACTGTTCTGCATATCAAACCAACTGCGGAGTGGTGAAAACACCAGATAACGTGTTTCTCGCATTAAATAGCTCGAAAAGTGCGATCTCGATGATTCTGCATACTTCTAACAGAAGTCACACCAAGATTATCGCAGAAAATGCATATCTCTGCTTGAAACCCCACGAAAACCAAGATATCAACTGTTCTGCATATCCAACGAACTGTGGAGTGGTGAAAACCACAGAAAACGTGTTTCTCGCACTAACCAGCTCGAAAAGAGCGATCTCGATTATTCAGCATACTTCGGACAGAAGTCTCACCAAGATTATCGCAGAAAATGCATATCTCAGCTTGAAACCCCACGAAAACCAAGATATCGCCGGTTCTGCATATCAAACGCACTGTGGAGTGGTGAAAACACCGGATAAGGTTCTTCTTGCATTAACTAGCTCGAAAATAGCGATCGCGATGTTTCAGCATACTTCGGACAGAAGTCTCACCAAGATTATCGCAGAAAATGCATATCTCAGCTTGAAACCCCACGAAAACAAAGATATCGCCGGTTCTGCATATCATACGCACTGTGGAGTGGTGAAAACACCAGATAACGTGTTTCTCGCATTAAATAGCTCGAAACGAGCGATCTCGATGATTAAGCATACTTCGGACAGAAGTCTCACCAAGATTATCGTAAAAAATGCATATCTCAGCTTGAAACCCCACGAAAACCAAGATATCGCTGGTTCTGCATATCAAACACTCTGTGGGGTGCTGAAAACACCAGAAAACGTGTTTCGTGCATTAAGTAGCTTGAAAAGAGCGATCTAGTTGATTGTGTATACTTCTGACAAAAGACCCACCATGATTATCGCTGAAAATGCATATCTCAGCTGGAAACACCACGAAAATCAAGATATCGCCTGTTCGGCATATCAAACGCACTGTGGAGTGGTGAAAACAACCAGAGAACGTGTTTTTCGCATTGAATAGCTCGAAAAGGGCGATCTCGATGATTCAGCATACTTCGGACAGAAGTCTCACCAAGATTATCGCAGGAAATGCATATCTCAGCTTGAAACCCAACCAAAACTAAGATATCTCCGGTTCTGCATATCCAACGAACTGTGAAGTGGTGAAAACCCCAGAAAACGAGTTTCTCGCATTAAATAGCTCGAAAAGAGCGTTCGCGAAGATCCTGCATACTTCTGACAGAAGTCTCACCAAGATTATCAAAGGAAATGCATATCTCAGCTTGAAACCCCACGAAAACCAAGATATCTCCGGTTCTGCATATCAAACGCACTGTGGAGTGGTGAAAACACCAGATAACGTGTTTCTCGCATTAAATAGCTCGAATAGTGCGATCTCGATGATTCTGCATACTTCTAACAGAAGTCTCACCAAGATTATCGCAGAAAATGCATATCTCAGCTGGAAACACCACGAAAATCAAGATATCGCCTGTTCTGCATATCAAACGCACTGTGGACTGGTGAAAGCAACCAGAGAACGTGTTTCTCGCATTAAATAGCTCGAAAAGAGCGATCTCGATGATTCAGCATATTTCGGACAGGAGTCTCACCAAGATTATCAAAGGAAATGCATATCTCAGCTTGAAACCCGACGAAAACCAAAATATCGCCGGTTCTGCATATCAAACCAACTGCGGAGTGGTGAAAACACCAGATAACGTGTTTCTCGCATTAAATAGCTCGAAAAGTGCGATCTCGATGATTCTGCATACTTCTAACAGAAGACACACCAAGATTATCGCAGAAAATACATATCTCTGCTTGAAACCCCACGAAAACCGAGATATCTACTGTTCTGCATATCCAACGAACTGCGGAGTGGTGAAAACCACAGAAAACGTGTTTCTCGCACTAACCAGCTCGAAAAGAGCGATCTCGATTATTCAGCATACTTCGGACAGAAGTCTCACCAAGATTATCGCAGAAAATGCATATCTCAGCTTGAAACCCCACGAAAACCAAGATATCGCCGGTTCTGCATATCAAACGCACTGTGGAGTGGTGAAAACACCGGATAAGGTTCTTCTTGCATTAACTAGCTCGAAAAGTGCGATCTCGAAGTTTCTGCATACTTCTGACAGAAGTCTCACAAGGATTATCGTAGAAAATGCATATCTCAGCTTGAAACCCGGACGAAACCAAGGTATCTCAGTTCTGCATGTCAAACGTTCTGCGGAGTGGTGAAAACACCAGAAAACGTGTTTCGTGCATGAAGTAGCTCGAAAAGAGCGTTCTCGAAGATTCTGCATACTTCTGACAGAAGTCTCACCAAGATTATCGCAGAAAATGCATATCTCAGCTGGAAACACCACGAAAATCAAGATATCGCCGGTTCTGCATATCAAACGCACTGTGGAGTGGTGAAAACACCAGATAACGTGTTTCTCGCATTAAATAGCTCGAAAAGAGCGTTCTCGATGATCCTGCATACTTCTGACAGAAGTCTCACCAATATTATCGCAGAAAATGCAAATCTCATCTCGAAACCTCACGAAAATCAAGATGTTGCCGGTTCTGCATATCAAACGCACTGTGGGGTGGTGAAAACAACCAGAGAACGTGTTTCTCGCATTAAATAGCTCGAAAAGGGCGCTCTCGATGTTTCTGCATACTTCGGACAGATGTTTCACCAAGATTATCGTAGAAAATGCATATCTCTGCTTGAAACCCCACGAAAACCAAGATATCTACTGTTCTGCATATCCAACGAACTGTGGAGTGGCGAAAATCCCAGAAAACGTGTTTCTAGCATTAAATAGCTCGAAAAGAGCGATCTCGATGATTCTGCATACTTCTGACAGAAGTCTCACCAATATTATCGCAGAAAATGCAAATCTCATCTCGAAACCTCACGAAAATCAAGATGTTGCCGGTTCTGCATATCAAACGCACTGTGGAGTGGTGAAAACAACCAGAGAACGTGTTTCTCGCATTAAATAGCTCGAGAAGAGCGATCTCGATGATTCAGCATACTTCGGACAGAAGTCTCACCAAGATTATCGCAGGAAATGCATATCTCAGCTGGAAACGCCACGAAAATCAAGATATCGCCGGTTCTGCACATCAAACGTACCGTGGATTGGTGAAAACACCAGAAAACGTGTTTCGCGCATTAAGTAGCTCGAAAAGAGCGTTCTCGAAGATCCTGCATACTTCTGACAGAAGTCTCACCAAGATTATCGTAGAAAATGCTTATCTCAGCTTGAAACCCGACGTAAACCGAGTTATCTCCGGTTCTGCACATCAAACGTACCGTGGAGTGGTGAAAACACCAGAAAACGTGTTTCGCGCATTAAGTAGCTCGAAAAGAGCGTTCTCGAAGATTCTGCATACTTCTGACAAAAGACCCACCAAGATTATCGCAGAAAATGCATATCTCAGCTGGAAACACCACGAAATCCAAGGTATCTCCGGTTCTGCATATCCAACGAACTGTGGAGTGGTGAAAACCCCAGAAAACGAGTTTCTCGCATTAAATAGCTCGAAAAGAGCGCTCTCGATGTTTCTGCATACTTCGGACCGATGTTTCACCAAGATTATCGTAGAAAATGCATATCTCATCTCGAAACCTCACGAATATCAAGATGTTGCCGGTTCTGCATATCAAACGCACTGTGGAGTGATGAAAACACCGGATAAGGTTCTTCTTGCATTAACTAGCTCGAAAAGAGCGATCTCGATGTTTCAGCATACTTCGGACAGAAGTCTCACCAAGATTATCGCAGAAAATGCATATCTCATCTCGAAACCTCACGAAAATCAAGATGTTGCCGGTTCTGCATATCAAACGCACTGTGGAGTGGTGAAAACAACCAGAGAACGTGTTTCTCGCATTAAATAGCTCGAATAGTGCGATCTCGATGATTCTGCATACTTCGGACAGAAGTCTCACCAAGATTATCGTATAAAATGCATATCTCAGCTTGAAACCCCACGAAAACCAAGATATCGCTGGTACTGCATATCAAACGCACTGTGGAGTGGTGAAAACACCAGATAACGTGTTTCTCGCATTAAATAGCTCGAAAAGAGCGTTCTCGAAGATCCTGCATACTTCTGACAGAAGTCTCACCAAGATTATCGTAGAAAATGCATATCTCAGCTTGAAACCCGACGAAAACCGAGTTATCTCCGGTTCTGCACATCAAACGTACCGTGGAGTGGTGAAAACACCAGAAAACGTGTTTCGCGCATTAAGTAGCTCGAAAAGAGCGTTCTCGAAGATTCTGCATACTTCTGACAGAAGTCTCACCAGGATTATCGTAGAAAATGCATATCTCAGCTTGAAACCCGACCGAAACCAAGATATCTCCGGTTCTGCATGTCAAACGTACTGTGGAGTGGTGAAAACACCAGATAACGTGTTTCTCGCATTAAAAAGCTCGAAAAGTGCGATCTCGATGATTCTGCATACTTCTAACAGAAGTCACACCAAGATTGTCGCAGAAAATGCATATCTCTGCTTGAAACCCCACGAAAACCAAGATATCTACTGTTCTGCATATCCAACGAACTGTGGAGTGGTGAAAACCACAGAAAACGTGTTTCTCGCATTAACCTGCGCGAAAAGAGCGATCTCGATTATTCAGCATACTTCGGACAGAAGTCTCACCATGATTATCGCAGAAAATGCATATCTCAGCTTGAAACCCCACGAAAACCAAGATATCGCCGGTTCTGCATATCAAACGCACTGTGGAGTGGTGAAAACACCGGATAAGGTTCTTCTTGCATTAACTAGCTCGAAAAGAGCGATCTCGATGTTTCAGCATACTTCGGACAGAAGTCTCACCAAGATTATCGCAGAAAATGCATATCTCAGCTTGAAACCCCACGAAAACAAAGATATCGCCGGTTCTGCATATCATACGCACTGTGGAGTGGTGAAAACACCAGATAACGTGTTTCTCGCATTAAATAGCTCGAAACGAGCGATCTCGATGATTAAGCATACTTCGGACAGAAGTCTCACCAAGATTATCGCAGGAAATGCATATCTCAGCCTGAAACCCAACGAAAACCAAGATATCTCCGGTTCTGCATATCCAACGAACTGTGGAGTGGTGAAAACACCAGATAACGTGATTCTCGCATTAAATAGCTCGAAAAGAGCGATCTCGATGATTCTGCATACTTCGGACAGAAGTCTCACCAAGATTATCGTAAAAAATGCATATCTCAGCATGAAACCCCACGAAAACCAAGATATCGCTGGTACTGCATATCAAACGCACTGTGGAGTGGTGAAAACACCAGATAACGTGATTCTCGCATTAAATAGCTCGAAAAGAGCGATCTCGATGATTCTGCATACTTCGGACAGAAGTCTCACCAAGATTATCGCAGAAAATGCATATCTCAGCTTGAAACCCGACGAAAACCGAGTTATCTCCGGTTCTGCACATCAAACATACCGTGGAGTGGTGAAAACACCAGAAAACGTGTTTCGCGCATTAAGTAGCTCGAAAAGAGCGTTCTCGAAGATTCTTCATACTTCTGACAGAAGTCTCACCAGGATTATCGCAGAAAATGCATATCTCAGCTTGAATCCCCACGAAAACCAGGATATCGCCGGTTCTGCATATCAAACGCACTGTGGAGTGGTGAAAACACCGGATAAGGTTCTTCTTGCATTAACTAGCTCGAAAAGAGCGATCTCGATGTTTCAGCATACTCCGGACAGAAGTCTCACCAAGATTATCGCAGAAAATGCATATCTCATCTTGAAACCCCACGAAAACAAAGATATCGCCGGTTCTGCATATCATACGCACTGTGGAGTGGTGAAAACACCGGATAAGGTTCTTCTTGCATTAACTAGCTCGAAAAGAGCGATCTCGATGTTTCAGCATACTCCGGACAGAAGTCTCACCAAGATTATCGCAGAAAATGCATATCTCATCTTGAAACCCCACGAAAAGAAAGATATCGCCGGTTCTGCATATCATACGCACTGTGGAGTGGTGAAAACACCAGATAACCTGTTTCTCGCATTAAATAGCTCGAAACGAGCGATCTCGATGATGAAGCATACTTCGGACAGAAGTCTCACCAAGATTATCGTAAAAAATGCATATCTCAGCTTGAAACCCCACGAAAACCAAGATATCGCTGGTTCTGCATATCAAACGCACTGTGGGGTGCTGAAAGCACCAGATAACGTGTTTGTCGCATTAAATATCTCGAATAGAGCGATCTCGATGATTCTGCATACTTCGGACAGAAGTCTCACCAAGATTATCGCAGAAAATGCATATCTCAGCTTGAAACCCGACGAAAACCGAGTTATCTCCGGTTCTGCACATCAAACGTACCGTGGAGTGGTGAAAACACCAGAAAACGTGTTTCGCGCATTAAGTAGCTCGAAAAGAGCGTTCTCGAAGATTCTTCATACTTCTGACAGAAGTCTCACCAGGATTATCGCAGAAAATGCATATCTCAGCTTGAATCCCCACGAAAACCAAGATATCGCCGGTTCTGCATATCAAACGCACTGTGGGGTGCTGAAAGCACCAGATAACGTGTTTGTCGCATTAAATAGCTCGAATAGAGCGATCTCGATGATTCTGCATACTTCGGACAGAAGTCTCACCAAGATTATCGCAGAAAATGCATATCTCAGCTTGAAACCCGACGATAACCGAGTTATCTCCGGTTCTGCACATCAAACGTACCGTGGAGTGGTGAAAACACCAGAAAACGTGTATCGCGCATTAAGTAGCTCGAAAAGAGGGTTCTCGAAGATTCTTCATACTTCTGACAGAAGTCTCACCAAGATTATCAAAGGAAATGCATAGCTCAGCTTGAAACCCCACGAAAACCAAGATATCTCCGGTTCTGCATATCAAACGCACTGTGGAGTGGTGAAAACACCAGATAACGTGTTTCTCGCATTAAATAGCTCGAATAGTGCGATCTCGATGATTCTGCATACTTCTAACAGAAGTCTCACCAAGATTATCGCACAAAATGCATATCTCAGCTTGAAACCCCACGAAAACCAAGATATCGCCGGTTTTGCATATCAAACGCACTGTGGAGTGGCGAAAACACCAGATAACGTGATTCTCGCATTAACTAGCTCGAAAAGAGCGATCTCAATGTTTCAGCATACTTCGGACAGAAGTCTCACCAAGATTATCGCAGAAAATGCGTATCTCAGCTTGAAACCCCACGAAAACAAAGATATCGCCGGTTCTGCATATCATACGCACTGTGGAGTGGTGAAAACACCAGATAACGTGATTCTCGCATTAAATAGCTCGAAAAGAGCGATCTCGATGATTCTGCATACTTCGGACAGAAGTCTCACCAAGATTATCGTAAAAAATGCATATCTCAGCTTGAATCCCCACGAAAACCAAGATATCGCCGGTTCTGCATATCAAACGCACTGAGGAGTGGTGAAAACACCGGATAACGTGTTTCTCGCATTAAATAGCTCGAATAGAGCGATCTCGATGATTCTGCATACTTCGGACAGAAGTCTCACCAAGATTATCGTAAAAAATGCATATCTCAGCATGAAACCCCACGAAAACCAAGATATCGCTGGTACTGCATATCAAACGCACTGTGGAGTGGTGAAAACACCAGATAACGTGATTCTCGCATTAAATAGCTCGAAAAGAGCGATCTCGATGATTCTGCATACTTCGGACAGAAGTCTCACCAAGATTATCGCAGAAAATGCATATCTCAGCTTGAAACCCGACGAAAACCGAGTTATCTCCGGTTCTGCACATCAAACGTACCGTGGAGTGGTGAAAACACCAGAAAACGTGTTTCGCGCATTAAGTAGCTCGAAAAGAGCGTTCTCGAAGATTCTTCATACTTCTGACAGAAGTCTCACCAAGATTATCAAAGGAAATGCATATCTCAGCTTGAAACCCCACGAAAACCAAGATATCTCCGGTTCTGCATATCAATCGCACTGTGGAGTGGTGAAAACACCAGATAACGTGTTTCTCGCATTAAATAGCTCGAATAGTGCGATCTCGATGATTCTGCATACTTCTAACAGAAGTCTCACCAAGATTATCGCAGAAAATGCATATCTCAGCATGAAACCCCACGAAAACCAAGATATCGCCGGTTTTGCATATCAAACGCACTGTGGAGTGGTGAAAACACCGGATAAGGTTTTTCTCGCATTAACTAGCTCGAAAAGAGCGATCTCGATGTTTCAGCATACTTCGGACAGAAGTCTCACCAAGATTATCGTAGAAAATGCATATCTCAGCTTAAAACCCGACAAAAACCGAGTTATCTCCGGTTCTGCACATCAAACGTACCGTGGAGTGGTGAAAACACCAGAAAACGTGTTTCGTGCATTAAGTAGCTCGAAAAGAGCGCTCTCGATGTTTCTGCATACTTCGGACAGATGTTTCACCAAGATTATCGTAGAAAATGCATATCTCAGCTTGAAACCCGACGAAAACCAAAATATCGCCGGTTCTGCATATCAAACCAACTGCGGAGTGGTGAAAACACCAGATAACGTGTTTCTCGCATTAAATAGTTCGAAAAGTGCGATCTCGATGATTCTGCATAGTTCTAACAGAAGTCTCACCAAGATTATCGCAGAAAATGCATATCTCAGCTTGAAACCCCACGAAAATCAAGATATCGCCGGTTCTGCATGTCAAACGTACTGTGGAGTGGTGAAAACACCAGAAAACGTGTTTCGTGAATTAAGTAGCTCGAAAAGAGCAATCTAGATGATTCTGCATACTTCTGACAAAAGACCCACCAAGATTATCGCAGAAAATGCATATCTCAGCTTGAAACCCGACCGAAACCAAGATATCTCCGGTTCTGCATGTCAAACGTACTGTGGAGTGGTGAAAACACCAGATAACGTGTTTCTCGCATTAAATAGCTCGAAAAGTGCTATCTCGATGATTCTGCATACTTCTAACAGAAGTCACACCAAGATTATCGCAGAAAATGCATATCTCTGCTTGAAACCCCACGAAAACCAAGATATCTACTGTTCTGCATATCAAACCAACTGCGGAGTGGTGAAAACACCAGATAACGTGTTTCTCGCATTAAATAGCTCGAAAAGTGCGATCTCGATGATTCTGCATACTTCTAACAGAAGTCACACCAAGATTATCGCAGAAAATGCATATCTCTGCTTGAAACCCCACGAAAACCAAGATATCAACTGTTCTGCATATCCAACGAACTGTGGAGTGGTGAAAACCACAGAAAACGTGTTTCTCGCACTAACCAGCTCGAAAAGAGCGATCTCGATTATTCAGCATACTTCGGACAGAAGTCTCACCAAGATTATCGCAGAAAATGCATATCTCAGCTTGAAACCCCACGAAAACCAAGATATCGCCGGTTCTGCATATCAAACGCACTGTGGAGTGGTGAAAACACCGGATAAGGTTCTTCTTGCATTAACTAGCTCGAAAATAGCGATCGCGATGTTTCAGCATACTTCGGACAGAAGTCTCACCAAGATTATCGCAGAAAATGCATATCTCAGCTTGAAACCCCACGAAAACAAAGATATCGCCGGTTCTGCATATCATACGCACTGTGGAGGGGTGAAAACACCAGATAACGTGTTTCTCGCATTAAATAGCTCGAAACGAGCGATCTCGATGATTAAGCATACTTCGGACAGAAGTCTCACCAAGATTATCGTAAAAAATGCATATCTCAGCTTGAAACCCCACGAAAACCAAGATATCGCTGGTTCTGCATATCAAACACACTGTGGGGTGCTGAAAACACCAGAAAACGTGTTTCGTGCATTAAGTAGCTTGAAAAGAGCGATCTAGTTGATTGTGTATACTTCTGACAAAAGACCCACCATGATTATTGCTGAAAATGCATATCTCAGCTGGAAACACCACGAAAATCAAGATATCGCCTGTTCGGCATATCAAACGCACTGTGGAGTGGTGAAAACAACCAGAGAACGTGTTTTTCGCATTGAATAGCTCGAAAAGGGCGATCTCGATGATTCAGCATACTTCGGACAGAAGTCTCACCAAGATTATCGCAGGAAATGCATATCTCAGCTTGAAACCCAACGAAAACTAAGATATCTCCGGTTCTGCATATCCAACGAACTGTGAAGTGGTGAAAACCCCAGAAAACGAGTTTCTCGCATTAAATAGCTCGAAAAGAGCGTTCTCGAAGATCCTGCATACTTCTGACAGAAGTCTCACCAAGATTATCAAAGGAAATGCATATCTCAGCTTGAAACCCCACGAAAACCAAGATATCTCCGGTTCTGCATATCAAACGCACTGTGGAGTGGTGAAAACACCAGATAACGTGTTTCTCGCATTAAATAGCTCGAATAGTGCGATCTTGATGATTCTGCATACTTCAAACAGAAGTCTCACCCAGATTATCGCTGAAAATGCATATCTCAGCTTGAAACCCCACGAAAACCAAGATATCGCTGGTACTGCATATCAAACGCACTGTGGAGTGGTGAAAACACCAGATAACGTGATTCTCGCATTAAATAGCTCGAAAAGAGCGTTCTCGAAGGTTCTTCATACTTCTGACAGAAGTCTCACCAGGATTATCGCAGAAAATGCATATCTCAGCTTGAATCCCCACGAAAACCAAGATATCTCCGGTTCTGCACATCAAACGTACCGTGGAGTGGTGAAAACACCAGAAAACGTGTTTCGCGCATTAAGTAGCTCGAAAAGAGCGTTCTCGAAGATTCTTCATACTTCTGACAGAAGTCTCACCAGGATTATCGCAGAAAATGCATATCTCAGCTTGAATCCCCACGAAAACCAAGATATCGCCGGTTCTGCATATCAAACGCAGTGAGGAGTGGTGAAAACTCCAGATAACGTGTTTCTCGCATTAAATAGCTCGAAAAGAGCGATCTAGATGATTCAGCATACGTCGGACAGAAGTCTCACCAAGATTATCGCAGGAAATGCATATCTCAGCTTGAAACCCCACGAAAACCAAGATATCTCCGGTTCAGCATATCCAACGAACTGTGGAGTGGTGAAAACCCCAGAAAACGTGTTTCTCGCATTAAATAGCTCGAAAAGAGCGCTCTCGATGATTCTGCATACTTCTAACAGAAGTCTCACCAAGATTATCGCAGAAAATGCATATCTCAGCTGGAAACACCACGAAAATCAAGATATCGCCTGTTCTGCATTTCAAACGCACTGAGGAGTGGTGAAAACACCAGATAACGTGTTTCTCGCAATAAATAGCTCGAATAGAGCGATCTCGATGATTCTGCATACTTCGGACAGAAGTCTCACCAAGATTATCGTAAAAAATGCATATCTCAGCATGAAACCCCACGAAAACCAAGATATCGCTGGTACTGCATATCAAACGCACTGTGGAGTGGTGAAAACACCAGATAACGTGATTCTCGCATTAAATAGCTCGAAAAGAGCGATCTCGATGATTCAGCATATTTCGAACAGGAGTCTCACCAAGATTATCAAAGGAAATGCATATCTCAGCTTGAAACCCCACGAAAACCAAGATATCTCCGGTTCTGCATATCAAACGCACTGTGGAGTGGTGAAAACACCAGATAACGTGTTTCTCGCATTAAATAGCTCGAATAGTGCGTTCTCGATGATTCTGCATACTTCTAACAGAAGTATCACCAAGATTATCGCAGAAAATGCATATCTCAGCTTGAAACCCCACGAAAACCAAGATATCGCCGGTTCTGCATATCAATCGCACTGTGGAGTGGTGAAAACACCAGATAACGTGTTTCTCGCATTAAATAGCTCGAATAGTGCGATCTCGATGATTCTGCATTCTTCTAACAGAAGTCTCACCAAGATTATCGCAGATAATGCATATCTCAGCTTGAAACCCTTCCAAAACCAAGATATCGCCGGTTTTGCATATCAAACGCACTGTGGAGTGGTGAAAACACCGGATAAGGTTTTTCTCGCATTAACTAGCTCGAAAAGAGCGATCTCGATGTTTCAGCATACTTCGGACAGAAGTCTCACCAAGATTATCGTAGAAAATGGATATCTCAGCTTGAATCCCCACGAAAACCAAGATATCTCCGGTTCTGCACATCAAACGTACCGTGGAGTGGTGAAAACACCAGAAAACGTGTTTCGCGCATTAAGTAGCTCGAAAAGAGCGTTCTCGAAGATTCTTCATACTTCTGACAGAAGTCTCACCAGGATTATCGCAGAAAATGCATATCTCAGCTTGAATCCCCACGAAAACCAAGATATCGCCGGTTCTGCATATCAAACGCAGTGAGGAGTGGTGAAAACACCAGATAACGTGTTTCTCGCATTAAATAGCTCGAAAAGAGCGATCTAGATGATTCAGCATACGTCGGACAGAAGTCTCACCAAGATTATCGCAGGAAATGCATATCTCAGCTTGAAACACCACGAAAACCAAGATATCTCCGGTTCAGCATATCCAACGAACTGTGGAGTGGTGAAAACCCCAGAAAACGTGTTTCTCGCATTAAATAGCTCGAAAAGAGCGCTCTCGATGATTCTGCATACTTCTAACAGAAGTCTCACCAAGATTATCGCAGAAAATGCATATCTCAGCTGGAAACACCACGAAAATCAAGATATCGCCTGTTCTGCATTTCAAACGCACTGAGGTGTGGTGAAAACACCAGATAACGTGTTTCTCGCAATAAATAGCTCGAATAGAGCGATCTCGATGATTCTGCATACTTCGGACAGAAGTCTCACCAAGATTATCGTAAAAAATGCATATCTCAGCATGAAACCCCACGAAAACCAAGATATCGCTGGTACTGCATATCAAACGCACTGTGGAGTGGTGAAAACACCAGATAACGTGATTCTCGCATTAAATAGCTCGAAAAGAGCGATCTCGATGATTCAGCATATTTCGGACAGGAGTCTCACCAAGATTATCAAAGGAAATGCATATCTCAGCTTGAAACCCCACGAAAACCAAGATATCTCCGGTTCTGCATATCAAACGCACTGTGGAGTGGTGAAAACACCAGATAACGTGTTTCTCGCATTAAATAGCTCGAATAGTGCGATCTCGATGATTCTGCATACTTCTAACAGAAGTCTCACCAAGATTATCGCAGAAAATGCATATCTCAGCTTGAAACCCCACGAAAACCAAGATATCGCCGGTTTTGCATATCAAACGCACAGTGGAGTGGTGAAAACACCGGATAAGGTTTTTCTCGCATTAACTAGCTCGAAAAGAGCGATCTCGATGATTAAGCATACTTCGGACAGAAGTCTCACCAAGATTATCGTAAAAAATGCATATCTCAGCTTGAAACCCCACGAAAACCAAGATATCGCAGGTTCTGCATATCAAACGCACTGTGGGGTGCTGAAAACACCAGATAACGTGTTTGTCGCATTAAATAGCTCGAAAAGAGCGATCTAGATGATTCAGCATACGTCGGACAGAAGTCTCACCAAGATTATCGCAGGAAATGCATATCTCAGCTTGAAACCCCACGAAAACCAAGATATCTCCGGTTCAGCATATCCAACGAACTGTGGAGTGGTGAAAACCCCAGAAAACGTGTTTCTCGCATTAAATAGCTCGAAAAGAGCGCTCTCGATGATTCTGCATACTTCTAACAGAAGTCAAACCAAGATTATCGCAGAAAATGCATATCTCAGCTGGAAACACCACGAAAATCAAGATATCGCCTGTTCTGCATTTCAAACGCACTGTGCAGTGGTGAAAACAACCAGAGAACGTGTTTCTCGCATTAAATAGCTCGAAAAGAGCGATCTCGATGATTCAGCATATTTCGGACAGGAGTCTCACCAAGATTATCAAAGGAAATGCATTTCTCAGCTTGAAACCCCACGAAAACCAAGATATCTCCGGTTCTGCATATCAAACGCACTGTGGAGTGGTGAAAACACCAGATAACGTGTTTCTCGCATTAAATAGCTCGAATAGTGCGATCTCGACGATTCTGCATACTTCTAACAGAAGTCTCACCAAGATTATCGCAGAAAATGCATATCTCAGCTTGAAACCCCACGAAAACCAAGATATCGCCGGTTTTGCATATCAAACGCACTGTGGAGTGGTGAAAACACCGGATAAGGTTTTTCTCGCATTAACTAGCTCGAAAAGAGCGATCTCGATGTTTCAGCATACTTCGGACAGAAGTCTCACCAAGATTATCGCAGAAAATGCATATCTCAGCTTGAAACCCCACGAAAATCAAGATATCGCCGGTTCTGCATGTCAAACGTACTGTGGAGTGGTGAAAACAACCAGAGAACGTGTTTCTCGCATTAAATAGCTCGAAGAGAGCGATCTCGATGATTCTGCATACTTCGGACAGAAGTCTCACCAAGATTATCGCCGAAAATGCATATCTCAGCTTGAAACCCGACGAAAACCGAGTTATCTCCGGTTCTGCACATCAAACGTACCGTGGAGTGGTGAAAACACCAGAAAACGTGTTTCGCGCATTAAGTAGCTCGAAAAGAGCGTTCTCGAAGATTCTTCATACTTCTGACAGAGGTCTCACCAGGATTATCGCAGAAAATGCATATCTCAGCTTGAATCCCCACGAAAACCAAGATATCGCCGGTTCTGCATATCAAACGCAGTGAGGAGTGGTGAAAACACCAGATAACGTGTTTCGTGCATTAAGTAGCTCGAAAAGAGCGCTCTCGATGTTTCTGCATACTTCGGACAGATGTTTCACCAAGATTATCGTAGAAAATGCATATCTCAGCTTGAAACCCGACGAAAACCAAAATATCGCCGGTTCTGCATATCAAACCAACTGCGGAGTGGTGAAAACACCAGATAACGTGTTTCTCGCATTAGATAGCTCGAAAAGTGCGATCTCGATGATTCTGCATAGTTCTAACAGAAGTCTCACCAAGATTATCGCAGAAAATGCATATCTCAGCTTGAAACCCCACGAAAATCAAGATATCGCCGGTTCTGCATGTCAAACGTACTGTGGAGTGGTGAAAACACCAGAAAACGTGTTTCGTGAATTAAGTAGCTCGAAAATAGCGATGTAGATGATTCTGCATACTTCTGACAAAAGACCCACCAAGATTATCGCAGAAAATGCATATCTCAGCTTGAAACCCGACCGAAACCAAGATATCTCCGGTTCTGCATGTCAAACGTACTGTGGAGTGGTGAAAACACCAGATAACGTGTTTCTCGCATTAAATAGCTCGAAAATTGCGATCTCGATGATTCTGCATACTTCTAACAGAAGTCACACCAAGATTATCGCAGAAAATGCATATCTCAGCATGAAACCCCACGAAAACCAAGATATCGCTGGTACTGCATATCAAACGCACTGTGGAGTGATGAAAACACCAGATAACGTGATTCTCGCATTAAATACCTCGAAAAGAGCGATCTCGATGATTCTGCATACTTCGGACAGAAGTCTCACCAAGATTATCGCAGAAAATGCATATCTCAGCTTGAAACCCGACGAAAACCGAGTTATCTCCGGTTCTGCACATCAAACGTACCGTGGAGTGGTGAAAACACCAGAAAACTTGTTTCGCGCATTAAGTAGCTCGAAAAGAGCGTTCTCGAAGATTCTTCATACTTCTGACAGAAGTCTCACCAGGATTATCGCAGAAAATGCATATCTCAGCTTGAATCCCCACGAAAACCAAGATATCGCCGGTTCTGCATATCAAACGCACTGAGGAGTGGTGAAAACACCAGATAACGTGTTTCTCGCATTAAATAGCTCGAAAAGAGCGATCTAGATGATTCAGCATACGTCGGACAGAAGTCTCACCAAGATTATCGCAGGAAATGCATATCTCAGCTTGAAACCCCACGAAAACCAAGATATCTCCGGTTCAACATATCGAACGAACTGTGGAGTGGTGAAAACCCCAGAAAACGTGTTTCTCGCATTAAGTAGCTCGAAAAGAGCGCTCTCGACGATTCTGCATACTTCTAACAGAAGTCTCACCAAGATTATCGCAGAAAATGCATATCTCATCTGGAAACACCACGAAAATCAAGATATCGCCTGTTCTGCATTTCAAACGCACTGTGGAGTGGTGAAAACAACCAGAGAACGTGTTTTTCGCATTGAATAGCTCGAAAAGGGCGATCTCGATGATTCAGCATACTTCGGACAGAAGTCTCACCAAGATTATCGCAGGAAATGCATATCTCAGCTTGAAACCCAACGAAAACTAAGATATCTCCGGTTCTGCATATCCAACGAACTGTGAAGTGGTGAAAACCCCAGAAAACGAGTTTCTCGCATTAAATAGCTCGAAAAGAGCGCTCGCGATGTTTCTGCATACTTCGGACAGATGTTTCACCAAGATTATCGTAGAAAATGCATATATCAGCTTGAAACCCGACCGAAACCAAGATATCGCTGGTACTGCATATCAAACGCACTGTGGAGTGGTGAAAACACCAGATAACGTGTTTCTCGCATTAAATAGCTCGAAAAGAGCGATCTCGATGTTTCAGCATACTTCGGACAGAAGTCTCACCAAGATTATCGTAGAAAATGCATATCTCAGCTTGAAACCCGACGAAAACCGAGTTATCTCCGGTTCTGCACATCAAACGTACCGTGGAGTGGTGAAAACACCAGATAACGTGTTTCTCGCATTAAATAGCTCGAAAAGTGCGATCTCGATGATTCTGCATACTTCTAACAGAAGTCACACCAAGATTATCGCAGAAAATGCATATCTCAGCATGAAACCCCACGAAAACCAAGATATCGCTGGTACTGCATATCAAACGCACTGTGGAGTGGTGAAAACACCAGATAGCGTGATTCTCGCATTAAATAGCACGAAAAGAGCGATTTCGATGATTCTGCATACTTCTAACAGAAGTCTCACCAAGATTATCGCAGAAAATGCATATCTCAGCTTGAAACCCCACGAAAATCAAGATATCGCCGGTTCTGCATGTCAAACGTACTGTGGAGTGGTGAAAACACCAGAAAACGTGTTTCGTGAATTAAGTAGCTCGAAAAGAGCGATCTAGATGATTCTGCATACTTCTGACAAAAGACCCACCAAGATTATCGCAGAAAATGCATATCTCAGCTTGAAACCCGACCGAAACCAACATATCGCCGGTTCTGCATATCAAACGCACTGTGGAGTGGTGAAAACACCGGATAAGTTTCTTCTTGCATTAACTAGCTCGAAAATAGCGATCTCGATGTTTCAGCATACTTCGGACTGAAGTCTCACCAAGATTATCGCAGAAAATGCATATCTCAGCTTGAAACCCCACGAAAACAAAGATATCGCCGGTTCTGCATATCATACGCACTGTGGAGTGGTGAAAACACCAGATAACGTGTTTCTCGCATTAAATAGCTCGAAACGAGCGATCTCGATGATTAAGCATACTTCGGACAGAAGTCTCACCAAGATTATCGTAGAAAATGCATATCTCAGCTTGAAACCCGACGAAAACCGAGTTATCTCCGGTTCTGCACATCAAACGTACCGTGGAGTGGTGAAAACACCAGAGAACGTGTTTCGTGCATTAAGTAGCTCG
The DNA here is from genome assembly GCA_951804975.1 of Anthophora plumipes. Taxonomy (NCBI): domain Eukaryota; kingdom Metazoa; phylum Arthropoda; class Insecta; order Hymenoptera; family Apidae; genus Anthophora; species Anthophora plumipes. The sequence goes on from CATORF010000757.1 coordinate 233,674, forward strand.
AAAAGAGCGCTCTCGATGTTCCTGCATACTTCGGACAGATGTTTCACCAAGATTATCGTAGAAAATGCATATCTCAGCTTGAAACCCCACGAAAATCAAGATATCGCCGGTTCTGCATGTCAAACGTACTGTGGAGTGGTGAAAACACCAGAAAACGTGTTTCGTGCATTAAGTAGCTCGAAAAGAGCGCTCTCGATGTTTCTGCATACTTCGGACAGATGTTTCACCAAGATTATCGTAGAACATGCATATCTCAGCTTGAAACCCGACGAAAACCAAAATATCGCCGGTTCTGCATATCAAACCAACTGCGGAGTGGTGAAAACACCAGATAACGTGTTTCTCGCACTAACCAGCTCGAAAAGAGCGATCTCGATTATTCAGCATACTTCGGACAGAAGTCTCACCAAGATTATCGCAGAAAATGCATATCTCAGCTTGAAACCCCACGAAAACCAAGATATCGCCGGTGCTGCATATCAAACGCACTGAGGAGTGGTGCAAACACCAGATAACGTGTTTCTCGCATTAAATAGCTCGAAAAGAGCGATCTAGATGATTCAGCATACGTCGGACAGAAGTCTCACCAAGATTATCGCAGGAAATGCATATCTCAGCTTGAAACCCCACGAAAACCAAGATATCTCCGGTTCAGCACATCCAACGAACTGTGGAGTGGTGAAAACCCCAGATAACGTGTTTCTCGCATTAAATAGCTCGAAAAGTGCGATCTCGATGATTCTGCATACTTCTAACAGAAGTCACACCAAGATTATCGCAGAAAATGCATATCTCTGCTTGAAACCCCACGAAAACCAAGATATCTACTGTTCTGCATATCCAACGAACTGTGGAGTGGTAAAAACCACAGAAAACGTGTTTCTCGCACTAACCAGCTCGAAAAGAGCGATCTCGATTATTCAGCATACTTCGGACAGAAGTCTCACCAAGATTATCGCAGAAAATGCAAATCTCAGCTTGAAACCCCACGAAAACCAAGATATCGCCGGTTCTGCATATCAAACGCACTGTGGAGTGGTGAAAACACCGGATAAGTTTCTTCTTGCATTAACTAGCTCGAAAATAGCGATCTCGATGTTTCAGCATACTTCGGACTGAAGTCTCACCAAGATTATCGCAGAAAATGCATATCTCAGCTTGAAACCCCACGAAAACAAAGATATCGCCGGTTCTGCATATCATACGCACTGTGGAGTGGTGAAAACACCAGATAACGTGTTTCTCGCATTAAATAGCTCGAAACGAGCGATCTCGATGATTAAGCATACTTCGGACAGAAGTCTCACCAAGATTATCGTAAAAAATGCATATCTCAGCTTGAAACCCCACGAAAACCAAGATATCGCTGGTTCTGCATATCAAACGCACTGTGGGGTGCTGAAAACACCAGATAACGTGTTTGTCGCATTAAATAGCTCGAATAGAGCGATCTCGATGATTCTGCATACTTCGGACAGAAGTCTCACCAAGATTATCGTAAAAAATGCATATCTCAGCATGAAACCCCACGAAAACCAAGATATCTACTGTTCTGCATATCAAACCAACTGCGGAGTGGTGAAAACACCAGATAACGTGTTTCTCGCATTAAATAGCTCGAAAAGTGCGATCTCGATGATTCTGCATACTTCGGACAGAAGACTCACCAAGATTATCGCAGAAAATGCATATCTCTGCTTGAAACCCCACGAAAACCAAGATATCTACTGTTCTGCATATCCAACGAACTGTGGAGTGGTGAAAACACCAGAAAACGTGTTTCGTGAATTAAGTAGCTCGAAAAGAGCGATCTAGATGATTCTGCATACTTCTGACAAAAGACCCACCAAGATTATCGCAGAAAATGCATATCTCAGCTTGAAACCCGACCGAAACCAAGATATCTCCGGTTCTGCATATCAAACGCACTGAGGAGTGGTGAAAACACCAGATAACGTGTTTCTCGCATTAAATAGCTCGAAAAGAGCGATCTAGATGATTCAGCATACGTCGGACAGAAGTCTCACCAAGATTATCGCAGGAAATGCATATCTCAGCTTGAAACCCCACGAAAACCAAGATATCTCCGGTTCAGCATATCCAACGAACTGTGGAGTGGTGAAAACCCCAGAAAACGTGTTTCTCGCATTAAGTAGCTCGAAAAGAGCGCTCTCGACGATTCTGCATACTTCTAACAGAAGTCTCACCAAGATTATCGCAGAAAATGCATATCTCATCTGGAAACACCACGAAAATCAAGATATCGCCTGTTCTGCATTTCAAACGCACTGTGGAGTGGTGAAAACAACCAGAGAACGTGTTTTTCGCATTGAATAGCTCGAAAAGGGCGATCTCGATGATTCAGCATACTTCGGACAGAAGTCTCACCAAGATTATCGCAGGAAATGCATATCTCAGCTTGAAACCCAACGAAAACTAAGATATCTCCGGTTCTGCATATCCAACGAACTGTGAAGTGGTGAAAACCCCAGAAAACGAGTTTCTCGCATTAAATAGCTCGAAAAGAGCGCTCGCGATGTTTCTGCATACTTCGGACAGATGTTTCACCAAGATTATCGTAGAAAATGCATATATCAGCTTGAAACCCGACCGAAACCAAGATATCGCTGGTACTGCATATCAAACGCACTGTGGAGTGGTGAAAACACCAGATAACGTGTTTCTCGCATTAAATAGCTCGAAAAGAGCGATCTCGATGTTTCAGCATACTTCGGACAGAAGTCTCACCAAGATTATCGTAGAAAATGCATATCTCAGCTTGAAACCCGACGAAAACCGAGTTATCTCCGGTTCTGCACATCAAACGTACCGTGGAGTGGTGAAAACACCAGATAACGTGTTTCTCGCATTAAATAGCTCGAAAAGTGCGATCTCGATGATTCTGCATACTTCTAACAGAAGTCACACCAAGATTATCGCAGAAAATGCATATCTCAGCATGAAACCCCACGAAAACCAAGATATCGCTGGTACTGCATATCAAACGCACTGTGGAGTGGTGAAAACACCAGATAGCGTGATTCTCGCATTAAATAGCACGAAAAGAGCGATTTCGATGATTCTGCATACTTCTAACAGAAGTCTCACCAAGATTATCGCAGAAAATGCATATCTCAGCTTGAAACCCCACGAAAATCAAGATATCGCCGGTTCTGCATGTCAAACGTACTGTGGAGTGGTGAAAACACCAGAAAACGTGTTTCGTGAATTAAGTAGCTCGAAAAGAGCGATCTAGATGATTCTGCATACTTCTGACAAAAGACCCACCAAGATTATCGCAGAAAATGCATATCTCAGCTTGAAACCCGACCGAAACCAAGATATCGCCGGTTCTGCATATCAAACGCACTGTGGAGTGGTGAAAACACCGGATAAGTTTCTTCTTGCATTAACTAGCTCGAAAATAGCGATCTCGATGTTTCAGCATACTTCGGACTGAAGTCTCACCAAGATTATCGCAGAAAATGCATATCTCAGCTTGAAACCCCACGAAAACAAAGATATCGCCGGTTCTGCATATCATACGCACTGTGGAGTGGTGAAAACACCAGATAACGTGTTTCTCGCATTAAATAGCTCGAAACGAGCGATCTCGATGATTAAGCATACTTCGGACAGAAGTCTCACCAAGATTATCGTAGAAAATGCATATCTCAGCTTGAAACCCGACGAAAACCGAGTTATCTCCGGTTCTGCACATCAAACGTACCGTGGAGTGGTGAAAACACCAGAGAACGTGTTTCGTGCATTAAGTAGCTCGAAAAGAGCGCTCTCGATGTTCCTGCATACTTCGGACAGATGTTTCACCAAGATTATCGTAGAAAATGCATATCTCAGCTTGAAACCCCACGAAAATCAAGATATCGCCGGTTCTGCATGTCAAACGTACTGTGGAGTGGTGAAAACACCAGAAAACGTGTTTCGTGCATTAAGTAGCTCGAAAAGAGCGCTCTCGATGTTTCTGCATACTTCGGACAGATGTTTCACCAAGATTATCGTAGAACATGCATATCTCAGCTTGAAACCCGACGAAAACCAAAATATCGCCGGTTCTGCATATCAAACCAACTGCGGAGTGGTGAAAACACCAGATAACGTGTTTCTCGCACTAACCAGCTCGAAAAGAGCGATCTCGATTATTCAGCATACTTCGGACAGAAGTCTCACCAAGATTATCGCAGAAAATGCATATCTCAGCTTGAAACCCCACGAAAACCAAGATATCGCCGGTGCTGCATATCAAACGCACTGAGGAGTGGTGCAAACACCAGATAACGTGTTTCTCGCATTAAATAGCTCGAAAAGAGCGATCTAGATGATTCAGCATACGTCGGACAGAAGTCTCACCAAGATTATCGCAGGAAATGCATATCTCAGCTTGAAACCCCACGAAAACCAAGATATCTCCGGTTCAGCACATCCAACGAACTGTGGAGTGGTGAAAACCCCAGATAACGTGTTTCTCGCATTAAATAGCTCGAAAAGTGCGATCTCGATGATTCTGCATACTTCTAACAGAAGTCACACCAAGATTATCGCAGAAAATGCATATCTCTGCTTGAAACCCCACGAAAACCAAGATATCTACTGTTCTGCATATCCAACGAACTGTGGAGTGGTAAAAACCACAGAAAACGTGTTTCTCGCACTAACCAGCTCGAAAAGAGCGATCTCGATTATTCAGCATACTTCGGACAGAAGTCTCACCAAGATTATCGCAGAAAATGCAAATCTCAGCTTGAAACCCCACGAAAACCAAGATATCGCCGGTTCTGCATATCAAACGCACTGTGGAGTGGTGAAAACACCGGATAAGTTTCTTCTTGCATTAACTAGCTCGAAAATAGCGATCTCGATGTTTCAGCATACTTCGTACTGAAGTCTCACCAAGATTATCGCAGAAAATGCATATCTCAGCTTGAAACCCCACGAAAACAAAGATATCGCCGGTTCTGCATATCATACGCACTGTGGAGTGGTGAAAACACCAGATAACGTGTTTCTCGCATTAAATAGCTCGAAACGAGCGATCTCGATGATTAAGCATACTTCGGACAGAAGTCTCACCAAGATTATCGTAAAAAATGCATATCTCAGCTTGAAACCCCACGAAAACCAAGATATCGCTGGTTCTGCATATCAAACGCACTGTGGGGTGCTGAAAACACCAGATAACGTGTTTGTCGCATTAAATAGCTCGAATAGAGCGATCTCGATGATTCTGCATACTTCGGACAGAAGTCTCACCAAGATTATCGTAAAAAATGCATATCTCAGCATGAAACCCCACGAAAACCAAGATATCTACTGTTCTGCATATCAAACCAACTGCGGAGTGGTGAAAACACCAGATAACGTGTTTCTCGCATTAAATAGCTCGAAAAGTGCGATCTCGATGATTCTGCATACTTCGGACAGAAGACTCACCAAGATTATCGCAGAAAATGCATATCTCTGCTTGAAACCCCACGAAAACCAAGATATCTACTGTTCTGCATATCCAACGAACTGTGGAGTGGTGAAAACACCAGAAAACGTGTTTCGTGAATTAAGTAGCTCGAAAAGAGCGATCTAGATGATTCTGCATACTTCTGACAAAAGACCCACCAAGATTATCGCAGAAAATGCATATCTCAGCTTGAAACCCGACCGAAACCAAGATATCTCCGGTTCTGCATATCAAACGCACTGAGGAGTGGTGAAAACACCAGATAACGTGTTTCTCGCATTAAATAGCTCGAAAAGAGCGATCTAGATGATTCAGCATACGTCGGACAGAAGTCTCACCAAGATTATCGCAGGAAATGCATATCTCAGCTTGAAACCCCACGAAAACCAAGATATCTCCGGTTCAGCATATCCAACGAACTGTGGAGTGGTGAAAACCCCAGAAAACGTGTTTCTCGCATTAAGTAGCTCGAAAAGAGCGCTCTCGACGATTCTGCATACTTCTAACAGAAGTCTCAATAAGATTATTGCAGAAAATGCATATCTCAGCTGGAAACACCACGAAAATCAAGATATCGCCTGTTCTGCATTTCAAACGCACTGTGGAGTGGTGAAAACAACCAGAGAACGTGTGTCTCGCATTAAATAGCTCGAAAAGAGCGATCTCGATGATTCAGCATATTTCGGACAGGAGTCTCACCAAGATTATCAAAGGAAATGCATATCTCAGCTTGAAACCCCACGAAAACCAAGATATCTCCGGTTCTGCATATCAAACGCACTGTGGAGTGGTGAAAACACCAGATAACGTGTTTCTCGCATTAAATAGCTCGAATAGTGCGATCTCGATGATTCTGCATACTTCTAACAGAAGTCTCACCAAGATTATCGCAGAAAATGCATATCTCAGCTTGAAACCCCACGAAAACCAAGATATCTCCGGTTCTGCATATCAAACGCACTGTGGAGTGGTGAAAACACCAGATAACGTGTTTCTCGCATTAAATAGCTCGAATAGTGCGATCTCGATGATTCTGCATACTTCTAACAGAAGTCTCACCAAGATTATCGCAGAAAATGCATATCTCAGCTTGAAACCCGACGAAAACCAAAATATCGCCGGTTCTGCATGTCAAACATACTGTGGAGTGGTGAAAACACCAGAAAACGTGTTTCGTGAATTAAGTACCTCGAAAAGAGCGATCTAGATGATTCTGCATACTTCTGACAAAAGACCCACCAAGATTATCGCAGAAAATGCATATCTCAGCTTGAAACCCGACCGAAACCAAGATATCTCCGGTTCTGCATATCAAACCAACTGCGGAGTGGTGAAAACACCAGATAACGTGTTTCTCGCATTAAATAGCTCGAAAAGTGCGATCTCGATGATTCTGCATACTTCTAACAGAAGTCACACCAAGATTATCGCAGAAAATGCATATCTCTGCTTGAAACCTCACGAAAACCAAGATATCTACTGTTCTGCATATCCAACGAACTGTGGAGTGGTGAAAACCACAGAAAACGTGTTTCTCGCACTAACCAGCTCGAAAAGAGCGATCTCGATTATTCAGCATACTTCGGACAGAAGTCTCACCAAGATTATCGCAGAAAATGCATATCTCAGCTTGAAACCCCACGAAAACCAAGATATCGCCGGTTCTGCATATCAAACGCACTGTGGAGTGGTGAAAACACCGGATAAGGTTCTTCTTGCATTAACTAGCTCGAAAATAGCGATCTCGATGTTTCAGCATACTTCGGACAGAAGTCTCACCAAGATTATCGCAGAAAATGCATATCTCAGCTTGAAACCCCACGAAAACAAAGATATCGCCGGTTCTGCATATCATACGCACTGTGGAGTGGTGAAAACACCAGATAACGTGTTTCGTGCATTAAGTAGCTCGAAAAGAGCGCTCTCGATGTTTCTGCATACTTCGGACAGATGTTTCACCAAGATTATCGTAAAAAATGCATATCTCAGCTTGAAACCCCACGAAAACCAAGATATCGCTGGTTCTGCATATCAAACGCACTGTGGGGCGCTGAAAACACCAGATAACGTGTTTGTCGCATTAAATAGCTCGAATAGAGCGATCTCGATGATTCTGCATACTTCGGACAGAAGTCTCACCAAGATTATCGTAAAAAATGCATATCTCAGCATGAAACCCGACGAAAACCAAGATATCGCTGGTACTGCATATCAAACGCACTGTGGAGTGGTGAAAACACCAGATAACGTGATTCTCGCATTAAATAGCTCGAAAAGAGCGATCTCGATGATTCTGCATACTTCGGACAGAAGTCTCACCAAGATTATCGCAGAAAATGCATATCTCAGCTTGAAACCCGACGAAAACCGAGTTATCTCCGGTTCTGCACATCAAACGTACCGTGGAGTGGTGAAAACACCAGAAAACGTGTTTCGCGCATTAAGTAGCTCGAAAAGAGCGTTCTCGAAGATTGTTCATACTTCTGACTGAAGTCTCACCAAGATTATCGCAGAAAATGCATATCTCAGCTTGAAACCCCACGAAAATCAAGATATCGCCGGTTCTGCATGTCAAACGTACTGTGGAGTGGTGAAAACACCAGAAAACGTGTTTCGTGCATTAAGTAGCTCGAAAAGAGCGCTCTCGATGTTTCTGCATACTTCGGACAGATGTTTCACCAAGATTATCGTAGAACATGCATATCTCAGCTTGAAACCCGACGAAAACCAAAATATCGCCGGTTCTGCATATCAAACCAACTGCGGAGTGGTGAAAACACCAGATAACGTGTTTCTCGCACTAACCAGCTCGAAAAGAGCGATCTCGATTATTCAGCATACTTCGGACAGAAGTCTCACCAAGATTATCGCAGAAAATGCATATCTCAGCTTGAAACCCCACGAAAACCAAGATATCGCCGGTGCTGCATATCAAACGCACTGAGGAGTGGTGCAAACACCAGATAACGTGTTTCTCGCATTAAATAGCTCGAAAAGAGCGATCTAGATGATTCAGCATACGTCGGACAGAAGTCTCACCAAGATTATCGCAGGAAATGCATATCTCAGCTTGAAACCCCACGAAAACCAAGATATCTCCGGTTCAGCACATCCAACGAACTGTGGAGTGGTGAAAACCCCAGATAACGTGTTTCTCGCATTAAATAGCTCGAAAAGTGCGATCTCGATGATTCTGCATACTTCTAACAGAAGTCACACCAAGATTATCGCAGAAAATGCATATCTCTGCTTGAAACCCCACGAAAACCAAGATATCTACTGTTCTGCATATCCAACGAACTGTGGAGTGGTAAAAACCACAGAAAACGTGTTTCTCGCACTAACCAGCTCGAAAAGAGCGATCTCGATTATTCAGCATACTTCGGACAGAAGTCTCACCAAGATTATCGCAGAAAATGCAAATCTCAGCTTGAAACCCCACGAAAACCAAGATATCGCCGGTTCTGCATATCAAACGCACTGTGGAGTGGTGAAAACACCGGATAAGTTTCTTCTTGCATTAACTAGCTCGAAAATAGCGATCTCGATGTTTCAGCATACTTCGTACTGAAGTCTCACCAAGATTATCGCAGAAAATGCATATCTCAGCTTGAAACCCCACGAAAACAAAGATATCGCCGGTTCTGCATATCATACGCACTGTGGAGTGGTGAAAACACCAGATAACGTGTTTCTCGCATTAAATAGCTCGAAACGAGCGATCTCGATGATTAAGCATACTTCGGACAGAAGTCTCACCAAGATTATCGTAAAAAATGCATATCTCAGCTTGAAACCCCACGAAAACCAAGATATCGCTGGTTCTGCATATCAAACGCACTGTGGGGTGCTGAAAACACCAGATAACGTGTTTGTCGCATTAAATAGCTCGAATAGAGCGATCTCGATGATTCTGCATACTTCGGACAGAAGTCTCACCAAGATTATCGTAAAAAATGCATATCTCAGCATGAAACCCCACGAAAACCAAGATATCTACTGTTCTGCATATCAAACCAACTGCGGAGTGGTGAAAACACCAGATAACGTGTTTCTCGCATTAAATAGCTCGAAAAGTGCGATCTCGATGATTCTGCATACTTCGGACAGAAGACTCACCAAGATTATCGCAGAAAATGCATATCTCTGCTTGAAACCCCACGAAAACCAAGATATCTACTGTTCTGCATATCCAACGAACTGTGGAGTGGTGAAAACACCAGAAAACGTGTTTCGTGAATTAAGTAGCTCGAAAAGAGCGATCTAGATGATTCTGCATACTTCTGACAAAAGACCCACCAAGATTATCGCAGAAAATGCATATCTCAGCTTGAAACCCGACCGAAACCAAGATATCTCCGGTTCTGCATATCAAACGCACTGAGGAGTGGTGAAAACACCAGATAACGTGTTTCTCGCATTAAATAGCTCGAAAAGAGCGATCTAGATGATTCAGCATACGTCGGACAGAAGTCTCACCAAGATTATCGCAGGAAATGCATATCTCAGCTTGAAACCCCACGAAAACCAAGATATCTCCGGTTCAGCATATCCAACGAACTGTGGAGTGGTGAAAACCCCAGAAAACGTGTTTCTCGCATTAAGTAGCTCGAAAAGAGCGCTCTCGACGATTCTGCATACTTCTAACAGAAGTCTCACCAAGATTATTGCAGAAAATGCATATCTCAGCTGGAAACACCACGAAAATCAAGATATCGCCTGTTCTGCATTTCAAACGCACTGTGGAGTGGTGAAAACAACCAGAGAACGTGTGTCTCGCATTAAATAGCTCGAAAAGAGCGATCTCGATGATTCAGCATATTTCGGACAGGAGTCTCACCAAGATTATCAAAGGAAATGCATATCTCAGCTTGAAACCCCACGAAAACCAAGATATCTCCGGTTCTGCATATCAAACGCACTGTGGAGTGGTGAAAACACCAGATAACGTGTTTCTCGCATTAAATAGCTCGAATAGTGCGATCTCGATGATTCTGCATACTTCTAACAGAAGTCTCACCAAGATTATCGCAGAAAATGCATATCTCAGCTTGAAACCCCACGAAAACCAAGATATCTCCGGTTCTGCATATCAAACGCACTGTGGAGTGGTGAAAACACCAGATAACGTGTTTCTCGCATTAAATAGCTCGAATAGTGCGATCTCGATGATTCTGCATACTTCTAACAGAAGTCTCACCAAGATTATCGCAGAAAATGCATATCTCAGCTTGAAACCCGACGAAAACCAAAATATCGCCGGTTCTGCATGTCAAACATACTGTGGAGTGGTGAAAACACCAGAAAACGTGTTTCGTGAATTAAGTACCTCGAAAAGAGCGATCTAGATGATTCTGCATACTTCTGACAAAAGACCCACCAAGATTATCGCAGAAAATGCATATCTCAGCTTGAAACCCGACCGAAACCAAGATATCTCCGGTTCTGCATATCAAACCAACTGCGGAGTGGTGAAAACACCAGATAACGTGTTTCTCGCATTAAATAGCTCGAAAAGTGCGATCTCGATGATTCTGCATACTTCTAACAGAAGTCACACCAAGATTATCGCAGAAAATGCATATCTCTGCTTGAAACCTCACGAAAACCAAGATATCTACTGTTCTGCATATCCAACGAACTGTGGAGTGGTGAAAACCACAGAAAACGTGTTTCTCGCACTAACCAGCTCGAAAAGAGCGATCTCGATTATTCAGCATACTTCGGACAGAAGTCTCACCAAGATTATCGCAGAAAATGCATATCTCAGCTTGAAACCCCACGAAAACCAAGATATCGCCGGTTCTGCATATCAAACGCACTGTGGAGTGGTGAAAACACCGGATAAGGTTCTTCTTGCATTAACTAGCTCGAAAATAGCGATCTCGATGTTTCAGCATACTTCGGACAGAAGTCTCACCAAGATTATCGCAGAAAATGCATATCTCAGCTTGAAACCCCACGAAAACAAAGATATCGCCGGTTCTGCATATCATACGCACTGTGGAGTGGTGAAAACACCAGATAACGTGTTTCGTGCATTAAGTAGCTCGAAAAGAGCGCTCTCGATGTTTCTGCATACTTCGGACAGATGTTTCACCAAGATTATCGTAAAAAATGCATATCTCAGCTTGAAACCCCACGAAAACCAAGATATCGCTGGTTCTGCATATCAAACGCACTGTGGGGCGCTGAAAACACCAGATAACGTGTTTGTCGCATTAAATAGCTCGAATAGAGCGATCTCGATGATTCTGCATACTTCGGACAGAAGTCTCACCAAGATTATCGTAAAAAATGCATATCTCAGCATGAAACCCGACGAAAACCAAGATATCGCTGGTACTGCATATCAAACGCACTGTGGAGTGGTGAAAACACCAGATAACGTGATTCTCGCATTAAATAGCTCGAAAAGAGCGATCTCGATGATTCTGCATACTTCGGACAGAAGTCTCACCAAGATTATCGCAGAAAATGCATATCTCAGCTTGAAACCCGACGAAAACCGAGTTATCTCCGGTTCTGCACATCAAACGTACCGTGGAGTGGTGAAAACACCAGAAAACGTGTTTCGCGCATTAAGTAGCTCGAAAAGAGCGTTCTCGAAGATTGTTCATACTTCTGACTGAAGTCTCACCAGGATTATCGCAGAAAATGAATATCTCAGCTTGAATCCCCACTAAAACCAAGATATAGACCGGTTCTGCATATCAAACGCACTGAGGAGTGGTGAAAACACCAGATAACGTGTTTCTCGCATTAAATAGCTCGAAAAGAGCGATCTAGATGATTCAGCATACGTCGGACAGAAGTCTCACCAGGATTATCGCAGGAAATGCATACCTCAGCTTGAAACCCCACGAAAACCAAGATATCTCCGGTTCAGCATATCCAACGAACTGTGGAGTGGTGAAAACCCCAGAAAACGTGTTTCTCGCATTAAATAGCTCGAAAAGAGCGCTCTCGATGATTCTGCATACTTCTAACAGAAGTCTCACCAAGATTATCGCTGAAAATGCATATCTCAGCTGGAAACACCACGAAAATCAAGATATCGCCTGTTCTGCATTTCAAACGCACTGTGGAGTGGTGAAAACAACCAGATATCGTGTTTCTCGCATTAAATAGCTCGAATAGTGCGATCCCGATGATTCTGCATACTTCTAACAGAAGTCTCACCAAGATTATCGCAGAAAATGCATATCTCAGCTTGAAACCCCACGAAAATCAAGATATCGCCGGTTCTGCATGTCAAACGTACTGTGGAGTGGTGAAAACACCAGAAAACGTGTTTCGTGAATTAAGTAGCTCGAAAAGAGCGATCTAGATGATTCTGCATACTTCTGACAAAAGACCCACCAAGATTATCGCAGAAAATGCATATCTCAGCTTGAAACCCGACCGAAACCAAGATATCTCCGGTTCTGCATGTCAAACGTACTGTGGAGTGATGAAAACACCAGATAACGTGTTTCTCGCATTAAATAGCTCGAAAAGTGCGATCTCGATGATTCTGCATACTTCTAACAGAAGTCACACCAAGATTATCGCAGAAAATGCATATCTCTGCTTGAAACCCGACGAAAACCAAGATATCTACTGTTCTGCATATCAAACCAACTGCGGAGTGGTGAAAACACCAGATAACGTGTTTCTCGCATTAAATAGCTCGAAAAGTGCGATCTCGATGATTCTGCATACTTCTAACAGAAGTCACACCAAGATTATCGCAGAAAATGCATATCTCTGCTTGAAACCCCACGAAAACCAAGATATCTACTGTTCGGCAGATCCAACGAACTGTGGAGTGGTAAAAACCACAGAAAACGTGTTTCTCGCACTAACCAGCTCGAAAAGAGCGATCTCGATTATTCAGCATACTTCGGACAGAAGTCTCACCAAGATTATCGCAGAAAATGCAAATCTCAGCTTGAAACCCCACGAAAACCAAGATATCGCCGGTTCTGCATATCAAACGCACTGTGGAGTGGTGAAAACACCGGATAAGTTTCTTCTTGCATTAACTAGCTCGAAAATAGCGATCTCGATGTTTCAGCATACTTCGGACAGAAGTCTCACCAAGATTATCGCAGAAAATGCATATCTCAGCTTGAAACCCCACGAAAACAAAGATATCGCCGGTTCTGCATATCATACGCACTGTGGAGTGGTGAAAACACCAGATAACGTGTTTCTCGCATTAAGTAGCTCGAAAAGAGCGCTCTCGATGTTTCTGCATACTTCGGACAGATGTTTCACCAAGATTATCGTAGAAAATGCATATCTCAGCTTGAAACCCGACCGAAACCAAGATATCTCCGGTTCTGCATATCAAACGCACTGTGGAGTGGTGAAAACACCAGATAACGTGATTCTCGCATTAAATACCTCGAAAAGAGCGATCTCGATGATTCTGCATACTTCGGACAGAAGTCTCACCAAGATTATCGCAGAAAATGCATATCTCAGCTTGAAACCCGACGAAAACCGAGTTATCTCCGGTTCTGCACATCAAACGTACCGTGGAGTGGTGAAAACACCAGAAAACTTGTTTCGCGCATTAAGTAGCTCGAAAAGAGCGTTCTCGAAGTTTCTTCATACTTCTGACAGAAGTCTCACCAGGATTATCGCAGAAAATGCATATCTCAGCTTGAATCCCCACGAAAACCAAGATATCGCCGGTTCTGCATATCAAACGCACTGAGGAGTGGTGAAAACACCAGATAACGTGTTTCTCGCATTAAATAGCTCGAAAAGAGCGATCTAGATGATTCAGCATACGTCGGACAGAAGTCTCACCAAGATTATCGCAGGAAATGCATATCTCAGGTTGAAACCCCACGAAAACCAAGATATCTCCGGTTCAACATATCCAACGAACTGTGGAGTGGTGAAAACCCCAGTAAACGTGTTTCTCGCATTAAGTAGCTCGAAAAGAGCGCTCTCGACGATTCTGCATACTTCTAACAGAAGTCTCACCAAGATTATCGCAGAAAATGCATATCTCAGCTGGAAACACCACGAAAATCAAGATATCGCGTGTTCTGCATTTCAAACGCACTGTGGAGTGGTGAAAACAACCAGAGAACGTGTTTCTCGCATTAAATAGCTCGAAAAGAGCGATCTCGATGATTCAGCATATTTCGGACAGGAGTCTCACCAAGATTATCAAGGGAAATGCATATCTCAGCTTGAAACCCCACGAAAACCAAGATATCTCCGGTTCTGCATATCAAACGCACTGTGGAGTGGTGAAAACACCAGATAACGTGTTTCTCGCATTAAATAGCTCGAATAGTGCGATCTCGATGATTCTGCATACTTCTAACAGAAGTCTCACCAAGATTATCGCAGAAAATGCATATCTCAGCTTGAAACCCGACGAAAACCGAGTTATCTCCGGTGCTGCACATCAAACGTACCGTGGAGTGGTGAAAACACCAGAAAACGTGTTTCGCGCATTAAGTAGCTCGAAAAGAGCGTTCTCGAAGATTCTTCATACTTCTAACAGAAGTCTCACCAAGATTATCGCAGAAAATGCATATCTCAGCTGGAAACACCACGAAAATCAAGATATCGCCTGTTCTGCATTTCAAACGCACTGTGGAGTGGTGAAAACAACCAGAGAACGCGTTTCTCGCATTAAATAGCTCGAAAAGAGCGATCTCGATGATTCAGCATATTTCGGACAGGAGTCTCACCAAGATTATCAAAGGAAATGCATATCTCAGCTTGAAACCCCACGAAAACCAAGATATCTCCGGTTCTGCATATCAAACGCACTGTGGAGTGGTGAAAACACCAGATAACGTGTTTCTCGCATTAAATAGCTCGAATAGTGCGATCTCGACGATTCTGCATACTTCTAACAGAAGTCTCACCAAGATTATCGCAGAAAATGCATATCTCAGCTTGAAACCCCACGAAAACCAAGATATCGCCGGTTTTGCATATCAAACGCACTGTGGAGTGGTGAAAACACAGGATAAGGTTTTTCTCGCATTAACTAGCTCGAAAAGAGCGATCTCGATGTTTCAGCATACTTCGGACAGAAGTCTCACCAAGATTATCGTAGAAAATGCATATCTCAGCTTGAAACCCGACGAAAACCGAGTTATCTCCGGTTCTGCACATCAAACGTACCGTGGAGTGGTGAAGACACCAGAAAACGTGTTTCGTGCATTAAGTAGCTCGAAAAGAGCGCTCTCGATGTTTCTGCATACTTCGGACAGATGTTTCACCAAGATTATCGTAGAAAATGCATATCTCAGCTTGAAACCCGACGAAAACCAAAATATCGCCGGTTCTGCATATCAAACCAACTGCGGAGTGGTGAAAACACCAGATAACGTGTTTCTCGCATTAAATAGCTCGAAAAGTGCGATCTCGATGATTCTGCATAGTTCTAACAGAAGTCTCACCAAGATTATCGCAGAAAATGCATATCTCAGCTTGAAACCCCACGAAAATCAAGATATCGCCGGTTCTGCATGTCAAACGTACTGTGGAGTGGTGAAAACACCAGAAAACGTGTTTCGTGAATTAAGTAGCTCGAAAATAGCGATGTAGATGATTCTGCATACTTCTGACAAAAGACCCACCAAGATTATCGCAGAAAATGCATATCTCAGCTTGAAACCCGACCGAAACCAAGATATCTCCGGTTCTGCATGTCAAACGTACTGTGGAGTGGTGAAAACACCAGATAACGTGTTTCTCGCATTAAATAGCTCGAAAAGTGCGATCTCGATGATTCTGCATACTTCTAACAGAAGTCACACCAAGATTATCGCAGAAAATGCATATCTCATCATGAAACCCCACGAAAACCAAGATATCGCTGGTACTGCATATCAAACGCACTGTGGAGTGGTGAAAACACCAGATAACGTGATTCTCGCATTAAATACCTCGAAAAGAGCGATCTCGATGATTCTGCATACTTCGGACAGAAGTCTCACCAAGATTATCGCAGAAAATGCATATCTCAGCTTGAAACCCGACGAAAACCGAGTTATCTCCGGTTCTGCACATCAAACGTACCGTGGAGTGGTGAAAACACCAGAAAACTTGTTTCGCGCATTAAGTAGCTCGAAAAGAGCGTTCTCGAAGATTCTTCATACTTCTGACAGAAGTCTCACCAGGATTATCGCAGAAAATGCATATCTCAGCTTGAATCCCCACGAAAACCAAGATATCGCCGGTTCTGCATATCAAACGCACTGAGGAGTGGTGAAAACACCAGATAACGTGTTTCTCGCATTAAATAGCTCGAAAAGAGCGATCTAGATGATTCAGCATACGTCGGACAGAAGTCTCACCAAGATTATCGCAGGAAATGCATATCTCAGCTTGAAACCCCACGAAAACCAAGATATCTCCGGTTCAACATATCCAACGAACTGTGGAGTGGTGAAAACCCCAGAAAACGTGTTTCTCGCATTAAGTAGCTCGAAAAGAGCGCTCTCGACGATTCTGCATACTTCTAACAGAAGTCTCACCAAGATTATCGCAGTAAATGCATATCTCATCTGGAAACACCACGAAAATCAAGATATCGCCTGTTCTGCATTTCAAACGCACTGTGGAGTGGTGAAAACAACCAGAGAACGTGTTTCTCGCATTAAATAGCTCGAAAAGAGCGATCTCGATGATTTAGCATATTTCGGACAGGAGTCTCACCAAGATTATCAAAGGAAATGCATATCTCAGCTTGAAACCCCACGAAAACCAAGATATCTCCGGTTCTGCATATCAAACGCACTGTGGAGTGGTGAAAACACCAGATAACGTGTTTCTCGCATTAAATAGCTCGAAAAGTGCGATCTCGATGATTCTGCATACTTCTAACAGAAGTCACACCAAGATTATCGCAGAAAATGCATATCTCAGCATGAAACCCCACGAAAACCAAGATATCGCTGGTACTGCATATCAAACGCACTGTGGAGTGGTGAAAACACCAGATAGCGTGATTCTCGCATTAAATAGCTCGAAAAGAGCGATTTCGATGATTCTGCATACTTTTAACAGAAGTCTCACCAAGATTATCGCAGAAAATGCATATCTCAGCTGGAAACACCACGAAAATCAAGATATCGCCTGTTCTGCATTTCAAACGCACTGTGGAGTGGTGAAAACAACCAGAGAACGTGTTTCTCGCATTAAATAGCTCGAAAAGAGCGATCTCGATGATTCAGCATATTTCGGACAGGAGTCTCACCAAGATTATCAAAGGAAATGCATATCTCAGCTTGAAACCCCACGAAAACCAAGATATCTCCGGTTCTGCATATCAAACGCACTGTGGAGTGGTGAAAACACCAGATAACGTGTTTCTCGCATTAAATAGCTCGAATAGTGCGATCCCGATGATTCTGCATACTTCTAACAGAAGTCTCACCAAGATTATCGCTGAAAATGCATATCTCAGCTTGAAACCCTACGAAAATCAAGATATCGCCGGTTCTGCATGTCAAACGTACTGTGGAGTGGTGAAAACACCAGAAAACGTGTTTCGTGAATTAAGTAGCTCGAAAAGAGCGATCTAGATGATTCTGCATACTTCTGACAAAAGACCCACCAAGATTATCGCAGAAAATGCATATCTCAGCTTGAAACCCGACCGAAACCAAGATATCTCCGGTTCTGCATGTCAAACGTACTGTGGAGTGGTGAAAACACCAGATAACGTGTTTCTCGCATTAAATAGCTCGAAAAGTGCGATCTCGATGATTCTGCATACTTCTAACAGAAGTCACACCAAGATTATCGCAGAAAATGCATATCTCTGCTTGAAACCCCACGAAAACCAAGATATCTACTGTTCTGCATATCAAATCAACTGCGGAGTGGTGAAAACACCAGATAACGTGTTTCTCGCATTAAATAGCTCGAAAAGTGCGATCTCGATGATTCTGCATACTTCTAACAGAAGTCACACCAAGATTATCGCAGAAAATGCATATCTCTGCTTGAAACCCCACGAAAACCAAGATATCTACTGTTCTGCATATCCAACGAACTGTGGAGTGGTAAAAACCACAGAAAACGTGTTTCTCGCACTAACCAGCTCGAAAAGAGCGATCTCGATTATTCAGCATACTTCGGACAGAAGTCTCACCAAGACTATCGCAGAAAATGCAAATCTCAGCTTGAAACCCCACGAAAACCAAGATATCGCCGGTTCTGCATATCAAACGCACTGTGGAGTGGTGAAAACACCGGATAAGTTTCTTCTTGCATTAACTAGCTCGAAAATAGCGATCTCGATGTTTCAGCATACTTCGGACAGAAGTCTCACCAAGATTATCGCAGAAAATGCATATCTCAGCTTGAAACCCCACGAAAACAAAGATATCGCCGGTTCTGCATATCATACGCACTGTGGAGTGGTGAAAACACCAGATAACGTGTTTCTCGCATTAAATATCTCGAAACGAGCGATCTCGATGATTAAGCATACTTCGGACAGAAGTCTCACCAAGATTATCGTAAAAAATGCATATCTCAGCTTGAAACCCCACGAAAACCAAGATATCGCTGGTTCTGCATATCAAACGCACTGTGGGGTGCTGAAAACACCAGATAACGTGTTTGTCGCATTAAATAGCTCGAATAGAGCGATCTCGATGATTCTGCATACTTCGGACAGAAGTCTCACCAAGATTATCGTAAAAAATGCATATCTCAGCATGAAACCCCACGAAAACCAAGATATCTACTGTTCTGCATATCAAACCAACTGCGGAGTGGTGAAAACACCAGATAACGTGTTTCTAGCATTAAATAGCTCGAAAAGTGCGATCTCGATGATTCTGCATACTTCGGACAGAAGTCTCACCAAGATTATCGCAGAAAATGCATATCTCTGCTTGAAACCCCACGAAAACCAAGATATCTACTGTTCTGCATATCCAACGAACTGTGGAGTGGTGAAAACACCAGAAAACGTGTTTCGTGAATTAAGTAGCTCGAAAAGAGCGATCTAGATGATTCTGCATACTTCTGACAAAAGACCCACCAAGATTATCGCAGAAAATGCATATCTCAGCTTGAAACCCGACCGAAACCAAGATATCTCCGGTTCTGCATATCAAACGCACTGAGGAGTGGTGAAAACACCAGATAACGTGTTTCTCGCATTAAATAGCTCGAAAAGAGCGATCTAGATGATTCAGCATACGTCGGACAGAAGTCTCACCAAGATTATCGCAGGAAATGCATATCTCAGCTTGAAACCCCACGAAAACCAAGATATCTCCGGTTCAGCATATCCAACGAACTGTGGAGTGGTGAAAACCCCAGAAAACGTGTTTCTCGCATTAAGTAGCTCGAAAAGAGCGCTCTCGACGATTCTGCATACTTCTAACAGAAGTCTCACCAAGATTATTGCAGAAAATGCATATCTCAGCTGGAAACACCACGAAAATCAAGATATCGCCTGTTCTGCATTTCAAACGCACTGTGGAGTGGTGAAAACAACCAGAGAACGTGTGTCTCGCATTAAATAGCTCGAAAAGAGCGATCGCGATGATTCAGCATATTTCGGACAGGAGTCTCACCAAGATTATCAAAGGAAATGCATATCTCAGCTTGAAACCCCACGAAAACCAAGATATCTCCGGTTCTGCATATCAAACGCACTGTGGAGTGGTGAAAACACCAGATAACGTGTTTCTCGCATTAAATAGCTCGAATAGTGCGATCTCGATGATTCTGCATACTTCTAACAGAAGTCTCACCAAGATTATCGCAGAAAATGCATATCTCAGCTTGAAACCCCACGAAAACCAAGATATCGCCGGTTTTGCATATCAAACGCACTGTGGAGTGGTGAAAACACCGGATAAGGTTTTTCTCGCATTAACTAGCTCGAAAAGAGCGATCTCGATGTTTCAGCATACTTCGCACAGAAGTCTCACCAAGATTATCGTAGAAAATGCATATCTCAGCTTGAAACCCGACGAAAACCAAAATATCGCCGGTTCTGCATGTCAAACATACTGTGGAGTGGTGAAAACACCAGAAAACGTGTTTCGTGAATTAAGTACCTCGAAAAGTGCGATCTAGATGATTCTGCATACTTCTGACAAAAGACCCACCAAGATTATCGCAGAAAATGCATATCTCAGCTTGAAACCCGACCGAAACCAAGATATCTCCGGTTCTGCATATCAAACCAACTGCGGAGTGGTGAAAACACCAGATAACGTGTTTCTCGCATTAAATAGCTCGAAAAGTGCGATCTCGATGATTCTGCATACTTCTAACAGAAGTCACACCAAGATTATCGCAGAAAATGCATATCTCTGCTTGAAACCCCACGAAATCCAAGATATCTACTGTTCTGCATATCCAACGAACTGTGGAGTGGTGAAAACCACAGAAAACGTGTTTCTCGCACTAACCAGCTCGAAAAGAGCGATCTCGATTATTCAGCATACTTTGGACAGAAGTCTCACCAAGATTATCGCAGAAAATGCATATCTCAGCTTGAAACCCCACGAAAACCAAGATATCGCCGGTTCTGCATATCAAACGCACTGTGGAGTGGTGAAAACACCGGATAAGGTTCTTCTTGCATTAACTAGCTCGAAAATAGCGATCTCGATGTTTCAGCATACTTCGGACAGAAGTCTCACCAAGATTATCGCAGAAAATGCATATCTCAGCTTGAAACCCCACGAAAACAAAGATATCGCCGGTTCTGCATATCATACGCACTGTGGAGTGGTGAAAACACCAGATAACGTGTTTCGTGCATTAAGTAGCTCGAAAAGAGCGCTCTCGATGTTTCTGCATACTTCGGACAGATGTTTCACCAAGATTATCGTAAAAAATGCATATCTCAGCTTGAAACCCCACGAAAACCAAGATATCGCTGGTTCTGCATATCAAACGCACTGTGGGGTGCTGAAAACACCAGATAACGTGTTTGTCGCATTAAATAGCTCGAATAGAGCGATCTCGATGATTCTGCATACTTCGGACAGAAGTCTCACCAAGATTATCGTAATAAATGCATATCTCAGCATGAAACCCGACGAAAACCAAGATATCGCTGGTACTGCATATCAAACGCACTGTGGAGTGGTGAAAACACCAGATAACGTGATTCTCGCATTAAATTGCTCGAAAAGAGCGATCTCGATGATTCTGCATACTTCGGACAGAAGTCTCACCAAGATTATCGCAGAAAATGCATATCTCAGCTTGAAACCCGACGAAAACCGAGTTATCTCCGGTTCTGCACATCAAACGTACCGTGGAGTGGTGAAAACACCAGAAAACGTGTTTCGCGCATTAAGTAGCTCGAAAAGAGCGTTCTCGAAGATTCTTCATACTTCTGACTGAAGTCTCACCAGGATTATCGCAGAAAATGCATATCTCAGCTTGAATCCCCACGAAAACCAAGATATAGACCGGTTCTGCATATCAAACGCACTGAGGAGTGGTGAAAACACCAGATAACGTGTTTCTCGCATTCAATAGCTCGAAAAGAGCGATCTAGATGATTCAGCATACGTCGGACAGAAGTCTCACCAGGATTATCGCAGGAAATGCATATCTCAGCTTGAAACCCCACGAAAACCAAGATATCGCCGGTTTTGCATATCAAACACACTGTGGAGTGGTGAAAACACCGGATAAGGTTTTTCTCGCATTAACTAGCTCGAAAAGAGCGATCTCGATGTTTCAGCATACTTCGGACAGAAGTCACACCAAGATTATCGCAGAAAATGCATATCTCAGCATGAAACCCCACGAAAACCAAGATATCGCTGGTACTGCATATCAAACGCACTGTGGAGTGGTGAAAACACCAGATAACGTGATTCTCGCATTAAATACCTCGAAATGAGCGATCTCGATGATTCTGCATACTTCGGACAGAAGTCTCACCAAGATTATCGCAGAAAATGCATATCTCAGCTTGAAACCCGACGAAAACCGAGTTATCTCCGGTTCTGCACATCAAACGTACCGTGGAGTGGTGAAAACACCAGAAAACTTGTTTCGCGCATTAAGTAGCTCGAAAAGAGCGTTCTCGAAGATTCTTCATACTTCTGACAGAAGTCTCACCAGGATTATCGCAGAAAATGCATATCTCAGCTTGAATCCCCACGAAAACCAAGATATCGCCGGTTCTGCATATCAAACGCACTGAGGAGTGGTGAAAACACCAGATAGCGTGTTTCTCGCATTAAATAGCTCGAAAAGAGCGATCTAGATGATTCAGCATACGTCGGACAGAAGTCTCACCAAGATTATCGCAGGAAATGCATATCTCAGCTTGAAACCCCACGAAAACCAAGATATCTCCGGTTCAACATATCCAACGAACTGTGGAGTGGTGAAAACCCCAGAAAACGTGTTTCTCGCATTAAGTAGCTCGAAAAGAGCGCTCTCGACGATTCTGCATACTTCTAACAGAAGTCTCACCAAGATAATCGCAGAAAATGCATATCTCATCTGGAAACACCACGAAAATCAAGATATCGCCTGTTCTGCATTTCAAACGCACTGTGGAGTGGTGAAAACAACCAGAGAACGTGTTTCTCGCATTAAATAGCTCGAAAAGAGCGATCTCGATGATTCAGCATATTTCGGACAGGAGTCTCACCAAGATTATCAAAGGAAATGCATATCTCAGCTTGAAACCCCACGAAAACCAAGATATCTCCGGTTCTGCATATCAAACGCACTGTGGAGTGGTGAAAACACCAGATAACGTGTTTCTCGCATTAAATAGCTCGAATAGTGCGATCTCGATGATTCTGCATACTTCTAACAGAAGTCTCACCAAGATTATCGCAGAAAATGCATATCTCAGCTTGAAACCCCACGAAAACCAAGATATCGCCGGTTTTGCATATCAAACGCACTGTGGAGTGGTGAAAACACCGAATAAGGTTTTTCTCGCATTAACTAGCTCGAAAAGAGCGATCTTGATGTTTCAGCATACTTCGGACAGAAGTCTCACCAAGATTATCGTAGAAAATGCATATCTCAGCTTGAAACCCGACGAAAACCGAGTTATCTCCGGTTCTGCACATCAAACGTACCGTGGAGTGGTGAAAACACCAGATAACGTGTTTCTCGCATTAAATAGCTCGAAAAGTGCGATCTCGATGATTCTGCATACTTCTAACAGAAGTCACACCAAGATTATCGCAGAAAATGCATATCTCTGCTTGAAACCCCACGAAAACCAAGATATCTACTGTTCTGCATATCCAACGAACTGTGGAGTGGTGAAAACCACAGAAAACAGGTTTCTCGCACTAACCAGCTCGAAAAGAGCGATCTCGATTATTCAGCATACTTCGGACAGAAGTCTCACCAAGATTATCGCAGAAAATGCATATCTCAGCTTGAAACCCCACGAAAACCAAGATATCGCCGGTTCTGCATATCAAACGCACTGTGGAGTGGTGAAAACACCGGATAAGGTTCTTCTTGGATTAACTAGCTCGAAAATAGCGATCTCGATGTTTCAGCATACTTCGGACAGAAGTCTCACCAAGATTATCGCAGAAAATGCATATCTCAGCTTGAAACCCCACGAAAACAAAGATATCGCCGGTTCTGCATATCATACGCACTGTGGAGTGGTGAAAACACAAGATAACGTGTTTCGTGCATTAAGTAGCTCGAAAAGAGCGCTCTCGATGTTTCTGCATACTTCGGACAGATGTTTCACCAAGATTATCGTAAAAAATGCATATCTCAGCTTGAAACCCCACGAAAACCAAGATATCGCTGGTTCTGCATATCAAACGCACTGTGGGGTGCTGAAAACACCAGATAACGTGTTTGTCGCATTAAATAGCTCGAATAGAGCGATCTCGATGATTCTGCATACTTCGGACAGAAGTCTCACCAAGATTATCGTAATAAATGCATATCTCAGCATGAAACCCGACGAAAACCAAGATATCGCTGGTACTGCATATCAAACGCACTGTGGAGTGGTGAAAACACCAGATAACGTGATTCTCGCATTAAATAGCTCGAAAAGAGCGATCTCGATGATTCTGCATACTTCGGACAGAAGTCTCACCAAGATTATCGCAGAAAATGCATATCTCAGCTTGAAACCCGACGAAAACCGAGTTATCTCCGGTTCTGCACATCAAACGTACCGTGGAGTGGTGAAAACACCAGAAAACGTGTTTCGCGCATTAAGTAGCTCGAAAAGAGCGTTCTCGAAGATTCTTCATACTTCTGACTGAAGTCTCACCAGGATTATCGCAGAAAATGCATATCTCATGTTGAATCCCCACGAAAACCAAGATATAGACCGGTTCTGCATATCAAACGCACTGTGGAGTGGTGAAAACACCGGATAAGGTTTTTCTCGCATTAACTAGCTCGAAAAGAGCGATCTCGATGTTTCAGCATACTTCGGACAGAAGTCACACCAAGATTATCGCAGAAAATGCATATCTCAGCATGAAACCCCACGAAAACCAAGATATCGCTGGTACTGCATTTCAAACGCACTGTGGAGTGGTGAAAACAACCAGAGAACGTGTTTCTCGCATTAAATAGCTCGAAAAGTGCGATCTCGATGATTCAGCATATTTCGGACAGGAGTCTCACCAAGATTATCAAAGGAAATGCATATCTCAGCTTGAAACCCCACGAAAACCAAGATATCTCCGATTCTGCATATCAAACGCACTGTGGAGTGGTGAAAACACCAGATAACGTGTTTCTCGCATTAAATAGCTCCAATAGTGCGATCTCGATGATTCTGCATACTTCTAACAGAAGTCTCACCAAGATTATCGCAGAAAATGCATATCTCAGCTTGAAACCCAACGAAAACCAAGATATCGCCGGTTCTGCATATCAAACGCACTGAGGAGTGGTGAAAACACCAGATAACGTGTTTCTCGCATTAAATAGCTCGAAAAGAGCGATCTAGATGATTCAGCATACGTCGGACAGAAGTCTCACCAAGATTATCGCAGGAAATGCATATCTCAGCTTGAAACCCCACGAAAACCAAGATATCTCCGGTTCAACATATCCAACGAACTGTGGAGTGGTGAAAACCCCAGAAAACGTGTTTCTCGCATTAAGTAGCTCGAAAAGAGCGCTCTCGACGATTCTGCATACTTCTAACAGAAGTCTCACCAAGATTATCGCAGAAAATGCATATCTCATCTGGAAACACCACGAAAATCAAGATATCGCCTGTTCTGCATTTCAAACGCACTGTGGAGTGGTGAAAACAACCAGAGAACGTGTTTCTCGCATTAAATAGCTCGAAAAGAGCGATCTCGATGATTCAGCATATTTCGGACAGGAGTCTCACCAAGATTATCAAAGGAAATGCATATCTCAGCTTGAAACCCCACGAAAACCAAGATATCTCCGATTCTGCATATCAAACGCACTGTGGAGTGGTGAAAACACCAGATAACGTGTTTCTCGCATTAAATAGCTCCAATAGTGCGATCTCGATGATTCTGCATACTTCTAACAGAAGTCTCACCAAGATTATCGCAGAAAATGCATATCTCATCTTGAAACCCAACGAAAACCAAGATATCGCCGGTTTTGCATATCAAACACACTGTGGAGTGGTGAAAACACCGGATAAGGTTTTTCTCGCATTAACTAGCTCGAAAAGAGCGATCTCGATGTTTCAGCATACTTCGGACAGAAGTCACACCAAGATTATCGCAGAAAATGCATATATCAGCATGAAACCCCACGAAAACCAAGATATCGCTGGTACTGCATATCAAACGCACTGTGGAGTGGTGAAAACACCAGATAACGTGATTCTCGCATTAAATACCTCGAAAAGAGCGATCTTGATGATTCTGCATACTTCGGACAGAAATCTCACCAAGATTATCGCAGAAAATGCATATCTCAGCTTGAAACCCGACGAAAACCGAGTTATCTCCGGTTCTGCACATCAAACGTACCGTGGAGTGGTGAAATCACCAGAAAACTTGTTTCGCGCATTAAGTAGCTCGAAAAGAGCGTTCTCGAAGATTCTTCATACTTCTGACAGAAGTCTCACCAGGATTATCGCAGAAAATGCATATCTCAGCTTGAATCCCCACGAAAACCAAGATATCGCCGGTTCTGCATATCAAACGCACTGAGGAGTGGTGAAAACACCAGATAACGTGTTTCTCGCATTAAATAGCTCGAAAAGAGCGATCTAGATGATTCAGCATACGTCGGACAGAAGTCTCACCAAGATTATCGCAGGAAATGCATATCTCAGCTTGAAACCCCACGAAAACCAAGATATCTCCGGTTCAACATATCCAACGAACTGTGGAGTGGTGAAAACCCCAGAAAACGTGTTTCTCGCATTAAGTAGCTCGAAAAGAGCGCTCTCGACGATTCTGCATACTTCTAACAGAAGTCTCACCAAGATTATCGCAGAAAATGCATATCTCATCTGGAAACACCACGAAAATCAAGATATCGCCTGTTCTGCATTTCAAACGCACTGTGGAGTGGTGAAAACAACCAGAGAACGTGTTTCTCGCATTAAATAGCTCGAAAAGAGCGATCTCGATGATTCAGCATATTTCGGACAGGAGTCTCACCAAGATTATCAAAGGAAATGCATATCTCAGCTTGAAACCCCACGAAAACCAAGATATCTCCGATTCTGCATATCAAACGCACTGTGGAGTGGTGAAAACACCAGATAACGTGTTTCTCGCATTAAATAGCTCCAATAGTGCGATCTCGATGATTCTGCATACTTCTAACAGAAGTCTCACCAAGATTATCGCAGAAAATGCATATCTCATCTTGAAACCCAACGAAAACCAAGATATCGCCGGTTTTGCATATCAAACACACTGTGGAGTGGTGAAAACACCGGATAAGGTTTTTCTCGCATTAACTAGCTCGAAAAGAGCGATCTCGATGTTTCAGCATACTTCGGACAGAAGTCACACCAAGATTATCGCAGAAAATGCATATATCAGCATGAAACCCCACGAAAACCAAGATATCGCTGGTACTGCATATCAAACGCACTGTGGAGTGGTGAAAACACCAGATAACGTGATTCTCGCATTAAATACCTCGAAAAGAGCGATCTTGATGATTCTGCATACTTCGGACAGAAATCTCACCAAGATTATCGCAGAAAATGCATATCTCAGCTTGAAACCCGACGAAAACCGAGTTATCTCCGGTTCTGCACATCAAACGTACCGTGGAGTGGTGAAATCACCAGAAAACTTGTTTCGCGCATTAAGTAGCTCGAAAAGAGCGTTCTCGAAGATTCTTCATACTTCTGACAGAAGTCTCACCAGGATTATCGCAGAAAATGCATATCTCAGCTTGAATCCCCACGAAAACCAAGATATCGCCGGTTCTGCATATCAAACGCACTGAGGAGTGGTGAAAACACCAGATAACGTGTTTCTCGCATTAAATAGCTCGAAAAGAGCGATCTAGATGATTCAGCATACGTCGGACAGAAGTCTCACCAAGATTATCGCAGGAAATGCATATCTCAGCTTGAAACCCCACGAAAACCAAGATATCTCCGGTTCAACATATCCAACGAACTGTGGAGTGGTGAAAACCCCAGAAAACGTGTTTCTCGCATTAAGTAGCTCGAAAAGAGCGCTCTCGACGATTCTGCATACTTCTAACAGAAGTCTCACCAAGATTATCGCAGAAAATGCATATCTCATCTGGAAACACCACGAAAATCAAGATATCGCCTGTTCTGCATTTCAAACGCACTGTGGAGTGGTGAAAACAACCAGAGAACGTGTTTCTCGCATTAAATAGCTCGAAAGAGCGATCTCGATGATTCAGCATATTTCGGACAGGAGTCTCACCAAGATTATCAAAGGAAATGCATATCTCAGCTTGAAACCCCACGAAAACCAAGATATCTCCGGTTCTGCATATCAAACGCACTGTGGAGTGGTGAAAACACCAGATAACGTGTTTCTCGCATTAAATAGCTCGAATAGTGCGATCTCGATGATTCTGCATACTTCTAACAGAAGTCTCACCAAGATTATCGCAGAAAATGCATATCTCAGCTTGAAACCCCACGAAAACCAAGATATCGCCGGTTTTGCATATCAAACGCACTGTGGAGTGGTGAAAACACCGAATAAGGTTTTTCTCGCATTAACTAGCTCGAAAAGAGCGATCTCGATGTTTCAGCATACTTCGGACAGAAGTCTCACCAAGATTATCGTAGAAAATGCATATCTCAGCTTGAAACCCGACGAAAACCGAGTTATCTCCGGTTCTGCACATCAAACGTACCGTGGAGTGGTGAAAACACCAGATAACGTGTTTCTCGCATTAAATAGCTCGAAAAGTGCGATCTCGATGATTCTGCATACTTCTAACAGAAGTCACACCAAGATTATCGCAGAAAATGCATATCTCAGCATGAAACCCCACGAAAACCAAGATATCGCTGGTACTGCATATCAAACGCACTGTGGAGTGGTGAAAACACCAGATAGCGTGATTCTCGCATTAAATAGCTCGAAAAGATCGATTTCGATGATTCTGCATACTTCTAACAGAAGTCTCACCAAGATTATCGCAGAAAATGCATATCTCAGCTGGAAACACCACGAAAATCAAGATATCGCCAGTTCTGCATTTCAAACGCACTGTGGAGTGGTGAAAACAACCAGAGAACGTGTTTCTCGCATTAAATAGCTCGAAAAGAGCGATCTCGATGATTCAGCATATTTCGGACAGGAGTCTCACCAAGATTATCAAAGGAAATGCATTTCTCAGCTTGAAACCCCACGAAAACCAAGATATCTCCGGTTCTGCATATCCAACGAACTGTGGAGTGGTGAAAACACCAGAAAACGTGTTTCGTGAATTAAGTAGCTCGAAAAGAGCGATCTAGATGATTCTGCATACTTCTGACAAAAGACCCACCAAGATTATCGCAGAAAATGCATATCTCAGCTTGAAACCCGACCGAAACCAAGATATCTCCGGTTCTGCATATCAAACGCACTGAGGAGTGGTGAAAACACCAGATAACGTGTTTCTCGCATTAAATAGCTCGAAAAGGGCGATCTAGATGATTCAGCATACGTCGGACAGAAGTCTCACCAAGATTATCGCAGGAAATGCATATCGCAGCTTGAAACCCCACGAAAACCAAGATATCTCCGGTTCAGCATATCCAACGAACTGTGGAGTGGTGAAAACCCCAGAAAACGTGTTTCTCGCATTAAGTAGCTCGAAAAGAGCGCTCTCGACGATTCTGCATACTTCTAACAGAAGTCTCACCAAGATTATTGCAGAAAATGCATATCTCAGCTGGAAACACCACGAAAATCAAGATATCGCCTGTTCTGCATTTCAAACGCACTGTGGAGTGGTGAAAACAACCAGAGAACGTGTGTCTCGCATTAAATAGCTCGAAAAGAGCGATCTCGATGATTCAGCATATTTCGGACAGGAGTCTCACCAAGATTATCAAAGGAAATGCATATCTCAGCTTGAAACCCCACGAAAACCAAGATATCTCCGGTTCTGCATATCAAACGCACTGTGGAGTGGTGAAAACACCAGATAACGTGTTTCTCGCATTAAATAGCTCGAATAGTGCGATCTCGATGATTCTGCATACTTCTAACAGAAGTCTCACCAAGATTATCGCAGAAAATGCATATCTCAGCTTGAAACCCCACGAAAACCAAGATATCGCCGGTTTTGCATATCAAACGCACTGTGGAGTGGTGAAAACACCGGATAAGGTTTTTCTCGCATTAACTAGCTCGAAAAGAGCGATCTCGATGTTTCAGCATACTTCGGACAGAAGTCTCACCAAGATTATCGTAGAAAATGCATATCTCAGCTTGAAACCCGACGAAAACCAAAATATCGCCGGTTCTGCATGTCAAACATACTGTGGAGTGGTGAAAACACCAGAAAACGTGTTTCGTGAATTAAGTACCTCGAAAAGAGCGATCTAGATGATTCTGCATACTTCTGACAAAAGACCCACCAAGATTATCGCAGAAAATGCATATCTCTGCTTGAAACCCCACGAAAACCAAGATATCTACTGTTCTGCATATCCAACGAACTGTGGAGTGGTGAAAACCACAGAAAACGTGTTTCTCGCACTAACCAGCTCGAAAAGAGCGATCTCGATTATTCAGCATACTTCGGACAGAAGTCTCACCAAGATTATCGCAGAAAATGCATATCTCAGCTTGAAACCCCACGAAAACCAAGATATCGCCGGTTCTGCATATCAAACGCACTGTGGAGTGGTGAAAACACCGGATAAGGTTCTTCTTGCATTAACTAGCTCGACAATAGCGATCTCGATGTTTCAGCATACTTCGGACAGAAGTCTCACCAAGATTATCGCAGAAAATGCATATCTCAGCTTGAAACCCCACGAAAACAAAGATATCGCCGGTTCTGCATATCATACGCACTGTGGAGTGGTGAAAACACAAGATAACGTGTTTCGTGCATTAAGTAGCTCGAAAAGAGCGCTCTCGATGTTTCTGCATACTTCGGACAGATGTTTCACCAAGATTATCGTAAAAAATGCATATCTCAGCTTGAAACCCCACGAAAACCAAGATATCGCTGGTTCTGCATATCAAACGCACTGTGGGGTGCTGAAAACACCAGATAACGTGTTTGTCGCATTAAATAGCTCGAATAGAGCGATCTCGATGATTCTGCATACTTCGGACAGAAGTCTCACCAAGATTATCGTAATAAATGCATATCTCAGCATGAAACCCGACGAAAACCAAGATATCGCTGGTACTGCATATCAAACGCACTGTGGAGTGGTGAAAACACCAGATAACGTGATTCTCGCATTAAATAGCTCGAAAAGAGCGATCTCGATGATTCTGCATACTTCGGACAGAAGTCTCACCAAGATTATCGCAGAAAATGCATATCTCAGCTTGAAACCCGACGAAAACCGAGTTATCTCCGGTTCTGCACATCAAACGTACCGTGGAGTGGTGAAAACACCAGAAAACGTGTTTCGCGCATTAAGTAGCTCGAAAAGAGCGTTCTCGAAGATTCTTCATACTTCTGACTGAAGTCTCACCAGGATTATCGCAGAAAATGCATATCTCATCTTGAATCCCCACGAAAACCAAGATATAGACCGGTTCTGCATATCAAACGCACTGAGGAGTGGTGAAAACACCAGATAACGTGTTTCTCGCATTAAATAGCTCGAAAAGAGCGATCTAGATGAATCAGCATACGTCGGACAGAAGTCTCACCAGGATTATCGCAGGAAATGCATATCTCAGCTTGAAACCCCACGAAAACCATGATATCTCCGGTTCAGCATATCCAACGAACTGTGGAGTGGTGAAAACCCCAGAAAACGTGTTTCTCGCATTAAATAGCTCGAAAAGAGCGCTCTCGATGATTCTGCATACTTCTAACAGAAGTCTCACCAAGATTATCGCTGAAAATGCATATCTCAGCTGGAAACACCACGAAAATCAAGATATCGCCTGTTCTGCATTTCAAACGCACTGTGGAGTGGTGAAAACAACCAGAGAACGTGTTTCTCGCATTAAATAGCTCGAACAGTGCGATCTCGATGATTCAGCATATTTCGGACAGGAGTCTCACCAAGATTATCAAAGGAAATGCATATCTCAGCTTGAAACCCCACGAAAACCAAGATATCTCCGATTCTGCATATCAAACGCACTGTGGAGTGGTGAAAACACCAGATAACGTGTTTCTCGCATTAAATAGCTCGAATAGTGCGATCTCGATGATTCTGCATACTTCTAACAGAAGTCTCACCAAGATTATCGCAGAAAATGCATATCTCAGCTTGAAACCCAACGAAAACCAAGATATCGCCGGTTTTGCATATCAAACACACTGTGGAGTGGTGAAAACACCGGATAAGGTTTTTCTCGCATTAACTAGCTCGAAAAGAGCGATCTCGATGTTTCAGCATACTTCGGACAGAAGTCACACCAAGATTATCGCAGAAAATGCATATCTCAGCATGAAACCCCACGAAAACCAAGATATCGCTGGTACTGCATATCAAACGCACTGTGGAGTGGTGAAAACACCAGATAACGTGATTCTCGCATTAAATACCTCGAAAAGAGCGATCTCGATGATTCTGCATACTTCGGACAGAAGTCTCACCAAGATTATCGCAGAAAATGCATATCTCAGCTTGAAACCCGACGAAAACCGAGTTATCTCCGGTTCTGCATATCAAACGTACCGTGGAGTGGTGAAAACACCAGAAAACTTGTTTCGCGCATTAAGTAGCTCGAAAAGAGCGTTCTCGAAGATTCTTCATACTTCTGACAGAAGTCTCACCAGGATTATCGCAGAAAATGCATATCTCAGCTTGAATCCCCACGAAAACCAAGATATCGCCGGTTCTGCATATCAAACGCACTGAGGAGTGGTGAAAACACCAGATAACGTGTTTCTCGCATTAAATAGCTCGAAAAGAGCGATCTAGATGATTCAGCATACGTCGGACAGAAGTCTCACCAAGATTATCGCAGGAAATGCATATCTCAGCTTGAAACCCCACGAAAACCAAGATATCTCCGGTTCAACATATCCAACGAACTGTGGAGTGGTGAAAACCCCAGAAAACGTGTTTCTCGCATTAAGTAGCTCGAAAAGAGCGCTCTCGACGATTCTGCATACTTCTAACAGAAGTCTCACCAAGATTATCGCAGAAAATGCATATCTCATCTGGAAACACCACGAAAATCAAGATATCGCCTGTTCTGCATTTCAAACGCACTGTGGAGTGGTGAAAACAACCAGAGAACGTGTTTCTCGCATTAAATAGCTCGAAAAGAGCGATCTCGATGATTCAGCATATTTCGGACAGGAGTCTCACCAAGATTATCAAAGGAAATGCATATCTCAGCTTGAAACCCCACGAAAACCAAGATATCTCCGGTTCTGCATATCAAACGCACTGTGGAGTGGTGAAAACACCAGATAACGTGTTTCTCGCATTAAATAGCTCGCATAGTGCGATCTCGATGATTCAGCATACTTCGGACAGAAGTCTCACCAAGATTATCGTAGAAAATGCATATCTCAGCTTGAAACCCGACGAAAACCGAGTTATCTCCGGTTCTGCACATCAAACGTACCGTGGAGTGGTGAAAACACCAGATAACGTGTTTCTCGCATTAAATAGCTCGAAAAGTGCGATCTCGATGATTCTGCATACTTCTAACAGAAGTCACACCAAGATTATCGCAGAAAATGCATATCTCAGCATGAAACCCCACGAAAACCAAGATATCGCTGGTACTGCATATCAAACGCACTGTGGAGTGGTGAAAACACCAGATAGCGTGATTCTCGCATTAAATAGCTCGAAAAGAGCGATTTCGATGATTCTGCATACTTCTAACAGAAGTCTCACCAAGATTATCGCAGAAAATGCATAACTCAGCTGGAAACACCACGAAAATCAAGATATCGCCTGTTCTGCATTTCAAACGCACTGTGGAGTGGTGAAAACAACCAGAGAACGTGTTTCTCGCATTAAATAGCTCGAAAAGAGCGATCTCGATGATTCAGCATATTTCGGACAGGAGTCTCACCAAGATTATCAAAGGAAATGCATATCTCAGCTTGAAACCCCACGAAAACCAAGATATCTCCGGTTCTGCATATCCAACGAACTGTGGAGTGGTGAAAACACCAGAAAACGTGTTTCGTGAATTAAGTAGCTCGAAAAGAGCGATCTAGATGATTCTGCATACTTCTGACAAAAGACCCACCAAGATTATCGCAGAAAATGCATATCTCAGCTTGAAACCCGACCGAAACCAAGATATCTCCGGTTCTGCATATCAAACGCACTGAGGAGTGGTGAAAACACCAGATAACGTGTTTCTCGCATTAAATAGCTCGAAAAGAGCGATCTAGATGATTCAGCATACGTCGGACAGAAGTCTCACCAAGATTATCGCAGGAAATGCATATCTCAGCTTGAAACCCCACGAAAACCAAGATATCTCCGGTTCAGCATATCCAACGAACTGTGGAGTGGTGAAAACCCCAGAAAACGTGTTTCTCGCACTAACCAGCTCGAAAAGAGCGATCTCGATTATTCAGCATACTTCGGACAGAAGTCTCACCAAGATTATCGCAGAAAATGCATATCTCAGCTTGAAACCCCACGAAAACCAAGATATCGCCGGTTCTGCATATCAAACGCACTGAGGAGTGGTGAAAACACCAGATAACGTGTTTCTCGCATTAAATAGCTCGAAAAGAGCGATCTAGATGATTCAGCATACGTCGGACAGAAGTCTCACCAAGATTATCGCAGGAAATGCATATCTCAGCTTGAAACCCCACGGAAAACCAAGATATCTCCGGTTCAGCATATCCAACGAACTGTGGAGTGGTGAAAACCCCAGAAAACGTGTTTCTCGCATTAAGTAGCTCGAAAAGAGCGCTCTCGACGATTCTGCATACTTCTAACAGAAGTCTCACCAAGATTATTGCAGAAAATGCATATCTCAGCTGGAAACACCACGAAAATCAAGATATCGCCTGTTCTGCATTTCAAACGCACTGTGGAGTGGTGAAAACAACCAGAGAACGTGTGTCTCGCATTAAATAGCTCGAAAAGAGCGATCTCGATGATTCAGCATATTTCGGACAGGAGTCTCACCAAGATTATCAAAGGAAATGCATATCTCAGCTTGAAACCCCGCGAAAACCAAGATATCTCCGGTTCTGCATATCAAACGCACTGTGGAGTGGTGAAAACACCAGATAACGTGTTTCTCGCATTAAATAGCTCGAATAGTGCGATCTCGATGATTTTGCATACTTCTAACAGAAGTCTCACCAAGATTATCGCAGAAAATGCATATCTCAGCTTGAAACCCCACGAAAACCAAGATATCGCCGGTTTTGCATATCAAACGCACTGTGGAGTGGTGAAAACACCGGATAAGGTTTTTCTCGCATTAACTAGCTCGAAAAGAGCGATCTAGATGATTCAGCATACGTCGGACAGAAGTCTCACCAGGATTATCGCAGGAAATGCATATCTCAGCTTGAAACCCCACGAAAACCAAGATATCTCCGGTTCAGCATATCCAACGAACTGTGGAGTGGTGAAAACCCCAGAAAACGTGTTTCTCGCATTAAATAGCTCGAAAAGAGCGCTCTCGATGATTCTGCATACTTCTAACAGAAGTCTCACCAAGATTATCGCTGAAAATGCATATCTCAGCTGGAAACACCACGAAAATCATGATATCGCCTGTTCTGCATTTCAAACGCACTGTGGAGTGGTGAAAACAACCAGAGAACGTGTTTCTCGCATTAAATAGCTCGAAAAGTGCGATCTCGATGATTCAGCATATTTCGGACAGGAGTCTCACCAAGATTATCAAAGGAAATGCATATCTCAGCTTGAAACCCCACGAAAACCAAGATATCTCCGATTCTGCATATCAAACGCACTGTGGAGTGGTGAAAACACCAGATAACGTGTTTCTCGCATTAAATAGCTCGAATAGTGCGATCTCGATGATTCTGCATACTTCTAACAGAAGTCTCACCAAGATTATCGCAGAAAATGCATATCTCAGCTTGAAACCCAACGAAAACCAAGATATCGCCGGTTTTGCATATCAAACACACTGTGGAGTGGTGAAAACACCGGATAAGGTTTTTCTCGCATTAACTAGCTCGAAAAGAGCGATCTCGATGTTTCAGCATACTTCGGACAGAAGTCTCACCAAGATTATCGTAGAAAATGCATATCTCAGCATGAAACCCGACGAAAACCGAGTTATCTCCGGTTCTGCACATCAAACGTACCGTGGAGTGGTGAAAACACCAGAGAACGTGTTTCGTGCATTAAGTAGCTCGAAAAGAGCGCTCTCGATGTTTCTGCATACTTCGGACAGATGTTTCACCAAGATTATCGTAGAAAATGCATATCGCAGCTTGAAACCCCACGAAAATCAAGATATCGCCGGTTCTGCATGTCAAACGTACTGTGGAGTGGTGAAAACACCAGAAAACGTGTTTCGTGAATTAAGTAGCTCGAAAAGAGCGATCTAGATGATTCTGCATACTTCTGACAAAAGACCCACCAAGATTATCGCAGAAAATGCATATCTCAGCTTGAAACCCGACCGAAACCAAGATATCTCCGGTTCTGCATGTCAAACGTACTGTGGAGTGGTGAAAACACCAGATAACGTGTTTCTCGCATCAAATTGCTCGAAAAGTGCGATCTCGATGATTCTGCATACTTCTAACAGAAGTCACACCAAGATTATCGCAGAAAATGCATATCTCTGCTTGAAACCCCACGAAAACCAAGATATCTACTGTTCTGCATATCCAACGAACTGTGGAGTGGTGAAAACCACAGAAAACGTGTTTCTCGCACTAACCAGCTCGAAAAGAGCGATCTCGATTATTCAGCATTCTTCGGACAGAAGTCTCACCAAGATTATCGCAGAAAATGCATATCTCAGCTAGAAACCCCACGAAAACCAAGATATCGCTGGTTCTGCATATCAAACGCACTGTGGGGTGCTGAAAACACCAGATAACGTGTTTGTCGCATTAAATAGCTCGAATAGAGCGATCTCGATGATTCTGCATACTTCGGACAGAAGTCTCACCAAGATTATCGTAAAAAATGCATATCTCAGCATGAAACCCCACGAAAACCAAGATATCGCTGGTACTGCATATCAAACGCACTGTGGAGTGGTGAAAACACCAGATAACGTGATTCTCGCATTAAATAGCTCGAAAAGAGCGATCTCGATGATTCTGCATACTTCGGACAGAAGTCTCACCAAGATTATCGCAGAAAATGCATATCTCAGCTTGAAACCCGACGAAAACCGAGTTATCTCCGGTTCTGCACATCAAACGTACCGTGGAGTGGTGAAAACACCAGAAAACGTGTTTTGCGCATTAAGTAGCTCGAAAAGAGCGTTCTCGAAGATTCTTCATACTTCTGACAGAAGTCTCACCAGGATTATCGCAGAAAATGCATATCTCAGCTTGAATCCCCACGAAAACCAAGATATCGCCGGTTCTGCATAT
Organism: Anthophora plumipes; assembly: GCA_951804975.1. Classification (NCBI taxonomy): domain Eukaryota; kingdom Metazoa; phylum Arthropoda; class Insecta; order Hymenoptera; family Apidae; genus Anthophora; species Anthophora plumipes. The sequence goes on from CATORF010000757.1 coordinate 271,259, forward strand.
CAAACGCACTGTGGAGTGGTGAAAACACCGGATAAGGTTCTTCTTGCATTAACTAGCTCGAAAATAGCGATCTCGATGTTTCAGCATACTTCGGACAGAAGTCTCACCAAGATTATCGCAGAAAATGCATATCTCAGCTTGCAACCCCACGAAAACAAAGATATCGCCGGTTCTGCATATCATACGCACTGTGGAGTGGTGAAAACACCAGATAACGTGTTTCTCGCATTAAATAGCTCGAAACGAGCGATCTCGATGATTCTGCATACTTCGGACAGAAGTCTCACCAAGATTATCGCAGAAAATGCATATCTCAGCTTGAAACCCGACGAAAACCGAGTTATCTCCGGGTCTGCACATCAAACGTACCGTGGAGTGGTGAAAACACCAGAAAACGTGTTTTGCGCATTAAGTAGCTCGAAAAGAGCGTTCTCGAAGATTCTTCATACTTCTGACAGAAGTCTCACCAGGATTATCGCAGAAAATGCATATCTCAGCTTGAATCCCCACGAAAACCAAGATATCGCCGGTTCTGCATATCAAACGCACTGTGGAGTGGTGAAAACACCGGATAAGGTTCTTCTTGCATTAACTAGCTCGAAAATAGCGATCTCGATGTTTCAGCATACTTCTGACAAAAGACCCACCAAGATTATCGCAGAAAATGCATATTTCAGCTTGAAACCCGACCGAAACCAAGATATCGCCGGTTCTGCATATCAAACGCACTGTGGAGTGGTGAAAACACCGGATAAGGTTCTTCTTGCATTAACTAGCTCGAAAATAGCGATCTCGATGTTTCAGCATACTTCGGACAGAAGTCTCACCAAGATTATCGCAGAAAACGCATATCTCAGCTTGAAACCCCACGAAAACAAAGATATCGCCGGTTCTGCATATCATACGCACTGTGGAGTGGTGAAAACACCAGATAACGTGTTTCTCGCATTAAATAGCTCGAAACGAGCGATCTCGATGATTAAGCATACTTCGGACAGAAGTCTCACCAAGATTATCGTAAAAAATGCATATCTCAGCTTGAAACCCCACGAAAACCAAGATATCGCTGTTTCTGCATATCAAACGCACTGTGGGGTGCTGAAAACACCAGATAACGTGTTTGTCGCATTAAATAGCTCGAATAGAGCGATCTCGATGATTCTGCATACTTCGGACAGAAGTCTCACCAAGATTATCGCAGAAAATGCATATCTCAGCTTGAAACCCGACGAAAACCGAGTTATCTCCGGTTCTGCACATCAAACGTACCGTGGAGTGGTGAAAACACCAGAAAACGTGTTTTGCGCATTAAGTAGCTCGAAAAGAGCGTTCTCGAAGATTCTTCATACTTCTGAGAGAAGTCTCACCAGGATTATCGCAGAAAATGCATATCTCAGCTTGAATCCCCACGAAAACCAAGATATAGACCGGTTCTGCATATCAAACGCACTGAGGAGTGGTGAAAACACCAGATAACGTGTTTCTCGCATTAAATAGCTCGAAAAGAGCGATCTAGATGATTCAGCATACGTCGGACAGAAGTCTCACCAAGATTATCGCAGGAAATGCATATCTCAGCTTGAAACCCCACGAAAATCAAGATATCGCCGGTTCTGCATGTCAAACGTACTGTGGAGTGGTGAAAACACCAGAAAACGTGTTTCGTGCATTAAGTAGCTCGAAAAGAGCGCTCTCGATGTTTCTGCATACTTCGGACAGATGTTTCACCAAGATTATCGTAGAACATGCATATCTCAGCTTGAAACCCGACGAAAACCAAAATATCGCCGGTTCTGCATATCAAACCAACTGCGGAGTGGTGAAAACACCAGATAACGTGTTTCTCGCACTAACCAGCTCGAAAAGAGCGATCTCGATTATTCAGCATACTTCGGACAGAAGTCTCACCAAGATTATCGCAGAAAATGCATATCTCAGCTTGAAACCCCACGAAAACCAAGATATCGCCGGTTCTGCATATCAAACGCACTGAGGAGTGGTGCAAACACCAGATAACGTGTTTCTCGCATTAAATAGCTCGAAAAGAGCGATCTAGATGATTCAGCATACGTCGGACAGAAGTCTCACCAAGATTATCGCAGGAAATGCATATCTCAGCTTGAAACCCCACGAAAACCAAGATATCTCCGGTTCAGCACATCCAACGAACTGTGGAGTGGTGAAAACCCCAGAAAACGTGTTTCTCGCATTAAGTAGCTCGAAAGGAGCGCTCTCGACGATTCTGCATACTTCTAACAGAAGTCTCACCAAGATTATTGCAGAAAATGCATATCTCAGCTGGAAACACCACGAAAATCAAGATATCGCCTGTTCTGCATTTCAAACGCACTGTGGAGTGGTGAAAACAACCAGAGAACGTGTTTCTCGCATTAAATAGCTCGAAAAGAGCGATCTCGATGATTCAGCATATTTCGGACAGGATTCTTACCAAAATTATCAAAGGAAATGCATATCTCAGCTTGAAACCCCACGAAAACCAAGATATCTCCGGTTCTGCATATCAAACGCACTGTGGAGTGGTGAAAACACCAGATAACGTGTTTCTCGCATTAAATAGCTCGAATAGTGCGATCTCGATGATTCTGCATACTTCTAACAGAAGTCTCACCAAGATTATCGCAGAAAATGCATATCTCAGCTTGAAACCCCACGAAAACCAAGATATCGCCGGTTTTGCATATCAAACGCACTGTGGAGTGGTGAAAACACCGGATAAGGTTTTTCTCGCATTAACTAGCTCGAAAAGAGCGATCTCGATGTTTCAGCATACTTCGGACAGAAGTCTCACCAAGATTATCGTAGAAAATGCATATCTCAGCTTGAAACCCCACGAAAACCAAGATATCTCCGGTTCTGCATATCAAACGCACTGTGGAGTGGTGAAAACACCGGATAAGGTTTTTCTCGCATTAACTAGCTCGAAAAGTGCGATCTCGATGTTTCAGCATACTTCGGACAGAAGTCTCACCAAGATTATCGTAGAAAATGCATATCTCAGCTTGAAACCCGACGAAAACCAAAATATCGCCGGTTCTGCATATCAAACGCACTGTGGAGTGGTGAAAACACCAGATAACGTGTTTCTCGCATTAAATAGCTCGAAAAGAGCGCTCTCGATGATTCTGCATACTTCTAACAGAAGTCTCACCAAGATTATCGCAGAAAATGCATATCTCAGCTGGAAACACCACGAAAATCAAGATATCGCCTGTTCTGCATTTCAAACGCACTGTGGAGTGGTGAAAACAACCAGAAAACGTGTTTCTCGCATTAAATAGCTCGAAAAGAGCGATCTCGATGATTCAGCATATTTCGGACAGGAGTCTCACCAAGATTATCAAAGGAAATGCATATCTCAGCTTGAAACCCCACGAAAACCAAGATATCTCCGGTTCTGCATATCAAACGCACTGTGGAGTGGTGAAAACACCGGATAAGGTTTTTCTCGCATTAACTAGCTCGAAAAGTGCGATCTCGATGTTTCAGCATACTTCGGACAGAAGTCTCACCAAGATTATCGTAGAAAATGCATATCTCAGCTTGAAACCCGACGAAAACCGAGTTATCTCCGGTTCTGCACATCAAACGTACCGTGGAGTGGTGAAAACACCAGAGAACGTGTTTCGTGCATTAAGTAGCTCGAAAAGAGCGCTCTCGATGTTTCTGCATACTTCGGACAGATGTTTCACCAAGATTATCGTAGAAAATGCATATCTCAGCTTGAAACCCCACGAAAATCAAGATATCGCCGGTTCTGCATGTCAAACGTACTGTGGAGTGGTGAAAACACCAGAAAACGTGTTTCGTGCATTAAGTAGCTCGAAAAGAGCGCTCTCGATGTTTCTGCATACTTCGGACAGATGTTTCACCAAGATTATCGTAGAACATGCATATCTCAGCTTGAAGCCCGACGAAAACCAAAATATCGCCGGTTCTGCATATCAAACCAACTGCGGAGTGGTGAAAACACCAGATAACGTGTTCCTCGCACTAACCAGCTCGAAAAGAGCGATCTCGATTATTCAGCATACTTCGGACAGAAGTCTCACCAAGATTATCGCAGAAAATGCATATCTCAGCTTGAAACCCCACGAAAACCAAGATATCGCCGGTTCTGCATATCAAACGCACTGAGGAGTGGTGCAAACACCAGATAACGTGTTTCTCGCATTAAATAGCTCGAAAAGAGCGATCTAGATGATTCAGCATACGTCGGACAGAAGTCTCACCAAGATTATCGCAGGAAATGCATATCTCAGCTTGAAACCCCACGAAAACCAAGATATCTCCGGTTCAGCACATCCAACGAACTGTGGAGTGGTGAAAACCCCAGAAAACGTGTTTCTCGCATTAAGTAGCTCGAAAGGAGCGCTCTCGACGATTCTGCATACTTCTAACAGAAGTCTCACCAAGATTATTGCAGAAAATGCATATCTCAGCTGGAAACACCACGAAAATCAAGATATCGCCTGTTCTGCATTTCATACGCACTGTGGAGTGGTGAAAACAACCAGAGAACGTGTTTCTCGCATTAAATAGCTCGAAAAGAGCGATCTCGATGATTCAGCATATTTCGGACAGGAGTCTCACCAAGATTATCAAAGGAAATGCATATCTCAGCTTGAAACCCCACGAAAACCAAGATATCTCCGGTTCTGCATATCAAACGCACTGTGGAGTGGTGAAAACACCAGATAACGTGTTTCTCGCATTAAATAGCTCGAATAGTGCGATCTCGATGATTCTGCATACTTCTAACAGAAGTCTCACCAAGATTATCGCAGAAAATGCATATCTCAGCTTGAAACCCCACGAAAACCAAGATATCGCCGGTTTTGCATATCAAACGCACTGTGGAGTGGTGAAAACACCGGATAAGGTTTTTCTCGCATTAACTAGCTCGAAAAGAGCGATCTCGATGTTTCAGCATACTTCGGACAGAAGTCTCACCAAGATTATCGTAGAAAATGCATATCTCAGCTTGAAACCCGACGAAAACCGAGTTATCTCTGGTTCTGCACATCAAACGTACCGTGGAGTGGTGAAAACACCAGAAAACGTGTTTCGTGCATTAAGTAGCTCGAAAAGAGCGCTCTCGATGTTTCTGCATACTTCGGACAGATGTTTCACCAAGATTATCGTAGAAAATGCATATCTCAGCTTGAAACCCGACGAAAACCAAAATATCGCCGGTTCTGCATATCAAACCAACTGCGGAGTGGTGAAAACACCAGATAATGTGTTTCTCGCATTAAATAGCTCGAAAAGTGCGATCTCGATGATTCTGCATAGTTCTAACAGAAGTCTCACCAAGATTATCGCAGAAAATGCATATCTCAGCTTGAAACCCCACGAAAATCAAGATATCGCCGGTTCTGCATGTCAAACATACTGTGGAGTGGTGAAAACACCAGAAAACGTGTTTCGTGAATTAAGTAGCTCGAAAAGAGCGATCTAGATGATTCTGCATACTTCTGACAAAAGACCCACCAAGATTATCGCAGAAAATGCATATCTCAGCTTGAAACCCGACCGAAACCAAGATATCTCCGGTTCTGCATGTCAAACGAACTGTGGAGTGGTGAAAACCACAGAAAACGTGTTTCTCGCACTAACCAGCTGGAAAAGAGCGATCTCGATTATTCAGCATACTTCGGACAGAAGTCTCACCAAGATTATCGCAGAAAATGCATATCTCAGCTTGAAACCCCACGAAAACCAAGATATCGCCGGTTCTGCATATCAAACGCACTGTGGAGTGGTGAAAACACCGGATAAGGTTCTTCTTGCATTAACTAGCTCGAAAATAGCGATCTCGATGTTTCAGCATACTTCGGACAGAAGTCTCACCAAGATTATCGCAGAAAATGCATATCTCAGCTTGAAACCCCAAGAAAACAAAGATATCGCCGGTTCTGCATATCATACGCACTGTGGAGTGGTGAAAACACCAGATAACGTGTTTCTCGCATTAAATAGCTCGAAACGAGCGATCTCGATGATTAAGCATACTTCGGACAGAAGTCTCACCAAGATTATCGTAAAAAATGCATATCTCAGCTTGAAACCCCACGAAAACCAAGATATCGCTGGTTCTGCATATCAAACGCACTGTGGGGTGCTGAAAACACCAGATAACGTGTTTGTCGCATTAAATAGCTCGAATAGAGCGATCTCGATGATTCTGCATACTTCGGACAGAAGTCTCACCAAGATTATCGTAAAAAATGCATATCTCAGCATGAAACCCCACGAAAACCAAGATATCGCTGGTACTGCATATCAAACGCACTGTGGAGTGGTGAAAACACCAGATAACGTGATTCTCGCATTAAATAGCTCGAAAAGAGCGATCTCGATGATTCTGCATACTTCGGACAGGAGTCTCACCAAGATTATCAAAGGAAATGCATATCTCAGCTTGAAACCCCACGAAAACCAAGATATCTCCGGTTCTGCATATCAAACGCACTGTGGAGTGGTGAAAACACCGGATAACGTGTTTCTCGCATTAAATAGCTCGAATAGTGCGATCTCGATGATTCTGCATACTTCGGACAGAAGTCTCACCAAGATTATCGTAGAAAATGCATATCTCAGCTTGAAACCCGACGAAAACCGAGTTATCTCCGGTTCTGCACATCAAACGTACCGTGGAGTGGTGAAAACACCAGAGAACGTGTTTCGTGCATTAAGTAGCTCGAAAAGAGCGCTCTCGATGTTTCTGCATACTTCGGACAGATGTTTCACCAAGATTATCGTAGAAAATGCATATCTCAGCTTGAAACCCCACGAAAATCAAGATATCGCCGGTTCTGCATGTCAAACGTACTGTGGAGTGGTGAAAACACCAGAAAACTTGTTTCGTGCATTAAGTAGCTCAAAAAGAGCGCTCTCGATGTTTCTGCATACTTCGGACAGATGTTTCACCAAGATTATCGTAGAACATGCATATCTCAGCTTGAAACCCGACGAAAACCAAAATATCGCCGGTTCTGCATATCAAACCAACTGCGGAGTGGTGAAAACACCAGATAACGTGTTTCTCGCACTAACCAGCTCGAAAAGAGCGATCTCGATTATTCAGCATACTTCGGACAGAAGTCTCACCAAGATTATCGCAGAAAATGCATATCTCAGCTTGAAACCCCACGAAAACCAAGATATCGCCGGTTCTGCATATCAAACGCACTGTGGAGTGGTGAAAACACCGGATAAGGTTCTTCTTGCATTAACTAGCTCGAAAAGAGCGATCTCGATGATTCTGCATACTTCGGACAGAAGTCTCACCAAGATTATCGCAGAAAATGCATATCTCAGCTTGAAACCCGACGAAAACCGAGTTATCTCCGGTTCTGCACATCAAACGTACCGTGGAGTGGTGAAAACACCAGAAAACGTGTTTCGCGCATTAAGTAGCTCGAAAAGAGCGTTCTCGAAGATTCTTCATACTTCTGACAGAAGTCTCACCAGGATTATCGCAAAAAAAAATATCTCAGCTTGAATCCCCACGAAAACCAAGATATCGCCGGTTCTGCATATCAAACGCACTGAGGAGTGGTGAAAACACCAGATAATGTTCTTCTTGCATTAACTAGCTCGAAAAGAGCGATCTCGATGTTTCAGCATACTTCGGACAGAAGTCTCACCAAGATTATCGTAGAAAATGCATATCTCAGCTTGAAACCCCACGAAAATCAAGATATCGCCGGTTCTGCATGTCAAACGTACTGTGGAGTGGTGAAAACACCAGAAAACGTGTTTCGTGCATTAAGTAGCTCGAAAAGAGCGCTCTGGATGTTTCTGCATACTTCGGACAGATGTTTCACCAAGATTATCGTAGAACATGCATATCTCAGCTTGAAACCCGACGAAAACCAAAATATCGCCGGTTCTGCATATCAAACCAACTGCGGAGTGGTGAAAACACCAGATAACGTGTTTCTCGCACTAACCAGCTCGAAAAGAGCGATCTCGATTATTCAGCATACTTCGGACAGAACTCTCACCATGATTATCGCAGAAAATGCATATCTCAGCTTGAAACCCGACGAAAACCTAGTTATCTCCGGTTCTGCACATCAAACGTACCGCGGAGTGGTGAAAACACCAGAAAACGTGTTTCGCGCATTAAGTAGCTCGAAAAGAGCGTTCTCGAAGATTCTGCATACTTCTGACAGAAGTCTCACCAGGATTATCGTAGAAAATGCATATCTCAGCTTGAAACCCGACCGAAACCAAGATATCTCCGGTTCTGCATGTCAAACGTACTGTGGAGTGGTCAAAACACCAGATAACGTGTTTGTCGCATTAAATAGCTCGAAACGAGCGCTCTCGATGTTTCTGTATACTTCGGACAGAGGTTTCACCAAGATTATCGTAGAAAATGCATATCTCAACTTGAAACCCGACGAAAACCAAAATATCGCCGGTTCTGCATATCAAACCAACTGTGGAGTGGTGAAAACACCAGATAACGTGTTTCGTGCATTAAGTAGCTCGAAAAGAGCGATCGAGTTATTCTGCATACTTCTGACAAAAGTCCCACCAAGATTATCGCAGAAAATGCATATCTCAGCTGGAAACACCACGAAAATCAAGATATCGCCTGTTCTGCATATCAAACGCACTGTGGAGTGGTGAAAACAACCAGAGAACGTGTTCCTCGCATTAAATAGCTCGAAAAGAGCGATCTCGATGATTCAGCATACTTCGGACAGAAGTCTTACCAAGATAATCGCTGGAAATACATATCTCAACTTGAAACCCGACGAAAACCGAGTTATCTCCGGTTCTGCACATCAAACGTACCGCGGAGTGGTGAAAACACCAGAAAACGTGTTTCGCGCATTAAGTAGCTCGAAAAGAGCGCTCTCGATGTCTCTGCATACTTCGGACAGATGTTTCACCAAGATTATCGTAGAAAATGCATATCTCAGCTTGAAACCCGACCGAAACCAAGATATCTCCGGTTCTGCATGTCAAACGTACTGTGGAGTGGTGAAAACACCAGAAAACGTGTTTCGTGCATTAAGTAGCTCGAAAAGTGCGATCTAGATGATTCTGCATACTTCTGACTGAAGACTCACCAATATTATCGCAGAAAATGCATATCTCATCTCGAAACCTCACGAAAATCAAGATATCGCTGGTTCTGTATATCAAACATACTGTGGGGTGCTGAAAACACCAGATAACGTGTTTGTCGCATTAAATAGCTCGAATAGAGCGATCTCGATGATTCTGCATACTTCGGACAGAAGTCTTACCAAGATTATCGTGAAAAATGCATATCTCAGCATGAAACGCCACGAAAACCAAGATTTCGCTGGTACTGCATATCAAACGCACTGTGGAGTGGTGAAAACACCAGATAACGTGTTTCTCGCATTAAATAGCTCGAAAAGTGCGATCTCGAAGATTCTGCATACTTCTGACAGAAGTCTCACCAGGATTTTCGTAGAAAATGCATATCTCAGCTTGAAACCCGACCGAAACCAAGATATCTCCGGTTCTGCATGTCAAACGTACTGTGGAGTGGTGAAAACACCAGAAAACGTGTTTCGTGCATTATGTAGCTCGAAAAGAGCGATCTAGATGATTCTGCATACTTCTGACTGAAGTCTCACCAAGATTATCGTAGAAAATGCATATCTCAGCTTGAAACCCCACGAAAATCAAGATATCGCCTGTTCTGCAAATCAAACGCACTGTGGAGTGGTGAAAACAACCAGAGAACGTGTTCCTCGCATTAAATAGCTCGAAAAGAGCGATCTCGATGATTCAGCATACTTCGGACAGAAGGCTCACCAAGATTATCGCAGGAAATACATATCTCAGCATGAAACGCCACGAAAACCAAGATTTCGCTGGTACTACATATCAAACGCACTGTGGAGTGGTGAAAACACCAGATAACGTGTTTCTCGCATTAAATAGCTCGAAAAGTGCGATCTCGAAGATTCTGCATACTTCTGACAGAAGTCTCACCAGGATTTTCGTAGAAAATGCATATCTCAGCTTGAAACCCGACCGAAACCAAGATATCTCCGGTTCTGCATGTCAAACGTACTGTGGAGTGGTGAAAACACCAGAAAACTTGTTTCGTGCATTAAGTAGCTCGAAAAGAGCGATCTAGATGATTCTGCATACTTCTGACTGAAGTCTCACCAAGATTATCGTAGAAAATGCATATCTCAGCTTGAAACCCCACGAAAACCAAGATATCGTTGGTTCTGCATATCAAACGCACTGTGGAGTGGTGAAAACACAAGATAACGTGTTTCTCGCATTAAATAGCTCGAAAAGAGCGATCTAGATGATTCAGCATACTTCGGACAGAAGTCTCACCAAGATTATCGTAAAAAATGCATATCTCACCTTTAAACCCCACGAAAACCAAGATATCTCCGGTTCTGCATGTCAAACGTACTGTGGAGTGGTCAAAACACCAGAAAACGTGTTTCGTGCATTAAGTAGCTCGAAAAGAGCGATCTAGATGATTCTGCATACTTCTGACTGAAGTCTCACCAATATTATCGCAGAAAATGCATATCTCAGCTTGAAACCCCACGAAAACCAAGATATCGTTGGTTCTGCATATCAAACGCACTGTGGAGTGGTGAAAACACCAGATAACGTGTTTCTCGCATTAAATAGCTCGAAAAGAGCGATCTAGATGATTCAGCATACTTCGGACAGAAGTCTCACCAAGATTATCGCAGGAAATGCATATCTCAGCTTGAAACCCCACGAAAACCAAGATATCTCCGGTTCTGCATATCCAACGAACTGTGGAGTGGTGAAAACCCCAAAAAACGTGTTTCTCGCATTAAATAGCTCGAAAAGAGCTCTCTCGATGGTTCTGCATACTTCGGACAGATGTTTCACCAAGCTTATCGCAGAAAATGCATATCTCAGCTTGAAACCCCACGAAAACCAAGATATTGCCGGATCTGCATATCAATCGCACTGTGGAGTGGTGAAAACACCAGATAACGTATTTCTCGCATTAAATAGCTCGAAAAGCGCGATCTCTATGATTCTGCATACTTCGGACAGAAGTCTCACCAAGATTATAGTAAAACATGCATATCTCAGCTTGATACCCCACGAAAACCAAGATATTGCCGGTTCTGCATATCAAACGCACTGTGGAGTGGTGAAAACACCATATAACGTGTTTGTCGCATTAAATAGCTCGAAAAGTGCGATCTCGAAGATTCTGCATACTTCTGACAGAAGTCTCACCAGGATTACCGTAGAAAATGCATATCTCAGCTTGAAACCCGACCGAAACCAAGATATCGTTGGATCTGCATATCAAACGCACTGTGGAGTGGTGAAAACACCAGATAACGTGTTTCTCGCATTAGATAGCTCGAAAAGAGCGATCTAGATGATTCAGCATACTTCGGACAGAAGTCTCACCAAGATTATCGCAGGAAATGCACATCTCAGCTTGAAACCCCACGAAAACCAAGATATCTCCGGTTCTGCATATCCAACGAACTGTGGAGTGGTGAAAACCCCAGAAAACGTGTTTCTCGCATTAAATAGCTCGAAAAGAGTTCTCTCGATGGTTCTGCATACTTCGGACAGATGTTTCACCAAGCTTATCGCAGAAAATGCATATCTCAGCTTGAAACCCCACGAAAACCAAGATATCGCCTGTTCTGCATATCAAACGCACTGTGGAGTGGTGAAAACAACCAGAGAACGTGTTCCTCGCATTAAATAGCTCGAAAAGAGCGATCTCGATGATTCAGCATACTTCGGACAGAAGTCTTACCAAGATAATCGCTGGAAATACATATCTCAGCTTGAAACCCGACGAAAACCGAGTTATCTCCGGTTCTGCACATCAAACGTACCGCGGAGTGGTGAAAACACCAGAAAACGTGTTTCGCGCATTAAGTAGCTCGAAAAGAGCGCTCTCGATGTCTCTGCATACTTCGGACAGATGTTTCACCAAGATTATCGTAGAAAATGCATATCTCAGCTTGAAACCCGACCGAAACCAAGATATCTCCGGTTCTGCATGTCAAACGTACTGTGGAGTGGTGAAAACACCAGAAAACGTGTTTCGTGCATTAAGTAGCTCGAAAAGTGCGATCTAGATGATTCTGCATACTTCTGACTGAAGACTCACCAATATTATCGCAGAAAATGCATATCTCATCTCGAAACCTCACGAAAATCAAGATATCGCTGGTTCTGTATATCAAACATACTGTGGGGTGCGGAAAACACCAGATAACGTGTTTGTCGCATTGAATAGCTCGAATAGAGCGATCTCGATGATTCTGCATACTTCGGACAGAAGTCTTACCAAGATTATCGTGAAAAATGAATATCTCAGCATGAAACGCCACGAAAACCAAGATTTCGCTGGTACTACATATCAAACGCACTGTGGAGTGGTGAAAACACCAGATAACGTGTTTCTCGCATTAAATAGCTCGAAAAGTGCGATCTCGAAGATTCTGCATACTTCTGACAGAAGTCTCACCAGGATTTTCGTAGAAAATGCATATCTCAGCTTGAAACCCGACCGAAACCAAGATATCTCCGGTTCTGCATGTCAAACGTACTGTGGAGTGGTCAAAACACCAGAAAACGTGTTTCGTGCATTAAGTAGCTCGAAAAGAGCGATCTAGATGATTCTGCATACTTCTGACTGAAGTCTCACCAATATTATCGCAGAAAATGCATATCTCAGCTTGAAACCCCACGAAAACCAAGATATCGTTGGTTCTGCATATCAAACGCACTGTGGAGTGGTGAAAACACCAGATAACGTGTTTCTCGCATTAAATAGCTCGAAAAGAGCGATCTAGATGATTCAGCATACTTCGGACAGAAGTCTCACCAAGATTATCGCAGGAAATGCATATCTCAGCTTGAAACCCCACGAAAACCAAGATATCTCCGGTTCTGCATATCCAACGAACTGTGGAGTGGTGAAAACCCCAAAAAACGTGTTTCTCGCATTAAATAGCTCGAAAAGAGCTCTCTCGATGGTTCTGCATACTTCGGACAGATGTTTCACCAAGCTTATCGCAGAAAATGCATATCTCAGCTTGAAACCCCACGAAAACCAAGATATTGCCGGATCTGCATATCAATCGCACTGTGGAGTGGTGAAAACACCAGATAACGTATTTCTCGCATTAAATAGCTCGAAAAGCGCGATCTCTATGATTCTGCATACTTCGGACAGAAGTCTCACCAAGATTATAGTAAAACATGCATATCTCAGCTTGATACCCCACGAAAACCAAGATATTGCCGGTTCTGCATATCAAACGCACTGTGGAGTGGTGAAAACACCATATAACGTGTTTGTCGCATTAAATAGCTCGAAAAGTGCGATCTCGAAGATTCTGCATACTTCTGACAGAAGTCTCACCAGGATTACCGTAGAAAATGCATATCTCAGCTTGAAACCCGACCGAAACCAAGATATCGTTGGATCTGCATATCAAACGCACTGTCGAGTGGTGAAAACACCAGATAACGTGTTTCTCGCATTAGATAGCTCGAAAAGAGCGATCTAGATGATTCAGCATACTTCGGACAGAAGTCTCACCAAGATTATCGCAGGAAATGCACATCTCAGCTTGAAACCCCACGAAAACCAAGATATCTACTGTTCTGCATATCAAACGAACTGTGGAGTGGTGAAAACCCCAGAAAACGTGTTTCCTGCATTAAGTAGCTCGAAAAGAGCGATCTGGTTGATTCTGCATACTTCTGACAAAAGACCCACCAAGATTATCGCAGGAAATGCATATCTCAGCTTGAAACCCGACCGAAACCAAGATATCTCCTGTTCTGCATGTCAAACGTTCTGTGGAGTGGTGAAAACACCAGATAACGTGTTTCGTGCATTAAGTAGCTGGAAAAGAGCGATCTAGTTGATTCTGCATACTTCTGACAAAAGACCCACCAAGATTATCGCAGAAAATGCATATCTCAGCTGGAAACACCACGAAAATCAAGATATAGCCTGTTCTGCATATCAAACGCACTGTGGAGTGGCGAAAACAACCAGAGAACGTGTTTCTCGCATTAACTAGCTCGAAAAGAGCGATCTCGATGATTCAGCATACTTCGGACAGAAGTCTCACCAAGATTATCGCAGGAAATGCATATCTCAGCTTGAAACCCGACGAAAACCGAGTTATCTCCGGTTCTGCACATCAAACGTACCATGGAGTGGTGAAAACACCAGAAAACGTGTTTCGCGCATTAAGTAGCTCGAAAAGAGCGTTCTCCAAGATTCTGCACACTTCTGACAGAAGTATCACCAGGATGATCGTAGAAAATGCATATCTCAGCTTGAAACCCGACCGAAGCCAAGATATCTCCGGTTCTGCATGTCAAACGTACTGTGGAGTGGTGACAACACCAGAAAACGTGTTTCGTGCATTAAGTAGCTCGAAAAGAGCGATCTAGATGATTCTGCATACTTCTGACAAAAGACCCACCAAGATTATCGCAGAAAATGCATATCTCAGCTGGAAACACCACGAAAATCAAGATATCACCTGTTCTGCATATCAAACGCACTGTGGAGTGGTGAAAACAACCAGAGAACGTGTTTCTCGCATTAGATAGCTCGAAAAGTGCGATCTCGATGATTCAGCATACTTCGGACAGAAGTCTCACCAAGATTATCGCAGGAAATGCATATCTCAGCTTGTAACCCCACGAAAACCAAGATATATCCGGTTCTGCATATCCAGCGAACTGTGGAGTGGTGAAAACCCCAGGAAACGAGTTTCTTGCATTAAATAGCTCGAAAAGAGCGCTCTCGATGTTTCTGCATACTTCGGACAGATGTTTCACCAAGATTATCGTAGAAAATGCATATCTCAGCTTGAAACCCGACCCAAACCAAGATATCTCCGGTTCTGCATGTCAAACGTACTGTGGAGTGGTGAAAACACCAGAAAACGTGTTCCGTGCATTAAGCAGCTCGAAAAGAGCGATCTAGATGATTCTGCATACTTTTGACAAAAGACCCACCAAGATTATCGCAGAAAATGCATATATCAGCTGGAAACACCACGAAAATCAAGATATCGCCTGTTCTGCATATCAAACGCACTGTGGAGTGGTGAAAACAACCAGAGAACGTGTTTCTCGCATTAAATAGCTCGAAAAGGGCGATCTCGATGATTCAGCATACTTCGGACAGAAGTCTCACCAAGATTATCGTAGAAAATGCATATCTCAGCTTGAAACCCGACGAAAACCAAGATATCTCCGGTGCTGCATATCCAACAAACTGTGGAGTGGTGAAAACCCCAGAAAACGAGTTTCTCGCATTAAACAGCTCGAAACGAGCGTTCTCGAAGATGCTGCATACTTCTGACAGAAGTCTCACCAGGATTATCGTAGAAAATGCATATCTCAGCTTGAAACCCGACCGAAACCAAGATATCGCTGGTACTGCATATCAAACGCACTGTGGAGTGGTGAAAACACCAGATAACGTGTTTCTCGCATTAAATAGCTCGAGAAGAGCGCTCTCGATGTTTCTGCATGCTTCGGACAGATGTTTCACCAAGATAATCGTAGAAAATGCATATCTCAGCTTGAAACCCGACCGAAACCTAGATATCTCCGGTTCTGCATGTCAAACGTACTGTGGAGTGGTGAAAACACCAGAAAACGTGTTTCGTGCATTAAGTAGCTCGAAAAGAGCGATCTCGATGATTCAGCATACTTCGGACAGAAGTCTCACCAAGATTATCGCAGGGAATGCATATCTCAGCTGGAAACCCCACGAAAACCAAGATGTCTTCGGTTCTGCATATCCAGCGAACTGTGGAGTGGTGAAAACACCAGAAAACGTGTTTCGTGCATTAAGTAGCTCTAAAAGAGCGATCTAGATGATTCTGCATACTTCTGACTGAAGTCTCACCAATATTATCGCAGAAAATGCATATCTCAGCTCGAAACCTGACGAAAATCAAGATGTTGCCGGTTCTGCATATCAAACGCACTGTGGAGTGGTGAAAACAACCAGAGAACGTGTTTCTCGCATTAACTAGCTCGAAAAGAGCGATCTCGATGATTCAGCATACTTCGGACAGAAGTCTCACCAAGATTATCGCAGGAAATGCATATCTCAGCTTGACATCCCTCGAAAACCAAGATATCTCCGGTTCTGCATATCCAACGAACTGTGGAGTGGTGAAAACACCAGATAACGTGTTTCTCGCATTAAATGTTTCGAAAAGTGCGATCTCGATGATCCTGCATACTTCTGACAGAACTTTCACCAAGATTATCGTAGAAAATGCATATCTCAGCTGGAAACCCGACGAAAACCGAGTTATCTCCGGTTCTGCACATCAAACGTACCGTGGAGTGGTGAAAACACCAGAAAACGTGTTTCTCGCATTAACTAGCTCGAACAGAGCGATCTCGATGATTGAGCATACTTCGGACAGAAGTCTCACCAGGATTATCGTAGAAAATGCATATCTCAGCTTGAAACCCGACCGAAACCAAGATATCTCCGGTTCTGCATGTCAAACGTACTGTGGAGTGGTGAAAACACCAGAAAACGTGTTTCGTGCATTAAGTAGCTCGAAAAGAGCGATCTAGATGATTCTGCATACTTCTGACAAAAGACCCACCAAGATTATCGCAGAAAATGCATATCTCAGATGGAAACACCATGAAAATCAAGATATCGCCTGTTCTGTTTATCAAACGCACTGTGGAATGGTGAAAGCAACCAGAGAACGTGTTTCTCGCATTAAATACCTCGAAAAGCGCGATCTCGATGATTCAACATACTTCGTACAGAAGTCTCACCAAGATTATCGCAGAAAATGCATATCTCTGCTTGAAACCCCACGAAAACCAAGATATCTACTGTTCTGCATATCCAACGAACTGTGGAGTGGTGAAAACACCAGAAAACGTGTTTCGCGCAATAAGTAGCTCGAAAAGAGCGTTCTCGAAGATTCTGCATACTTCGGACAGAAGTCTCACTAAGATTATCGCAGAAAATGCATATCTCTGCTTGAAACCCGACGAAAACGAAGATATCTACTGTTCTGCATATCCAACGAACTGTGGAGTGGTGAAAACACCAGAAAACGTGTTTCGCGCATTAAGTAGCTCGAAAAGAGCGTGCTCGAAGATTCTGCATACTTCTGACAGATGTCTCACCAGGATTATCGTAGAAATTGCATATCTCAGCTTGAAACCCGACCGAAACCAAGATATCTCCGGTTCTGCATATCAAACCAACTGTGGAGTGGTGTAAACACCAGAAAACGTGTTTCGTGCATTAAGTAGCTCGAAAAGAGCGATCTAGATGATTCTGCATACTTCTGACTGAAGTCTCACCAATATTATCGCAGAAAATGCATATCTCAGCTTGAAACCCCACGAAAACCAAGATATCGCTGGTTCTGCATTTCAAACGCACTGTGGAGTGGTGAAAACACCAGATAACGTGTTTCTCGCATTAAATAGCTTGAAAAGATCGATCTACATGATTATGCATACTTCGGACAGAGGTCTCACCAAGATTAACGCAGGAAATGCATATCTCAGCTTGAAACCACACGAAATCTAAGATATCTCCGGTTCTGCATATCCAACGAACTGTGGAGTGGTGAAAACCCCAGAAAACGAGTTTCTCGGATTAAATAGCTCGAAAAGAGCGCTCTCGATGTTTCTGCATACTTCGGACAGATGTTTCACCAAGATTATCGTAGAAAATGCATATCTCAGCTTGACACCCGACGAAAACCAAAATATTGCCGGTTCTGCATATCAAACCAACTGTGGAGTGGAGTAAACACCAGATAACGTGTTTCTCGCATTAAATTGCTCGAAAAGCGCGATCTCGATGATTTTGCATACTTCTAACAGAAGTCTCACCAAGATTATCGCAGAAAATGCATATCTCTGCTTGAAACCCCACGAAAACCAAGATATCTACTGTTCTGCATATCCAACGAACTGTGGAGTGGTGAAAACCCCAGAAAACGTGTTTCTCGCATTAAATAGCTCGAAAAGAGCGCTCTCGATGTTTCTGCATACTTCGGACAGATGTTTTACCAAGCTTATCGTAGAAAATGCATATCTCAGCTTGAAACCCGACGATAACCAAAATATCGCCGGTTCTGCATATCCAACGCACTGTGGAGTGGAGAAAACACCAGATAACGTGATCCTCGCATTAAGTAGCTCGAAACGAGCGATCTCGATGATTCTGCATACTTCTGACAGATGTCTCACCAAGATTATCGTAGAAAATGCATATCTCAGCTTGAAACCCGACGAAAACCGAGTTATCTCCGGTTCTGCACATCAAACGTACCGTGGAGTGGTGAAAACACCAGAAAACGTGTTTCGCGCATTAAGTAGCTCGAAAAGAGCGTTCTCGAAGATTCTGCATACTTCTGACAGATGTCTCACCAGGATTATCGTAGAAAATGCATATCTCAGCTTGAAACCCGACCGAAACCAAGATATCTCCGGTTCTGCATATCAAACCAACTGTGGAGTGGTGTAAACATCAGAAAACGTGTTTCGTGCATTAAGTAGCTCGAAAAGAGCGATCTAGATGATTCTGCATACTTCTGACTGAAGTCTCACCAATATTATCGCAGAAAATGCATATCTCAGCTTGAAACCCCACGAAAACCAAGATATCGCTGGTTCTGCATTTCAAACGCACTGTGGAGTGGTGAAAACACCAGAAAACGTGTTTCTCGCATTAAATAGCTCGAAAAGAGCGATCTCGATGATTCTGCATACTTCTGACTGAAGTCTCACCAAGATTATCGCAGAAAATGCAAATCTCAGCTTGAAACCCGACCGAAACCAAGATATCTCCTGTTCTGCATATCAAACGCACTTTGGAGTGGTGAAAACACCAGAAAAGGTGTTTCGTGCATTAAGTAGCTCGAAAAGAGCGATCTAGATGATTCTGCATACTTCTGACTGAAGTCTCACAAAGATTATCGCAGAAAATGCAAATCTCTGCTTGAAACCCCACGAAAACCAAGATATCGCCTGTTCTGCATATCAAACGCACTGTGGGGTGGTGAAAACCCCAGAAAACGAGTTTCTCGCATTAAATAGCTCGAAAAGAGCGCTCTCGATGTTTGTGCATACTTCGGACAGATGTTTCACCAAGATTATCGTAGAAAATGCATATCTGAGCTTGAAACCCGACCGAAACCAAGATATCTCCTGTCCTGCATGTAAAACGTACTGTGGAGTGGTGAAAACACCAGAAAACGTGTTTCGTGCATTAAGTAGCTCGAGAAGAGCGATCTAGATGATTCTGCATACTTCTGACTGAATTCTCACCAATATTATCGCAGAAAATGCATATCTCAGCTCGACACCTCACGAAAATCAAGATGTTGCCGGTTCTGCATATCAAACGCACTGTGGAGTGGTGAAAACACCAGATAACGTGTTTCTCGCATTAAATAGCTCGAAAAGAGCGTTCTCTAAGATCCTGCATACTTCTGACAGAAGTCTCACCAGGATTATCGTAGAAAATGCATATCTGAGCTTGAAACCCGACCGAAACCAAGATATCTCCTGTTCTGCATGTCAAACGTACTGTGGAGTGGTGAAAACACCAGAAAACGTGTCTCGTGCATTAAGTAGCTCGAAAAGAGCGATCTAGATGATTCTGCATACTTCTGACTGAAGTCTCACCAAGATTATCGCAGAAAATGCAAATCTCTGCTTGAAACCCCACGAAAACCAAGATATCGCCTGTTCTGCATATCAAACGCACTGTGGCGTGGTGAAAACCCCAGAAAACGAGTTTCTCGCATTAAATAGCTCGAAAAGAGCGCTCTCGATGTTTCTGCATACTTCGGACAGATGTTTCACCAAGATTATCGCAGAAAATGCATATCTCTGCTTGAAACCCCACGAAAACCAAGATATCTACTGTTCTGCATACCCAACGAACTGTGGAGTGGTGAAAACACCAGAAAACGTGTTTCGCGCAATAAGTAGCTCGAAAAGAGCGTTCTCGAAGATTCTGCATACTTCGGACAGAAGTCTCACTAAGATTATCGCAGAAAATGCATATCTCTGCTTGAAACCCGACGAAAACGAAGATATCTACTGTTCTGCATATCCAACGAACTGTGGAGTGGTGAAAACACCAGAAAACGTGTTTCGCGCATTAAGTAGCTCGAAAAGAGCGTTCTCGAAGATTCTGCATACTTCTGACAGATGTCTCACCAGGATTATCGTAGAAAATGCATATCTCAGCTTGAAACCCGACCGAAACCAAGATATCTCCGGTTCTGCATATCAAACCAACTGTGGAGTGGTGTAAACACCAGAAAACGTGTTTCGTGCATTAAGTAGCTCGAAAAGAGCGATCTAGATGATTCTGCATACTTCTGACTGAAGTCTCACCAATATTATCGCAGAAAATGCATATCTCAGCTTGAAACCCCACGAAAACCAAGATATCGCTGGTTCTGCATTTCAAACGCACTGTGGAGTGGTGAAAACACCAGATAACGTGTTTCTCGCATTAAATAGCTCGAAAAGATCGATCTACATGATTATGCATACTTCGGACAGAGGTCTCACCAAGATTAACGCAGGAAATGCATATCTCAGCTTGAAACCACACGAAATCTAAGATATCTCCGGTTCTGCATATCCAACGAACTGTGGAGTGGTGAAAACCCGACAAAACGAGTTTGTCGGATTAAATAGCTCGAAAAGAGCGCTCTCGATGTTTCTGCATACTTCGGACAGATGTTTCACCAAGATTATCGTAGAAAATGCATATCTCAGCTTGACACCCGACGAAAACCAAAATATTGCCGGTTCTGCATATCAAACCAACTGTGGAGTGGAGTAAACACCAGATAACGTGTTTCTCGCATTAAATTGCTCGAAAAGCGCGATCTCGATGATTTTGCATACTTCTAACAGAAGTCTCACCAAGATTATCGCAGAAAATGCATATCTCTGCTTGAAACCCCACGAAAACCAAGATATCTACTGTGATGCATATCCAACGAACTGTGGAGTGGTGAAAACCCCAGAAAACGTGTTTCTCGCATTAAATAGCTCGAAAAGAGCGCTCTCGATGTTTCTGCATACTTCGGACAGATGTTTCACCAAGCTTATCGTAGAAAATGCATATCTCAGCTTGAAACCCGACGATAACCAAAATATCGCCGGTTCTGCATATCCAACGCACTGTGGAGTGGAGAAAACACCAGATAACGTGATTCTCGCATTAAGTAGCTCGAAACGAGCGATCTCGATGATTCTGCATACTTCTGACAGATGTCTCACCAAGATTATCGTAGAAAATGCATATCTCAGCTTGAAACCCGACGAAAACCGAGTTATCTCCGGTTCTGCACATCAAACGTACCGTGGAGTGGAGTAAACACCAGATAACGTGTTTCTCGCATTAAATTGCTCGAAAAGCGCGATCTCGATGATTTTGCATACTTCTAACAGAAGTCTCACCAAGATTATCGCAGAAAATGCATATCTCTGCTTGAAACCCCACGAAAACCAAGATATCTACTGTTCTGCATATCCAACGAACTGTGGAGTGGTGAAAACCCCAGAAAACGTGTTTCTCGCATTAAATAGCTCGAAAAGAGCACTCTCGATGTTTCTGCATACTTCTGACTGAATTCTCACCAATATTATCGCAGAAAATGCATATCTCAGCTCGAAACCTCACGAAAATCAAGATGTTGCCGGTTCTGCATATCAAACGCACTGTGGAGTGGTGAAAACACCAGATAACGTGTTTCTCGCATTAAATAGCTCGAAAAGAGCGTTCTCTAAGATCCTGCATACTTCTGACAGAAGTCTCACCAGGATTATCGTAGAAAATGCATATCTGAGCTTGAAACCCGACCGAAACCAAGATATCTCCTGTTCTGCATGTCAAACGTACTGTGGAGTGGTGAAAACACCAGAAAACGTGTCTCGTGCATTAAATTGCTCGAAAAGCGCGATCTCGATGATTTTGCATACTTCTAACAGAAGTCTCACCAAGATTATCGCAGAAAATGCATATCTCTGCTTGAAACCCCACGAAAACCAAGATATCTACTGTTCTGCATATCCAACGAACTGTGGAGTGGTGAAAACCCCAGAAAACGTGTTTCTCGCATTAAGTAGCTCGAAAAGAGCGATCTAGATGATTCTGCATACTTCTGACTGAAGTCTCACCAAGATTATCGCAGAAAATGCTAATCTCTGCTTGAAACCCCACGAAAACCAAGATATCGCCTGTTCTGCATATCAAACGCACTGTGGGGTGGTAAAAACCCCAGAAAACGAGTTTCTCGCATTAAATAGCTCGAAAAGAGCGCTCTCGATGTTTCTGCATACTTCGGACAGATGTGTCACCAAGATTATCGTAGAAAATGCATATCTGAGCTTGAAACCCGACCGAAACCAAGATATCTCCTGTTCTGCATATCAAACCAACTGTGGAGTGGAGTAAACACCAGATAACGTGTTTCTCGCATTAAATTGCTCGAAAAGCGCGATCTCGATGATTTTGCATACTTCTAACAGAAGTCTCACCAAGATTATCGCAGAAAATGCATATCTCTGCTTGAAACCCCACGAAAACCAAGATATCTACTGTTCTGCATATCCAACGAACTGTGGAGTGGTGAAAACCCCAGAAAACGTGTTTCTCGCATTAAGTAGCTCGAAAAGAGCGATCTAGATGATTCTGCATACTTCTGACTGAAGTCTCACCAAGATTATCGCAGAAAATGCAAATCTCTGCTTGAAACCCCACGAAAACCAAGATATCGCCTGTTCTGCATATCAAACGCACTGTGGGGTGGTGAAAACCCCAGAAAACGAGTTTCTCGCATTAAATAGCTCGAAAAGAGCGCTCTCGATGTTTCTGCATACTTCGGACAGATGTTTCACCAAGATTATCGTAGAAAATGCATAACTGAGCTTGAAACCCGACCGAAACCAAGATATCTCCGGTTCTGCATATCAAACCAACTGTGGAGTGGTGTAAACACCAGAAAACGTGTTTCGTGCATTAAGTAGCTCGAAAAGAGCGATCTAGATGATTCTGCATACTTCTGACTGAAGTCTCACCAATATTATCGCAGAAAATGCATATCTCAGCTTGAAACCCCACGAAAACCAAGATATCGCTGGTTCTGCATTTCAAACGCACTGTGGAGTGGTGAAAACACCAGATAACGTGTTTCTCGCATTAAATAGCTCGAAAAGATCGATCTACATGATTATGCATACTTCGGACAGAGGTCTCACCAAGATTAACGCAGGAAATGCATATCTCAGCTTGAAACCACACGAAATCTAAGATATCTCCGGTTCTGCATATCCAACGAACTGTGGAGTGGTGAAAACCCGACAAAACGAGTTTGTCGGATTAAATAGCTCGAAAAGAGCGCTCTCGATGTTTCTGCATACTTCGGACAGATGTTTCACCAAGATTATCGTAGAAAATGCATATCTCAGCTTGACACCCGACGAAAACCAAAATATTGCCGGTTCTGCATATCAAACCAACTGTGGAGTGGAGTAAACACCAGATAACGTGTTTCTCGCATTAAATTGCTCGAAAAGCGCGATCTCGATGATTTTGCATACTTCTAACAGAAGTCTCACCAAGATTATCGCAGAAAATGCATATCTCTGCTTGAAACCCCACGAAAACCAAGATATCTACTGTGATGCATATCCAACGAACTGTGGAGTGGTGAAAACCCCAGAAAACGTGTTTCTCGCATTAAATAGCTCGAAAAGAGCGCTCTCGATGTTTCTGCATACTTCGGACAGATGTTTCACCAAGCTTATCGTAGAAAATGCATATCTCAGCTTGAAACCCGACGATAACCAAAATATCGCCGGTTCTGCATATCCAACGCACTGTGGAGTGGAGAAAACACCAGATAACGTGATTCTCGCATTAAGTAGCTCGAAACGAGCGATCTCGATGATTCTGCATACTTCTGACAGATGTCTCACCAAGATTATCGTAGAAAATGCATATCTCAGCTTGAAACCCGACGAAAACCGAGTTATCTCCGGTTCTGCACATCAAACGTACCGTGGAGTGGAGTAAACACCAGATAACGTGTTTCTCGCATTAAATTGCTCGAAAAGCGCGATCTCGATGATTTTGCATACTTCTAACAGAAGTCTCACCAAGATTATCGCAGAAAATGCATATCTCTGCTTGAAACCCCACGAAAACCAAGATATCTACTGCTCTGCATATCCAACGAACTGTGGAGTGGTGAAAACCCCAGAAAACGTGTTTCTCGCATTAAATAGCTCGAAAAGAGCACTCTCGATGTTTCTGCATACTTCTGACTGAATTCTCACCAATATTATCGCAGAAAATGCATATCTCAGCTCGAAACCTCACGAAAATCAAGATGTTGCCGGTTCTGCATATCAAACGCACTGTGGAGTGGTGAAAACACCAGATAACGTGTTTCTCGCATTAAATAGCTCGAAAAGAGCGTTCTCTAAGATCCTGCATACTTCTGACAGAAGTCTCACCAGGATTATCGTAGAAAATGCATATCTGAGCTTGAAACCCGACCGAAACCAAGATATCTCCTGTTCTGCATGTCAAACGTACTGTGGAGTGGTGAAAACACCAGAAAACGTGTCTCGTGCATTAAATTGCTCGAAAAGCGCGATCTCGATGATTTTGCATACTTCTAACAGAAGTCTCACCAAGATTATCGCAGAAAATGCATATCTCTGCTTGAAACCCCACGAAAACCAAGATATCTACTGTTCTGCATATCCAACGAACTGTGGAGTGGTGAAAACCCCAGAAAACGTGTTTCTCGCATTAAGTAGCTCGAAAAGAGCGATCTAGATGATTCTGCATACTTCTGACTGAAGTCTCACCAAGATTATCGCAGAAAATGCTAATCTCTGCTTGAAACCCCACGAAAACCAAGATATCGCCTGTTCTGCATATCAAACGCACTGTGGGGTGGTGAAAACCCCAGAAAACGAGTTTCTCGCATTAAATAGCTCGAAAAGAGCGCTCTCGATGTTTCTGCATACTTCGGACAGATGTTTCACCAAGATTATCGTAGAAAATGCATATCTGAGCTTGAAACCCGACCGAAACCAAGATATCTCCTGTTCTGCATATCAAACCAACTGTGGAGTGGAGTAAACACCAGATAACGTGTTTCTCGCATTAAATTGCTCGAAAAGCGCGATCTCGATGATTTTGCATACTTCTAACAGAAGTCTCACCAAGATTATCGCAGAAAATGCATATCTCAGCTCGAAACCTCACGAAAATCAAGATGTTGCCGGTTCTGCATATCAAACGCACTGTGGAGTGGTGAAAACAACCAGAGAACGTGTTTCTCGCATTAAATAGCTCGAATAGTGCGATCTCGATGATTCTGCATACTTCGGACAGAAGTCTCGCCAAGATTATCGTAAAAAATGCATATCTCAGCTTGAAACCCCACGAAAACCAAGATATCGCTGGTACTGCATATCAAACGCACTGTGGAGTGGTGAAAACACCAGATAACGTGTTTCTCGCATTATATAGCTCGAGAAGAGCGTTCTCTAAGATCCTGCATACTTCTGACAGAAGTCTCACCAGGATTATCGTAGAAAATGCATATCTCAGCTTGAAACCCGACCGAAACCGAGATATCTCCTGTTCTGCATGTCAAACGTACTGTGGAATGGTGAAAACACCAGAAAACGTGTTTCGTGCATTAAGTAGCTCGAAAAGAGCGATCTAGATGATTCTGCATACTTCTGACAAAAGACCCACCAAGATTATCGCAGAAAATGCATATCTCAGCTGGAAACACCACGAAAATCAAGATATCGCCTGTTCTGCATATCAAACGCACTGTGGAGTGGTGAAAACACCAGAAAAGGTGTTTCGTGCATTAAGTAGCTCGAAAAGAGCGATCTAGATGATTCTGCATACTTCTGACCCAAGACCCACCAAGATTATCGCAGAATATGCATATCTCAGCTGGAAACACCACGAAAATCAAGATATCTCCGGTTCTGCATATCCAACGAACTGTGGAGTGGTGAAAACCCCAGAAAACGAGTTTCTCGCATTAAATAGCTCGAAAAGAGCGCTCTCGATGTTTCTGCATACTTCGGACAGATGTTTCACAAAGATTATCGTAGAAACTGCATATCTCAGCTTGCAACCCGACCGAAACCAAGATATCTCCGGTTCTGCATGTCAAACGTACTGTGGAGTGGTGACAACACCAGAAAACGTGTCTCGTGCATTAAGTAGCTCGAAAAGAGCGATCTAGATGATTCTGCATACTTCTGACAGAAGTCTCACGAAGATTATCGTAGAAAATGCATATCTCAGCTTGAAACCCGACCGAAACCAAGATATCTCCGGTTCTGCATGTCAAACGTACTGTGGAGTGGTGACAACACCAGAAAACGTGTCTCGTGCATTAAGTAGCTCGAAAAGAGCGATCTAGATGATTCTGCATACTTCTGACAGAAGTCTCACCAAGATTATCGTAGAAAATGCATATCTCAGCTTGAAACCCGACGAAAACCGAGTTATCTCCGGTTCTGCACATCAAACGTACCGTGGAGTGGTGAAAACACCAGAAAACGTGTTTCGCGCATTAAGTAGCTCGAAAAGAGCGGTCTCGAAGATTCTGCATACTTCGGACAGAAGTCTCAACAAGATTATCGTATAAAATGCATATCTCAGCTTGAAACCCCACGAAAACCAAGATATCGCTGGTACTGCATATCAAACGCACTGTGGAGTGGTGAAGACACCAGATAACGTGTTTCGTGCATTAAGTAGCTCGAAAAGAGCGATCTAGTTGATTCTGCATACTTCTGACTGAAGTCTCACCAAGATTATCGTAGAAAATGCATATCTCAGCTTGAAACCCCACGAAAACCAAGACATCTACTGTTCTGCATATCCAACGAACTGTGGAGTGGTGAAAACCCCAGATAACGTGTTTCTCGCATTAAATAGCTCGAAAAGAGTGTTCTCGATGTTTCTGCATACTTCGGACAGATGTTTCACCAAGATTATCGTAGAAAATGCATATCTGAGTTTGAAACCCGACCGAAACCAAGATATCTCCTGTTCTGCATATCCAACGAACTGTGGAGTGGTGAAAACCCCAGAAAACGTGTTTCTCGCATTAAATAGCTCGAAAAGAGCGCTCTCGATGTTTCTGCATACTTCGGACAGATGTTTCACCAAGATTATCGTAGAAAATGCATATCTGAGCTTGAAACCCGACCGAAACCAAGATATCTCCTGTTCTGCATGTAAAACGTACTGTGGAGTGGTGAAAACACCAGAAAACGTGGTTCGTGCATTAAGTAGCTCGAAAAGAGCGATCTAGATGATTCTGCATACTTCGGACAGATGTTTCACCAAGATTATCGTAGAAAATGCATATCTGAGCTTGAAACCCGACCGAAACCAAGATATCTCCTGTTCTGCATGTAAAACGTACTGTGGAGTGGTGAAAACACCAGAAAACGTGTATCGTGCATTAAGTAGCTCGAAAAGAGCGATCTAGATGATTCTGCATACTTCTGACTGAATTCTCACCAATATTATCGCAGAAAATGCCTATCTCAGCTCGAAACCTCACGAAAATCAAGATGTTGCCGGTTCTGCATATCAAACGCACTGTGGAGTGGTGAAAACAACCAGAGAACGTGTTTCTCGCATTAAGTAGCTCGAAAAGAGCGGTCTCGAAGATTCTGCATACTTCTGACAGAAGTCTCACCAGGATTATCGTAGAAAATGCATATCTCAGCTTGAAACCCCACGAAAACCAAGATATCGCTGGTACTGCATATCAAACGCACTGTGGAGTCGTGAAAACACCAGATAACGTGTTTCTCGCATTAAATAGCTCGAAAAGAGCGTTCTCTAAGATCCTGCATACTTCTGACAGAAGTCTCACCAAGATTATCGTAGAAAATGCATATCTCAGCTTGAAACCCGACGAAAACCGAGTTATCTCCGGTTCTGCACATCAAACGTACCGTGGAGTGGTGAAAACACCTGAAAACGTGTTTCGCGCACTAAGTAGCTCGAAAAGTGCGTTCTCGAAGATTCTGCATACTTCTGACAGAAGTCTTACCAGGATTATCGTAGAAAATGCATATCTCAGCTTGAAACCCGACCGAAACCAAGATATCTCCTGTTCTGCATGTCAAACGTACTGTGGAGTGGTGAAAACACCAGAAAACGTGTTTCGTGCATTAAGTAGCTCGAAAAGAACGATCTAGATGATTCTGCATACTTCTGACTGAAGTCTCTCCAAGATTATCGCAGAAAATGCATATCTCTGCTTGAAACCCCACGAAAACCAAGATATCGCCTGTTCTGCATATCAAACGCAATGTGGAGTGGTGAAATCCCCAGAAAACGAGTATCTCGCACTAACTAGCTCGAAAAGAGCGCACTCGATGTTTCTGCATACTTCGGACAGATGTTTCACCAAGATTATCGTAGAAAATGCATATCTCAGCTTGAAACCCGACGAAAACCAAAATATCGCCGGTTCTGCATATCAAACCAACTGTGAAGTGGTGAAAACACCAGATAACGTGTTTCTCGCATTAAATAGCTCGAAAAGTGCGATCTCGATGATTCTTCATACTTCTGACAGAAGTCTCACCAAGATTATCGTAGAAAATGCATATCTCAGCTTGAAACCCGACGAAAACCGAGTTATCTCCGGTTCTGCACATCAAACGTACCGTGGAGTGGTGAAAACACCGGAAAACGTGTTTCGCGCATTAAGTAGCTCGAAAAGAGCGTTCTCGCAGATTCTGCATACTTCTGACAGAAGTCTCACCAGGATTATCGTAGAAAATGCATATCTCAGCTTGAAACCCGACCGAAACCAAGATATCTCCGGTTCTGCATGTCAAACGTACTGTGGAGTGGTGAAACCACCAGAAAAGGTGTTTCGTGCATTATGTAGCTCGAAAAGAGCGATCTAGATGATTCTGCATACTTCTGACCAAAGACCCACCAAGATTACCGCAGAATATGCATATCTCAGCTGGAAACACCACGAAAATCAAGATATCGCCGGTTCTGCATATCAAACCAACTGTGAAGTGGTGAAAACACCAGATAACGTGTTTCTCGCATTAAATAGCTCGAAAAGTGCGATCTCGAAGATCCTGCGTACTTCTGACAGAAGTCTCACCAAGATTATCGTAGAAATTGCATATATCAGCTTGAAACCCGACCGAAACCAAGATATCTCCGGTTATGCATGTCAAACGTACTGTGGAGTGGTGAAAACACCAGAAAACGTGTTTCGTGCATTAAGTAGCTCGAAAAGAGCGATCTAGATGATTCTGCATACTTCTGACAAAAGACCCACCATGATTATCGCAGAAAATGCATATCTCCGCTGGAAACACCACGAAAATCAAGATATCGCCTGTTCGGCATATCAAACGCACTGTGGAGTGGTGAAAACAACCAGAGAACGTGTTTCTCGCATTAAATAGCTAGAATAGTGCGATCTCGATGATTCTGCATACTTCGGACAGATGTCTCACCAAGATTATCGTAAAAAATTCATATCTCAGCTTGAAACCCCACGAAAACCAAGATATCGCTGGTACTGCATATCAAACGCACTGTGGAGTGGTGAAAACACCAGATAACGTGTTTCTCGCATTAAATAGCTTGAAAAGAGCGTTCTCGAAGATCCTGCATACTTCGGACAGATGTCTCACCAAGATTATCGTAAAAAATTCATATCTCAGCTTGAAACCCCACGAAAACCAAGATATCGCTGGTACTGCATATCAAACGCACTGTGGAGTGGTGAAAACACCAGATAACGTGTTTCTCGCATTAAATAGCTTGAAAAGAGCGTTCTCGAAGATCCTGCATACTTCTGACAGAAGTCTCACCAAGATTATCGCAGGAAATGCATATCTCAGCTTGAAACCAGACGAAAACCAAAATATCGCCGGTTCTGCATATCATACCAACTGTGGAGTGGTAAAAACACCAGATAACGTGTTTATCGCATTAAATAGCTCGAAAAGTGCGATCTTGATGATTTTTCATACTTCTAACAGATGTCTCACCAAGATTATCGCAGAAAATGCATATCTCTGCTTGAAACCCCACGAAAACCAAGATATCGCCTGTTCTGCATATCAAACGCACTGTGGAGTGGTGAAAACCCCAGAAAACGAGTTTCTCGCATTAAATAGCTCGAAAAGGGCGCTCTCGATGTTTCTGCATACTTCGGACAGATGTTTCACCAAGATTATCGTAGAAAATGCATATCACAGCTTGAAACCCGACCGAAAAAAAGATATCTCCGGTTCTGCATGTCAAACGTACTGTGGAGTGGTGAAAACCCCAGAAAACGTGTTTATCGCATTAAATAGCTCGAAAAGTGCGATCTTGATGATTTTTCATACTTCTGACAGAAGTCTCACCAAGATTATCGTAGAAAATGCATATCTCAGCTTGAAACCCCACGAAAACCAAGACATCTACTGTTCTGCATATCCAACGAACTGTGGAGTGGTGAAAACCCCAGAAAACGTGTTTCTCGCATTAAATAGCTCGAAAAGTGCGATCTTGATGATTTTTCATACTTCTAACAGATATCTCACCAAGATTATCGCAGAAAATGCATATCTCTGCTTGAAACCCCACGAAAACCAAGATATCTACTGTTCTGCATATCAAACGCACTGTGGAGTGGTGAAAACACCAGATAACGTGTTTCTCGCACTAACTAGCTCGAAAAGAGCGATCTCGATGATTCAGCATACTTCGGACAGAATTCTCACCAAGATTATCACAGAGAATGCATATCTCAGCTTTAATCCCCACGAAAACCAAGGTATCGCCGGTTCTGCATATCAAACGCACTGTGGCGTGGTGAAAACACCAGATAACGTGTTTCTCGCATGAAATAGATCGAAACGAGCGATCTCGATGATTCTGCATACTTCGGACAGAAGTCTCACCAAAATTATCGTAAAAAATGCATATCTCAGCTTGAAACCCCACCGAAAACCAAGATATCGCTGTGTTCTGCATATCAAACGCACTGTGGAGTGGTGAAAACCCCAGAAAACGTGTTCCTCGCATTACATAGCTAGAATAGAGCGATCTCGATGATTCTTCATACTTCGGACAGAAGTCTCACCAAGATTATCGTAAAAAATGCATATCTCAGCTTGAAACCCCATGAAAACCAAGATATCGCTGGTACTGCATATCAAACGCACTGTGGAGTGGTGAAAACACCAGATAACGTGTTTCTCGCATTAAATAGCTCGAAAAGAGCGTTCTCTAAGATCCTGCATACTTCGGACAGTAGTCTCACCAAGATTATCGTAAAAAATGCATATCTCAGCTTGAAACCCCACGAACGCCAAGATATCGCTGGTTCTGCATATCAAACGCACTGTGGAGTGGTGAAAACACCGGATAAGGTTTTTCTCGCATTAACTAGCTCGAAAAGAGCGATCTCGATGATTCAGCATACTTCGGACAGAAGTCTCACCAGGATTATCGTAGAAAATGCATATCTCAGCTTGAAATCCGACCGAAACCAAGATATCTCCGGTTCTGCATGTCAAACGTACTGTGGAGTGGTGAAAACACCAGAAAACGTGTTTCGTGCATTAAGTAGCTCGAAAGGAGCGTCCTAGATGATTCTGCATACTTCTGACTGAAGTCTCACCAATATTATCGCAGAAAATGCATATCTCAGCTCGAAACCTCACGAAAATCAAGATGTTGCCGGTTCTGCATATCAAACGCACTGTGGAGTGGTGAAAACCCCAGAAAACGTGTTTCTCGCATTAAATAGCTCGAAAAGAGCGCTCTAGTTGTTTCTGCATACTTCGGACTGATGTCTCACCAAGCTTATCGTAGAAAATGCATATCTCAGCTTGAAACCCGACGAAAACCAAAATATCTCCGGGTCTGCATATCCAACGCACTGTGGAGTGGTGAAAACACCAGATAACGTGTTTCCGCATTAAATAGCTCGAAACGAGCGATTTCGATGATTCTGCATACTTCGGACGGAAGTCTCAACAAGATTATCGCAGAAAATGCATATCTCAGCTTGAAACCCCACGAAAATCAAGATTTCTACTGTTCTGCATACCAAACGCACTGTGGAGTGGTGAAAACACCAGATAACGTGTTTCTCGCATTAAATAGCTCGAAAAGAGCGTTCTCTAAGATCCTGCATACTTCTGACAGAAGTCTCACCAAGATTATCGTAGAAAATGCATATCTCAGCTTGAAACCCGACGAAAACCGAGTTATCTCCGGTTCTGCACATCAAACGTACCGTGGAGTGGTGAAAACACCTGAAAACGTGTTTCGCGCACTAAGTAGCTCGAAAAGTGCGTTCTCGAAGATTCTGCATACTTCTGACAGAAGTCTCACCAGGATTATCGTAGAAAATGCATATCTCAGCTTGAAACCCGACCGAAACCAAGATATCTCCTGTTCTGCATGTCAAACGTACTGTGGAGTGGTGAAAACACCAGAAAACGTGTTTCGTGCATTAAGTAGCTCGAAAAGAACGATCTAGATGATTCTGCATACTTCTGACTGAAGTCTCACCAAGATTATCGCAGAAAATGCATATCTCTGCTTGAAACCCCACGAAAACCAAGATATCGCCTGTTCTGCATATCAAACGCTATGTGGAGTGGTGAAAACCCCAGAAAACGAGTTTCTCGCACTAACTAGCTCGAAAAGAGCGCTCTCGACGTTTCTGCATACTTCGGACAGATGTTTCACCAAGATTATCGTAGAAAATGCATATCTCAGCTTGAAACCCGACGAAAACCAAAATATCGCCGGTTCTGCATATCAAACCAACTGTGAAGTGGTGAAAACACCAGATAACGTGTTTCTCGCATTAAATAGCTCGAAAAGTGCGATCTCGATGATTCTTCATACTTCTGACAGAAGTCTCACCAAGATTATCGTAGAAAATGCATATCTCAGCTTGAAACCCGACGAAAACCGAGTTATCTCCGGTTCTGCACATCAAACGTACCGTGGAGTGGTGAAAACACCGGAAAACGTGTTTCGCGCATTAAGTAGCTCGAAAAGAGCGTTCTCGCAGATTCTGCATACTTCTGACAGAAGTCTCACCAGGATTATCGTAGAAAATGCATATCTCAGCTTGAAACCCGACCGAAACCAAGATATCTCCGGTTCTGCATGTCAAACGTACTGTGGAGTGGTGAAACCACCAGAAAAGGTGTTTCGTGCATTATGTAGCTCGAAAAGAGCGATCTAGATGATTCTGCATACTTCTGACCAAAGACCCACCAAGATTACCGCAGAATATGCATATCTCAGCTGGAAACACCACGAAAATCAAGATATCGCCGGTTCTGCATATCAAACCAACTGTGAAGTGGTGAAAACACCAGATAACGTGTTTCTCGCATTAAATAGCTCGAAAAGTGCGATCTCGAAGATCCTGCGTACTTCTGACAGAAGTCTCACCAAGATTATCGTAGAAATTGCATGTATCAGCTTGAAACCCGACCGAAACCAAGATATCTCCGGTTATGCATGTCAAACGTACTGTGGAGTGGTGAAAACACCAGAAAACGTGTTTCGTGCATTAAGTAGCTCGAAAAGAGCGATCTAGATGATTCTGCATACTTCTGACAAAAGACCCACCATGATTATCGCAGAAAATGCATATCTCCGCTGGAAACACCACGAAAATCAAGATATCGCCTGTTCGGCATATCAAACGCACTGTGGAGTGGTGAAAACAACCAGAGAACGTGTTTCTCGCATTAAATAGCTCGAATAGTGCGATCTCGATGATTCTGCATACTTCGGACAGATGTCTCACCAAGATTATCGTAAAAAATTCATATCTCAGCTTGAAACCCCACGAAAACCAAGATATCGCTGGTACTGCATATCAAACGCACTGTGGAGTATTGAAAACACCAGATAACGTGTTTCTCGCATTAAATAGCTCGAAAAGAGCGTTCTCGAAGGTCCTGCATACTTCTGACAGAAGTCTCACCAAGATTATCGTAGAAAATGCATATCTCAGCTTGAAACCCGACGAAAACCAAATTATCTCCGGTTCTGCACATCAAACCTACCGTGGAGTGATGAAAACACCAGAAAACGTGTTTCGCGCATTAAGTAGCTCGAAAAGAGCGTTCTCGAAGATTCTGCATACTTCTGACAGAAGTCTCACCAAGATTATCGCAGGAAATGCAAATCTCAGCTTGAAACCAGACGAAAACCAAAATATCGCCGGTTCTGCATATCATACCAACTGTGGAGTGGTAAAAACACCAGATAACGTGTTTATCGCATTAAATAGCTCGAAAAGTGCGATCTTGATGATTTTTCATACTTCTAACAGATGTCTCACCAAGATTATCGCAGAAAATGCATATCTCTGCTTGAAACCCCACGAAAACCAAGATATCGCCTGTTCTGCATATCAAACGCACTGTGGAGTGGTGATAACCCCAGAAAACGAGTTTCTCGCATTAAATAGCTCGAAAAGGGCGCTCTCGATGTTTCTGCATACTTCGGACAGATGTTTCACCAAGATTATCGTAGAAAATGCATATCACAGCTTGAAACCCGACCGAAAAAAAGATATCTCCGGTTCTGCATGTCAAACGTACTGTGGAGTGGTGAAAACCCCAGAAAACGTGTTTATCGCATTAAATAGCTCGAAAAGTGCGATCTTGATGATTTTTCATACTTCTGACAGAAGTCTCGCCAAGATTATCGTAGAAAATGCATATCTCAGCTTGAAACCCCACGAAAACCAAGACATCTACTGTTTTGCATATCCAACGAACTGTGGAGTGGTGAAAACCCCAGAAAACGTGTTTCTCGCATTAAATAGCTCGAAAAGTGCGATCTTGATGATTTTTCATACTTCTAACAGATATCTCACCAAGATTATCGCAGAAAATGCATATCTCTGCTTGAAACCCCACGAAAACCAAGATATCTACTGTTCTGCATATCAAACGCACTGTGGAGTGGTGAAAACACCAGATAACGTGTTTCTCGCACTAACTAGCTCGAAAAGAGCGATCTCGATGATTCAGCATACTTCGGACAGAATTCTCACCAAGATTATCACAGAGAATGCATATCTCAGCTTTAATCCCCACGAAAACCAAGGTATCGCCGGTTCTGCATATCAAACGCACTGTGGAGTGGTGAAAACACCAGATAACGTGTTTCTCGCATGAAATAGATCGAAACGAGCGATCTCGATGATTCTGCATACTTCGGACAGAAGTCTCACCAAAATTATCGTAAAAAATGCATATCTCAGCTTGAAACCCCACCGAAAACCAAGATATCGCTGTGTTCTGCATATCAAACGCACTGCGGAGTGGTGAAAACCCCAGAAAACGTGTTCCTCGCATTACATAGCTAGAATAGAGCGATCTCGATGATTCTTCATACTTCGGACAGAAGTCTCACCAAGATTATCGTAAAAAATGCATATCTCAGCTTGAAACCCCATGAAAACCAAGATATCGCTGGTACTGCATATCAAACGCACTGTGGAGTGGTGAAAACACCAGATAACGTGTTTCTCGCATTAAATAGCTCGAAAAGAGCGTTCTCTAAGATCCTGCATACTTCGGACAGTAGTCTCACCAAGATTATCGTAAAAAATGCATATCTCAGCTTGAAACCCCACGAACGCCAAGATATCGCTGGTTCTGCATATCAAACGCACTGTGGAGTGGTGAAAACACCGGATAAGGTTTTTCTCGCATTAACTAGCTCGAAAAGAGCGATCTCGATGATTCAGCATACTTCGGACAGAAGTCTCACCAGGATTATCGTAGAAAATGCATATCTCAGCTTGAAACCCGACCGAAACCAAGATATCTCCGGTTCTGCATGTCAAACGTACTGTGGAGTGGTGAAAACACCAGAAAACGTGTTTCGTGCATTAAGTAGCTCGAAAGGAGCGTCCTAGATGATTCTGCATACTTCTGACTGAAGTCTCACCAATATTATCGCAGAAAATGCATATCTCAGCTCGAAACCTCACGAAAATCAAGATGTTGCCGGTTCTGCATATCAAACGCACTGTGGAGTGGTGAAAACAACCAGAGAACGTGTTTCTCGTATTAACTAGCTCGAATAGACCGATCTCGATTATTCTGCATACATCGGACAGAAGTCTCACCAAGATTATCGAAAAAAATGCATATCTCAGCTTGAAACCCCACGAAAACCAAGATATCTACTGTTGTGCATATCCAACGAACTGTGGAGTGGTGAAAACCCCAGAAAACGTGTTTCTCGCATTAAATAGCTCGAAAAGAGCGCTCTAGTTGTTTCTGCATACTTCGGACTGATGTCTCACCAAGCTTATCGTAGAAAATGCATATCTCAGCTTGAAACCCGACGAAAACCAAAATATCTCCGCGTCTGCATATCCAACGCACTGTGGAGTGGTGAAAACACCAGATAACGTGTTTCCGCATTAAATAGCTCGAAACGAGCGATTTCGATGATTCTGCATACTTCGGACAGAAGTCTCAACAAGATTATCGCAGAAAATGCATATCTCAGCTTGAAACCCCACGAAAATCAAGATTTCTACTGTTCTGCATACCAAACGCACTGTGGAGTGGTGAAAACACCAGATAACGTGTTTCTCGCATTAAATAGCTCGAAAAGAGCGTTCTCTAAGATCCTGCATACTTCTGACAGAAGTCTCACCAAGATTATCGTAGAAAATGCATATCTCAGCTTGAAACCCGACGAAAACCGAGTTATCTCCGGTTCTGCACATCA
This sequence comes from Anthophora plumipes, assembly GCA_951804975.1. NCBI lineage: Eukaryota > Metazoa > Arthropoda > Insecta > Hymenoptera > Apidae > Anthophora > Anthophora plumipes. The sequence goes on from CATORF010000757.1 coordinate 308,178, forward strand.
AACGTACCGTGGAGTGGTGAAAACACCGGAAAACGTGTTTCGCGCATTAAGTAGCTCGAAAAGAGCGTTCTCGCAGATTCTGCATACTTCTGACAGAAGTCTCACCAGGATTATCGTAGAAAATGCATATCTCAGCTTGAAACCCGACCGAAACCAAGATATCTCCGGTTCTGCATGTCAAACGTACTGTGGAGTGGTGAAACCACCAGAAAAGGTGTTTCGTGCATTATGTAGCTCGAAAAGAGCGATCTAGATGATTCTGCATACTTCTGACCAAAGACCCACCAAGATTACCGCAGAATATGCATATCTCAGCTGGAAACACTACGAAAATCAAGATATCGCCGGTTCTGCATATCAAACCAACTGTGAAGTGGTGAAAACACCAGATAACGTGTTTCTCGCATTAAATAGCTCGAAAAGTGCGATCTCGAAGATCCTGCGTACTTCTGACAGAAGTCTCACCAAGATTATCGTAGAAATTGCATATATCAGCTTGAAACCCGACCGAAACCAAGATATCTCCGGTTATGCATGTCAAACGTACTGTGGAGTGGTGAAAACACCAGAAAACGTGTTTCGTGCATTAAGTAGCTCGAAAAGAGCGATCTAGATGATTCTGCATACTTCTGACAACTGACCCACCATGATTATCGCAGAAAATGCATATCTCCGCTGGAAACACCACGAAAATCAAGATATCGCCTGTTCGGCATATCAAACGCACTGTGGAGTGGTGAAAACAACCAGAGAACGTGTTTCTCGCATTAAATAGCTCGAATAGTGCGATCTCGATGATTCTGCATACTTCGGACAGATGTCTCACCAAGATTATCGTAAAAAATTCATATCTCAGCTTGAAACCCCACGAAAACCAAGATATCGCTGGTACTGCATATCAAACGCACTGTGGAGTGGTGAAAACACCAGATAACGTGTTTCTCGCATTAAATAGCTCGAAAAGAGCGTTCTCGAAGGTCCTGCATACTTCTGACAGAAGTCTCACCAAGATTATCGTAGAAAATGCATATCTCAGCTTGAAACCCGACGAAAACCAAATTATCTCCGGTTCTGCACATCAAACCTACCGTGGAGTGATGAAAACACCAGAAAACGTGTTTCGCGCATTAAGTAGCTCGAAAAGAGCGTTCTCGAAGATTCTGCATACTTCTGACAGAAGTCTCACCAAGATTATCGCAGGAAATGCATATCTCAGCTTGAAACCAGACGAAAACCAAAATATCGCCGGTTCTGCATATCATACCAACTGTGGAGTGGTAAAAACACCAGATAACGTGTTTATCGCATTAAATAGCTCGAAAAGTGCGATCTTGATGATTTTTCATACTTCTAACAAATGTCTCACCAAGATTATCGCAGAAAATGCATATCTCTGCTTGAAACCCCACGAAAACCAAGATATCGCCTGTTCTGCATATCAAACGCACTGTGGAGTGGTGATAACCCCAGAAAACGAGTTTCTCGCATTAAATAGCTCGAAAAGGGCGCTCTCGATGTTTCTGCATACTTCGGACAGATGTTTCACCAAGATTATCGTAGAAAATGCATATCACAGCTTGAAACCCGACCGAAAAAAAGATATCTCCGGTTCTGCATGTCAAACGTACTGTGGAGTGGTGAAAACCCCAGAAAACGTGTTTATCGCATTAAATAGCTCGAAAAGTGCGATCTTGATGATTTTTCATACTTCTGACAGAAGTCTCACCAAGATTATTGTAGAAAATGCATATCTCAGCTTGAAACCCCACGAAAACCAAGACATCTACTGTTCTGCATATCCAACGAACTGTGGAGTGGTGAAAACCCCAGAAAACGTGTTTCTCGCATTAAATAGCTCGAAAAGTGCGATCTTGATGATTTTTCATACTTCTAACAGATGTTTCACCAAGATTATCGCAGAAAATGCATATCTCTGCTTGAAACCCCACGAAAACCAAGATATCTACTGTTCTGCATATCAAACGCACTGTGGAGTGGTGAAAACACCAGATAACGTGTTTCTCGCACTAACTAGCTCGAAAAGAGCGATCTCGATGATTCAGCATACTTCGGACAGAATTCTCACCAAGATTAACACAGAGAATGCATATCTCAGCTTTAATCCCCACGAAAACCAAGGTATCGCCGGTTCTGCATATCAAACGCACTGTGGAGTGGTGAAAACACCAGATAACGTGTTTCTCGCATGAAATAGATCGAAACGAGCGATCTCGATGATTCTGCATACTTCGGACAGAAGTCTCACCAAAATTATCGTAAAAAATGCATATCTCAGCTTGAAACCCCACCGAAAACCAAGATATCGCTGTGTTCTGCATATCAAACGCACTGTGGAGTGGTGAAAACCCCAGAAAACGTGTTCCTCGCATTACATAGCTAGAATAGAGCGATCTCGATGATTCTTCATACTTCGGACAGAAGTCTCACCAAGATTATCGTAAAAAATGCATATCTCAGCTTGAAACCCCACGAAAACCAAGATATCGCTGGTACTGCATATCAAACGCACTGTGGAGTGGTGAAAACACCAGATAACGTGTTTCGCGCATTAAGTAGATCGAAAAGAGCGTTCTCGAAGATTCTGCATACTTCTGACAGAAGTCTCACCAAGATTATCGCAGGAAATGCATATCTCAGCTTGAAACCAGACGAAAACCAAAATATCGCCGGTTCTGCATATCATACCAACTGTGGAGTGGTAAAAACACCAGATAACGTGTTTATCGCATTAAATAGCTCGAAAAGTGCGATCTTGATGATTTTTCATACTTCTAACAGATGTCTCACCAAGATTATCGCAGAAAATGCATATCTCTGCTTGAAACCCCACGAAAACCAAGATATCGCCTGTTCTGCATATCAAACGCACTGTGGTGTGGTGAAAACCCCAGAAAACGAGTTTCTCGCATTAAATAGCTCGAAAAGGGCGCTCTCGATGTTTCTGCATACTTCGGACAGATGTTTCACCAAGATTATCGTAGAAAATGCATATCACAGCTTGAAACCCGACCGAAAAAAAGATATCTCCGGTTCTGCATGTCAAACGTACTGTGGAGTGGTGAAAACCCCAGAAAACGTGTTTATCGCATTAAATAGCTCGAAAAGTGCGATCTTGATGATTTTTCATACTTCTGACAGAAGTCTCACCAAGATTATCGTAGAAAATGCATATCTCAGCTTGAAACCCCACGAAAACCAAGACATCTACTGTTCTGCATATCCAACGAACTGTGGAGTGGTGAAAACCCCAGAAAACGTGTTTCTCGCATTAAATAGCTCGAAAAGTGCGATCTTGATGATTTTTCATACTTCTAACAGATGTCTCACCAAGATTATCGCAGAAAATGCATATCTCTGCTTGAAACCCCACGAAAACCAAGATATCTACTGTTCTGCATATCAAACGCACTGTGGAGTGGTGAAAACACCAGATAACGTGTTTCTCGCACTAACTAGCTCGAAAAGAGCGATCTCGATGATTCAGCATACTTCGGACAGAAGTCTCACCAAGATTATCGTAAAAAATGCATATCTCAGCTTTAATCCCCACGAAAACCAAGGTATCGCCGGTTCTGCATATCAAACGCACTGTGGAGTGGTGAAAACACCAGAAAACGTGTTTCGCGCATTAAGTAGCTCGAAAAGAGCGTTCTCGAAGATTCTGCATACTTCTGACAGAAGTCTCACCAAGATTATCGTAGAAAATGCATATCTCAGCTTGAAACCCGACCGAAACCAAGATATCTCCGGTTCTGCATGTCAAACGTACTGTGGAGTGGTGAAACCACCAGAAAAGGTGTTTCGTGCATTATGTAGCTCGAAAAGAGCGATCTAGATGATTCTGCATACTTCTGACCAAAGACCCACCAAGATTACCGCAGAATATGCATATCTCAGCTGGAAACACCACGAAAATCAAGATATCGCCGGTTCTGCATATCAAACCAACTGTGAAGTGGTGAAAACACCAGATAACGTGTTTCTCGCATTAAATAGCTCGAAAAGTGCGATCTCGAAGATCCTGCGTACTTCTGACAGAAGTCTCACCAAGATTATCGTAGAAATTGCATATATCAGCTTGAAACCCGACCGAAACCAAGATATCTCCGGTTATGCATGTCAAACGTACTGTGGAGTGGTGAAAACACCAGAAAACGTGTTTCGTGCATTAAGTAGCTCGAAAAGAGCGATCTAGATGATTCTGCATACTTCTGACAAAAGACCCACCATGATTATCGCAGAAAATGCATATCTCCGCTGGAAACACCACGAAAATCAAGATATCGCCTGTTCGGCATATCAAACGCACTGTGGAGTGGTGAAAACAACCAGAGAACGTGTTTCTCGCATTAAATAGCTCGAATAGTGCGATCTCGATGATTCTGCATACTTCGGACAGATGTCTCACCAAGATTATCGTAAAAAATTCATATCTCAGCTTGAAACCCCACGAAAACCAAGATATCGCTGGTACTGCATATCAAACGCACTGTGGAGTGGTGAAAACACCAGATAACGTGTTTCTCGCATTAAATAGCTCGAAAAGAGCGTTCTCGAAGGTCCTGCATACTTCTGACAGAAGTCTCACCAAGATTATCGTAGAAAATGCATATCTCAGCTTGAAACCCGACGAAAACCAAATTATCTCCGGTTCTGCACATCAAACCTACCGTGGAGTGATGAAAACACCAGAAAACGTGTTTCGCGCATTAAGTAGCTCGAAAAGAGCGTTCTCGAAGATTCTGCATACTTCTGACAGAAGTCTCACCAAGATTATCGCAGGAAATGCATATCTCAGCTTGAAACCAGACGAAAACCAAAATATCGCCGGTTCTGCATATCATACCAACTGTGGAGTGGTAAAAACACCAGATAACGTGTTTATCGCATTAAATAGCTCGAAAAGTGCGATCTTGATGATTTTTCATACTTCTAACAGATGTCTCACCAAGATTATCGCAGAAAATGCATATCTCTGCTTGAAACCCCACGAAAACCAAGATATCGCCTGTTCTGCATATCAAACGCACTGTGGAGTGGTGATAACCCCAGAAAACGAGTTTCTCGCATTAAATAGCTCGAAAAGGGCGCTCTCGATGTTTCTGCATACTTCGGACAGATGTTTCACCAAGATTATCGTAGAAAATGCATATCACAGCTTGAAACCCGACCGAAAAAAAGATATCTCCGGTTCTGCATGTCAAACGTACTGTGGAGTGGTGAAAACCCCAGAAAACGTGTTTATCGCATTAAATAGCTCGAAAAGTGCGATCTTGATGATTTTTCATACTTCTGACAGAAGTCTCACCAAGATTATTGTAGAAAATGCATATCTCAGCTTGAAACCCCACGAAAACCAAGACATCTACTGTTCTGCATATCCAACGAACTGTGGAGTGGTGAAAACCCCAGAAAACGTGTTTCTCGCATTAAATAGCTCGAAAAGTGCGATCTTGATGATTTTTCATACTTCTAACAGATGTTTCACCAAGATTATCGCAGAAAATGCATATCTCTGCTTGAAACCCCACGAAAACCAAGATATCTACTGTTCTGCATATCAAACGCACTGTGGAGTGGTGAAAACACCAGATAACGTGTTTCTCGCACTAACTAGCTCGAAAAGAGCGATCTCGATGATTCAGCATACTTCGGACAGAATTCTCACCAAGATTAACACAGAGAATGCATATCTCAGCTTTAATCCCCACGAAAACCAAGGTATCGCCGGTTCTGCATATCAAACGCACTGTGGAGTGGTGAAAACACCAGATAACGTGTTTCTCGCATGAAATAGATCGAAACGAGCGATCTCGATGATTCTGCATACTTCGGACAGAAGTCTCACCAAAATTATCGTAAAAAATGCATATCTCAGCTTGAAACCCCACCGAAAACCAAGATATCGCTGTGTTCTGCATATCAAACGCACTGTGGAGTGGTGAAAACCCCAGAAAACGTGTTCCTCGCATTACATAGCTAGAATAGAGCGATCTCGATGATTCTTCATACTTCGGACAGAAGTCTCACCAAGATTATCGTAAAAAATGCATATCTCAGCTTGAAACCCCACGAAAACCAAGATATCGCTGGTACTGCATATCAAATGCACTGTGGAGTGGTGAAAACACCAGATAACGTGTTTCGCGCATTAAGTAGCTCGAAAAGAGCGTTCTCGAAGATTCTGCATACTTCTGACAGAAGTCTCACCAAGATTATCGCAGGAAATGCATATCTCAGCTTGAAACCAGACGAAAACCAAAATATCGCCGGTTCTGCATATCATACCAACTGTGGAGTGGTAAAAACACCAGATAACGTGTTTATCGCATTAAATAGCTCGAAAAGTGCGATCTTGATGATTTTTCATACTTCTAACAGATGTCTCACCAAGATTATCGCAGAAAATGCATATCTCTGCTTGAAACCACACGAAAACCAAGATATCGCCTGTTCTGCATATCAAACGCACTGTGGAGTGGTGAAAACCCCAGAAAACGAGTTTCTCGCATTAAATAGCTCGAAAAGGGCGCTCTCGATGTTTCTGCATACTTCGGACAGATGTTTCACCAAGATTATCGTAGAAAATGCATATCACAGCTTGAAACCCGACCGAAAAAAAGATATCTCCGGTTCTGCATGTCAAACGTACTGTGGAGTGGTGAAAACCCCAGAAAACGTGTTTATCGCATTAAATAGCTCGAAAAGTGCGATCTTGATGATTTTTCATACTTCTGACAGAAGTCTCACCAAGATTATCGTAGAAAATGCATATCTCAGCTTGAAACCCCACGAAAACCAAGACATCTACTGTTCTGCATATCCAACGAACTGTGGAGTGGTGAAAACCCCAGAAAACGTGTTTCTCGCATTAAATAGCTCGAAAAGTGCGATCTTGATGATTTTTCATACTTCTAACAGATGTCTCACCAAGATTATCGCAGAAAATGCATATCTCTGCTTGAAACCCCACGAAAACCAAGATATCTACTGTTCTGCATATCAAACGCACTGTGGAGTGGTGAAAACACCAGATAACGTGTTTCTCGCACTAACTAGCTCGAAAAGAGCGATCTCGATGATTCAGCATACTTCGGACAGAAGTCTCACCAAGATTATCGTAAAAAATGCATATCTCAGCTTGAAACCCCACGAAAACCAAGATATCGCTGGTACTGCATATCAAACGCACTGTGGAGTGGTGAAAACACCAGATAACGTGTTTCTCGCATTAAATAGCTCGAAAAGAGCGTTCTCTAAGATCCTGCATACTTCGGACAGTAGTCTCACCAAGATTATCGTAAAAAATGCATATCTCAGCTTGAAACCCCACGAACGCCAAGATATCGCTGGTTCTGCATATCAAACGCACTGTGGAGTGGTGAAAACACCGGATAAGGTTTTTCTCGCATTAACTAGCTCGAAAAGAGCGATCTCGATGATTCAGCATACTTCGGACAGAAGTCTCACCAGGATTATCGTAGAAAATGCATATCTCAGCTTGAAACCCGACCGAAACCAAGATATCTCCGGTTCTGCATGTCAAACGTACTGTGGAGTGGTGAAAACACCAGAAAACGTGTTTCGTGCATTAAGTAGCTCGAAAGGAGCGTCCTAGATGATTCTGCATACTTCTGACTGAAGTCTCACCAATATTATCGCAGAAAATGCATATCTCAGCTCGAAACCTCACGAAAATCAAGATGTTGCCGGTTCTGCATATCAAACGCACTGTGGAGTGGTGAAAACAACCAGAGAACGTGTTTCTCGCATTAAATAGCTCGAATAGACCGATCTCGATAATTCTGCATACATCGGACAGAAGTCTCACCAAGATTATCGAAAAAAATGCATATCTCAGCTTGAAACCCCACGAAAACCAAGATATCTACTGTTGTGCATATCCAACGAACTGTGGAGTGGTGAAAACCCCAGAAAACGTGTTTCTCGCATTAAATAGCTCGAAAAGAGCGCTCTAGTTGTTTCTGCATACTTCGGACTGATGTCTCACCAAGCTTATCGTAGAAAATGCATATCTCAGCTTGAAACCCGACGAAAACCAAAATATCTCCGGGTCTGCATATCCAACGCACTGTGGAGTGGTGAAAACACCAGATAACGTGTTTCCGCATTAAATAGCTCGAAACGAGCGATTTCGATGATTCTGCATACTTCTGACAGAAGTCTCACCAGGATTATCGTAGAAAATGCATATCTCAGCTTGAAACCCGACCGAAACCAAGATATCTCCGGTTCTGCATGTCAAACGTACTGTGGAGTGGTGAAACCACCAGAAAAGGTGTTTCGTGCATTATGTAGCTCGAAAAGAGCGATCTAGATGATTCTGCATACTTCTGACCAAAGACCCACCAAGATTACCGCAGAATATGCATATCTCAGCTGGAAACACCACGAAAATCAAGATATCGCCGGTTCTGCATATCAAACCAACTGTGAAGTGGTGAAAACACCAGATAACGTGTTTCTCGCATTAAATAGCTCGAAAAGTGCGATCTCGAATATCCTGCGTACTTCTGACAGAAGTCTCACCAAGATTATCGTAGAAATTGCATATATCAGCTTGAAACCCGACCGAAACCAAGATATCTCCGGTTATGCATGTCAAACGTACTGTGGAGTGGTGAAAACACCAGAAAACGTGTTTCGTGCATTAAGTAGCTCGAAAAGAGCGATCTAGATGATTCTGCATACTTCTGACAAAAGACCCACCATGATTATCGCAGAAAATGCATATCTCCGCTGGAAACACCACGAAAATCAAGATATCGCCTGTTCGGCATATCAAACGCACTGTGGAGTGGTGAAAACAACCAGAGAACGTGTTTCTCGCATTAAATAGCTCGAATAGTGCGATCTCGATGATTCTGCATACTTCGGACAGATGTCTCACCAAGATTATCGTAGAAAATGCATATCTCAGCTTGAAACCCGACGAAAACCAAATTATCTCCGGTTCTGCACATCAAACCTACCGTGGAGTGATGAAAACACCAGAAAACGTGTTTCGCGCATTAAGTAGCTCGAAAAGAGCGTTCTCGAAGATTCTGCATACTTCTGACAGAAGTCTCACCAAGATTATCGTAGAAAATGCATATCTCAGCTTGAAACCCGACGAAAACCAAATTATCTCCGGTTCTGCACATCAAACCTACCGTGGAGTGATGAAAACACCAGAAAACGTGTTTCGCGCATTAAGTAGCTCGAAAAGAGCGTTCTCGAAGATTCTGCATACTTCTGACAGAAGTCTCACCAAGATTATCGCAGAAATTGCATATATCAGCTTGAAACCCGACCGAAACCAAGATATCTCCGGTTATGCATGTCAAACGTACTGTGGAGTGGTGAAAACACCAGAAAACGTGTTTCGTGCATTAAGTAGCTCGAAAAGAGCGATCTAGATGATTCTGCATACTTCTGACAAAAGACCCACCATGATTATCGCAGAAAATGCATATCTCCGCTGGAAACACCACGAAAATCAAGATATCGCCTGTTCGGCATATCAAACGCACTGTGGAGTGGTGAAAACAACCAGAGAACGTGTTTCTCGCATTAAATAGCTCGAATAGTGCGATCTCGATGATTCTGCATACTTCGGACAGATGTCTCACCAAGATTATCGTAGAAAATGCATATCTCAGCTTGAAACCCGACGAAAACCAAATTATCTCCGGTTCTGCACATCAAACCTACCGTGGAGTGATGAAAACACCAGAAAACGTGTTTCGCGCATTAAGTAGCTCGAAAAGAGCGTTCTCGAAGATTCTGCATACTTCTGACAGAAGTCTCACCAAGATTATCGTAGAAAATGCATATCTCAGCTTGAAACCCGACGAAAACCAAATTATCTCCGGTTCTGCACATCAAACCTACCGTGGAGTGATGAAAACACCAGAAAACGTGTTTCGCGCATTAAGTAGCTCGAAAAGAGCGTTCTCGAAGATTCTGCATACTTCTGACAGAAGTCTCACCAAGATTATCGTAGAAATTGCATATATCAGCTTGAAACCCGACCGAAACCAAGATATCTCCGGTTATGCATGTCAAACGTACTGTGGAGTGGTGAAAACACCAGAAAACGTGTTTCGTGCATTAAGTAGCTCGAAAAGAGCGATCTAGATGATTCTGCATACTTCTGACAAAAGACCCACCATGATTATCGCAGAAAATGCATATCTCCGCTGGAAACACCACGAAAATCAAGATATCGCCTGTTCGGCATATCAAACGCACTGTGGAGTGGTGAAAACAACCAGAGAACGTGTTTCTCGCATTAAATAGCTCGAATAGTGCGATCTCGATGATTCTGCATACTTCGGACAGATGTCTCACCAAGATTATCGTAAAAAATTCATATCTCAGCTTGAAACCCCACCAAAACCAAGATATCGCTGGTACTGCATATCAAACGCACTGTGGAGTGGTGAAAACACCAGATAACGTGTTTCTCGCATTAAATAGCTCGAAAAGAGCGTTCTCGAAGATCCTGCATACTTCTGACAGAAGTCTCACCAAGATTATCGTAGAAAATGCATATCTCAGCTTGAAACCCGACGAAAACCAAATTATCTCCGGTTCTGCACATCAAACCTACCGTGGAGTGATGAAAACACCAGAAAACGTGTTTCGCGCATTAAGTAGCTCGAAAAGAGCGTTCTCGAAGATTCTGCATACTTCTGACAGAAGTCTCACCAAGATTATCGCAGGAAATGCATATCTCATCTTGAAACCAGACGAAAACCAAAATATCGCCGGTTCTGCATATCATACCAACTGTGGAGTGGTAAAAACACCAGATAACGTGTTTATCGCATTAAATAGCTCGAAAAGTGCGATCTTGATGATTTTTCATACTTCTAACAGATGTCTCACCAAGATTATCGCAGAAAATGCATATCTCTGCTTGAAACCCCACGAAAACCAAGATATCGCCTGTTCTGCATATCAAACGCACTGTGGAGTGGTGAAAACCCCAGAAAACGAGTTTCTCGCATTAAATAGCTCGAAAAGGGCGCTCTCGATGTTTCTGCATACTTCGGACAGATGTTTCACCAAGATTATCGTAGAAAATGCATATCACAGCTTGAAACCCGACCGAAAAAAAGATATCTCCGGTTCTGCATGTCAAACGTACTGTGGAGTGGTGAAAACCCCAGAAAACGTGTTTATCGCATTAAATAGCTCGAAAAGTGCGATCTTGATGATTTTTCATACTTCTGACAGAAGTCTCACCAAGATTATCGTAGAAAATGCATATCTCAGCTTGAAACCCCACGAAAACCAAGACATCTACTGTTCTGCATATCCAACGAACTGTGGAGTGGTGAAAACCCCAGAAAACGTGTTTCTCGCCTTAAATAGCTCGAAAAGTGCGATCTTGATGATTTTTCATACTTCTAACAGATGTCTCACCAAGATTATCGCAGAAAATGCATATCTCAGCTTGAAACCCCAGGAAAACCAAGATATCGCTGGTACTGCATATCAAACGCACTGTGGAGTGGTGAAAACACCAGATAACGTGTTTCGCGCATTAAGTAGCTCGAAAAGAGCGTTCTCGAAGATTCTGCATACTTCTGACAGAAGTCTCACCAAGATTATCGCAGGAAATGCATATCTCAGCTTGAAACCAGACGAAAACCAAAATATCGCCGGTTCTGCATATCATACCAACTGTGGAGTGGTAAAAACACCAGATAACGTGTTTATCGCATTAAATAGCTCGAAAAGTGCGATCTTGATGATTTTTCATACTTCTAACAGATGTCTCACCAAGCTTATCGCAGAAAATGCATATCTCTGCTTGAAACCCCACGAAAACCAAGATATCGCCTGTTCTGCATATCAAACGCACTGTGGAGTGGTGAAAACCCCAGAAAACGAGTTTCTCGCATTACATAGCTAGAATAGAGCGATCTCGATGATTCTTCATACTTCGGACAGAAGTCTCACCAAGATTATCGTAAAAAATGCATATCTCAGCTTGAAACCCCACGAAAACCAAGATATCGCTGGTACTGCATATCAAACGCACTGTGGAGTGGTGAAAACACCAGATAACGTGTTTCGCGCATTAAGTAGCTCGAAAAGAGCGTTCTCGAAGATTCTGCATACTTCTGACAGAAGTCTCACCAAGATTATCGCAGGAAATGCATATCTCAGCTTGAAACCAGACGAAAACCAAAATATCGCCGGTTCTGCATATCATACCAACTGTGGAGTGGTAAAAACACCAGATAACGTGTTTATCGCATTAAATAGCTCGAAAAGTGCGATCTTGATGATTTTTCATACTTCTAACAGATGTCTCACCAAGATTATCGCAGAAAATGCATATCTCTGCTTGAAACCCCACGAAAACCAAGATATCGCCTGTTCTGCATATCAAACGCACTGTGGAGTGGTGAAAACCCCAGAAAACGTGTTTCTCGCATGAAATAGATCGAAACGAGCGATCTCGATGATTCTGCATACTTCGGACAGAAGTCTCACCAAAATTATCGCAAAAAATGCATATCTCAGCTTGAAACCCCACCGAAAACCAAGATATCGCTGTGTTCTGCATATCAAACGCACTGTGGAGTGGTGAAAACCCCAGAAAACGTGTTCCTCGCATTACATAGCTAGAATAGAGCGATCTCGATGATTCTTCATACTTCGGACAGAAGTCTCACCAAGATTATCGTAAAAAATGCATATCTCAGCATGAAACCCCACGAAAACCAAGATATCGCTGGTACTGCATATCAAACGCACTGTGGAGTGGTGAAAACACCAGATAACGTGTTTCTCGCATTAAATAGCTCGAAAAGAGCGTTCTCTAAGATCCTGCATACTTCGGACAGTAGTCTCACCAAGATTATCGTAAAAAATGCATATCTCAGCTTGAAACCCCACGAACGCCAAGATATCGCTGGTTCTGCATATCAAACGCACTGTGGAGTGGTGAAAACACCGGATAAGGTTTTTCTCGCATTAACTAGCTCGAAAAGAGCGATCTCGATGATTCAGCATACTTCGGACAATAGGTTAGGTTAGGTTAGGTTAGGTTAGGTTAGGTTAGGTTAGGTTAGGTTAGGTTAGGTTAGGTTAGGTTAGGTTAGGTTAGGTTAGGTTGGGAGTACGAGGTTTGTCCGGGACTTCTCGGTTGTTTGACGTTATTTCTGATTGCTGCCTTGACGACACTACAATGGAGACGATATTGTGCTTGATTGCGTACTTGCTGTAAGGTAAGTGCGCGACGGCATGATTTCGTCGAAGTTGGCGGGCTCGGACGGACCAAATCCTCTCGTCTCACCTCCACGTGGTGCTCCTGGGCTTCTGGATCGGCTCCGGCCGGGACAGAAGGCGAACGAGATGAGAGGTGCCGTGTGAATGTATGTATGTATGTGTGTATATATGTATGTGTATGTACGTGTTTGTATACGTGTGAGTGAATGCGGCCGGGCGGGAAACTGGTGAAGGAGATCAGCGAGGGAGTAGGCAAGAGGAGGTGCGGTGGGAGGGAATGGAGAGAGGGCTGGAGAGGTGCGAGAAAGGATGGATCGAGTTTGAGGAACGGAACGCATGGCACTGGGATGCATGTGGTTTTTGGGTGTGTGAAGGGATCCAATGTTACGATCGTCGGGGTTCCCGACAAGTTTCCCGCACCCTCCCCCCGTCCAGACCCTCTGGCAGGCCCCCTCCGAAGACGCCGAAAGCCGCTGATCGGAGGATGGTGATGGTAACCCTCAAAGATCGAGTGGGAAAACCAAGGAGGGTGACTCGCGCCGACTTTCTTTCTTCCCTTTATTTTATTTTTGTTTATTTCCTATTTTGTTTAGTATCGGGCGAACCGGAACCGGCGTGAGCGAACGTGGTGTGAGAATGGGCTGCGGCCGGTGCCCGGTGGATATTCCTGGTAGACTGACCAAGGGGGGAGTAGTAAACCCCCCGACCGGGGCGTCTGGGTGATGTCTGTACCTGACCTCTGGCCTAGTAAAAAGGGTAAGCGTAAGTCCTGAAAATATGGCCGAGGTCCCATGAACGGCTACGTTAACGTGGGAAAACCGCTCCCCCGGCGTTGTCCGGAGCCTATGCCAGGGTTGAAGCTGGGATACCGGGCGCAGGTGTGGAGGATTACCTGGCCAGTGTTTCCTCGTATCTCGCGCCGCAGGGGATAGAATACTGCGGCGACGTCTAGCCCGAGGTTTGGGTTTGGCGTCGGATCGGATCCGGCGTCGCCCACTCGACAGGGGTGACGTAAAACCTCTTGCATCAATATGGCGCGGGCCTATCCCGTAACCCTTTTCGTAGAATCTCCACGTGTCGATAGGGGTGGCCTCCTGACAAACTCGCTTCTCGGGTTTCAGCACGCATAACTAGGGATAAAATTCACCGGGGGAAGTAGCCCTACCGCGGTAGGGCTCCCATGATGGGCGAACCCGAAGAAACAATCAACTGCCACAATGACAACAAAAACAAAAAACAACAATGGAAGGATGGAGGTGGAGGAGCGCGACGACCCTCAGGGTCACGCCACGGAGGTTACTGTGGTGGAGGCAGGTACTTCCGTCCCTGCGACGCAAGGAGGAACTAGAGAGGGCGCGCCTTGCTGCGTGGTGATTAGCGAATCAGACTCGGACAGTGCGTCCGATGTCTCGCACCACGCGGCCAAAAAGCGCAAGAGAAACAAGGCGAAGACCACCGGCAATCCCGTGGGATCCGAAGGTGCAGAAACAGCACGAGAAAGGATGGAGCTGCGCGACCTGGAGGAACAGGTAGAGGAGCTCCATTTCGGCGGGGACCCTCCTCGGCCGTCGCGTGGCTCCATGCCACTGCCAAGGGAGGAGGAAATCCTGCGGCACATGAGGGCTCGACCAACCGCGGAGATTGGAAGCGAGGTATTGGAGCACCTCAGGGAAGTGGAGGTAGTCGCGGCCAAGTCCGCAAATCTAAAGGGACCCTATGTGCGGCGACTACGACTGGCCGCGGTCTCGGTCAGGGCTGCGGTGACCGAACTGGCGAAGAGGACCACCGCCACGGGGCCTGCGCAGACCCTGGAGCGGGAAAATCTCGCCATGCGCTCGAGGATCTGCGATCTAGAGGCGCAGCTGGAGGCGCTGACCGCGGGGCGGTCGACCGCGACTACCCGCGCTCAGCCGCCGAAGGCTGCGGCTCCTGCTGCGAGTAGCAGTGTGACAAAGGAACCGGCGAGGACGCCGGAGCAGCGATTTCCGGCCGTGGCTGCCCAGAAGAAGGGGACCGCCCAGTCCTCCTCCGAAGGGCAGCGGAGGGAAGCCTGGGAGGAATCCCTATTTAGAAGAATCGGCGACCTGGTGGACGCCAAGCTGAATAGATTTCAGCTGGGCCTCTCCACCAGGCCGGCGGGCGAGCCTCGCCCCGAAAAGGCGAAGAAGACGGCAACAGCCACCACAGCTGCAAGGGAGGCGATCGCACCCCCCCCAAAGGGGGTAACAACCGAAGAGGCAGATGGACCGAAGCAAGAGAGCAGCTGGGCGAAGGTCGTGGGGCGGAAGGCCACGAGGAAACAGGCGACCGCTCCACCTCCCGCCCAGCTGCCAGCCCAAAGGAAGATGGGAACCACCGCAGCGGCCGCTCCAAGAGCAAGCCTGGGACGCGTGCCCCGGACGGCGGCGGTGTCCGTGACGGTCCCGCCCGGCGCTGGCGTCACATACGCGGAGGCGGTGGTAACCGCGAAAACGAAGATCGACATCGAGGGGATGGGCATACCTGCGATGGTTATCAAGAGGGCGGTCACCGGGGGGCTGCTGTTGCAGGTGCCTGGCCCGGACAGTGCGTCCAAGGCGGACCAGCTGGCCGCAAAGTTGAGGGACGTACTCGGGGGAACGGGGGCCAAGGTGGCGCGCCCCTGCAAGAGAGCGGAACTCCGGATATCAGGGCTGGACGACTCCGTCACCGCGAAAGAGGTGGCCGAGGCGGTCGCAGCGGCAGGGGCGTGCGCCCCCGAGGAGGTGAAGACGGGGCCAATCCGAAGTTCCCCCAACGGGCTGGGCACCGTATGGGTATCCTGTCCCCTCAAGGCTGCCAGCGTCGTGGCAAAGAAGGGACGTGTGCGAGTGGGGTGGGCCAGTGCCAGAGTGGAGGCACTCACGGCCCGCCCGCTGCAGTGTTACCGCTGCCTGCAGGTGGGGCACGCTAGAGCCAAGTGCACGGCGGAGATCGACCGAAGCGGCCGCTGCTACAACTGCGGCGAGGACGGACACATGGCGGGGGGCTGCACCTCCAAGGCTCCGAGATGTCCACTGTGCTCCGACCTGGGACTCCCAGCGGAGCACAGATTGGGGGGTAAGGCCTGTTGTCCACCAACCCAGGCGAAGAAAGGGGCCAAGAAGGGGCCCCAGGCGTCCACCAGCGCCCAGGATGGGGAAGCGGCTGGGACACCGGCCGCACGGGACAGCGATCAGCGGGACGAAGGCCTGGGGGAGGCCATGGTGATTGCTTAAATTCACCATGCAACTCCTTCAGGCCAACCTGAACCATTCCCGGGGGGCGCAGGACTTGTTCTGTCAGGCCCTCCGGGAGTGGCGGGTTGCGTTGGCGGTGGCGGCCGAGCCCTACTCCGTCCCGGACCATCCTTCTTGGTTCGGAGACGCGGCGGGGTCGGTGGTCATCGTCGCGGGTGGGATTCCGGGGGCCCCGGCCGTCACGCTCCTGGAGAGCGGACGGGGCTACCTGGCCGTCGAGTGGGGTGAGTACGTGGTGGTGGGATGCTACATCCCCCCCTCGCGCACCCTCTGTGAGTTCGAGGAATACCTGGGCGGGGTTGGTGGCTGCATACGACGGCTGCTGCCTCGCCCGGTGCTGGTCCTGGGGGATTTCAACGCCCACGCCACTGCGTGGGCATCCCCGAGGACGGACGCGAGGGGGGGAACCCTGCTGGACTGGGCGGCGGAACTGGAGCTCCGGCTGTTGAACGTGGGCTCCGTCGCTACGTGCGTACGGCCGCAGGGCTCGTCCATCGTTGATCTGACGTGGGCGTCGCCCTCGGCAGTGCGGCGGGTGACGGGGTGGAGGGTGGCGGAGGAGGCGGAGACGCTGAGTGACCACAGGTACATAGTGTTCTCCGCCTCCTCCGCCGCCGCAAGGCCGGGCTCCGTCCGCCCCCGTCGCGGCGGGGGTGCTCTGCCACCGCGATGGGCGCTCACCCGGCTCGACGAGGACATGCTGATGGCCGCTGTCCACGCTGCGGACTGGGGGAGCCGTGGGGCGGCACCTGTGAGCGCGGAGGAAGGGGCGAAGTGGTTTCGGGGGGTGATGACGTCCATCTGCGACGTCGCCATGCCCCGATCCCGCCCGCCCCAAAGGAGAAGCGCCCATTGGTGGACCGCCGAGATCGCGGAGAAGCGGGAGGAGTGCATAGCGGCGAGGCGCCGGTGCACGCGAGCCCGCCGAAGATGGCCGCGAGACGAAGACGGGGTCGCTCGTGTGGAAGGAGCGTACAGGGAGAAGCGAGCAGCCCTCCGCCAGGCCATAAAGGAGGCAAAGGCGAACTCGTGGAAGGAGCTGATCGGCTCTCTGGACCGGGACCCGTGGGGGAGGCCGTACCGGCTCGTGCTGGGAAAGCTGCGCCCCTGCGCCCCCCCGGTTACGGAGAGCCTGGATCCCGCGGTTCTGCATCGGGTGGTAAGCACGCTGTTCCCCTCACCCGAGGGGACGCCACCCCTGACGGAGGAAACGGCGAGTCCGCCCTGGACTGAGGACCTGGCGGTAACGGAGGCGGAGCTGGGGGATGCCGTTCGGAGGATGGCGGCCAAGAACACCGCGCCGGGCCCGGACGGCATCCCCGGGAAGATATGGGCGGCGGCGCTCTGCGTGCTCGGCCCGCGGCTGCGGCGCCTCTTCGACCGGTGTCTGGAGCTGGGAGAGTTTCCGGAGCAGTGGCGGAGAGGGCGTATGGTCCTGCTCAGGAAGGAGGGACGACCGGTGGATTCTCCATCCGCGTACCGGCCGCTGTGCTTGCTGGACGAGGCGGGAAAGCTGTTCGAGCGTGTTTTGGCGTCCCGCCTCGCCTCTCACCTGTCGGCGGAGGGCCCGAACATCTCCGAGGAGCAATTTGGATTTCGCCGGGGTCGCTCGACCGTCGACGCGATTCGGAGGGTTCGGGCCCTTGCAGGGGAGGCTGTCTCGCGGGGGGGAGTGGCGCTAGCGGTGTCGCTTGACATCGTGAACGCGTTTAACTCCCTTCCGTGGGCGGCGGTTCGGGGGGCGCTCGAGTACCACGCAGTGCCTGCGTACCTGCGAAAGGTGCTCGGCGCCTACCTGGCCGGCAGGTGGATCGAGTACACCGGCCGGGGCGGTGTGCGGATGGAGAGGAGGGTCGGCTGCGGGGTTCCACAGGGCTCAGTTTTGGGCCCAATTTTGTGGGACCTCGCCTACGACGTCGTCCTTCGGGCGGCTCTCCCCCCCGGGGTCAGCATCACGTGCTACGCGGATGACACGTTGGTGCTGGCCACCGGGCGTGGCTGGGAGAGGACGGTTCGCCTCGCGAACTTGGGGGTGGCGTGCGTCGTCTCTCGCATCCGGGGCCTGGGTTTGGACGTGGCCCCGCAGAAGTCGGAGGCGCTCGGCTTTCTGGGGCCGAGGAGGAGGAAGATACCCAGGGCCTGGGTGCGGGTGGGCGACGCACACGTCCGGGTGGGGCACAGGATGAAATATCTTGGCCTCATCCTGGACAGCCACTGGAGGTTCGAGGCGCATTTTGAGGCGCTGGTTCCGCGGGTTGAGCGGGCGACGGCGGCGCTGGGGCGGCTGCTCCCAAATTTGGGTGGGCCCAACGTGGCGGTGCGGCGCCTATATGCGGGGGTGGCCAGGTCGATGGCCTTGTATGGGTCACCGGTCTGGTCCGGGGATCTGATGGTCAGCCGTCGAAGCAGAGACCTGCTTCGTCGAGTCGAGAGACGGCTGGCCATCAGATGCGTGAGGGGATACCGCACCGTTTCATACGCGGCGGCGATGGCCCTGGCGGGACTGATCCCGCTGGAGCTGCAGGCGGTCTGCGCGGCCTTCGTGTACGACCGCGGGAAGGAGCTGTGTGCGGGCGGTATCCCCTCACCTGAGGTGAGAGAGCGGGTGGTGGCCGTCAGGCGGCAGGCGCAGCGGCGCGCGGAGGAGAGGTGGCGGTCGCAGCTCAGCGAGCCAGCGATCGCTGCCAAACGCGGCGTGCGGGCGGTCCTTCCTGTTCTCGACCAGTGGGTCGAGGGGAGCAGGAGGGGCCTAACGTACCGGGTGACACAGGTGCTCACCGGGCATGGTTGCTTCGGTGAGTTCCTGTGTCGAGTAGGCAGGGAGGCGACGCCGCTGTGCCACCACTGCGGCTACGGGGAGGATTCGGCACAGCACACGCTGGAGGCGTGCCCCTGTTGGGCCGCTGAAAGGCGTGTGCTGGTGTCCGTCGTGGGAGGGGATCTCTCCTGTCCAGCTATAGTTGAGCGGATGCTGGACGGAAGAGACAAATGGGATGCCGTCGCCTCCTTCTGCGAGCAAGTGATGCTGCAGAAGGAGGCGGCGGAGCGGGTTCGCGAGAACAGCGACCCCGCGAGAAGGCGGTCGGGCCGTGGTCGCAGGCGGGGTGGCTTGCCGCTCCCCCAGCCTGGCAGGCCGCGGCCCGACTAGCGGAGGTGGCGACGGCGCTGAGTTCTCTCTCTATCCTTTAATCTTTCTCTCTCTCTTTCCTATCTAGACTAGCTCTTCTTCTTTCTTCTTCTTCCCACAGCGCCGTCGCCGAAACGAGGAATGAGGCCTCGCCGCTCCCACAAGATCTGGGACGGCGACCATGGGGAGCGCAGGTGGCTGGGCGGGGGCCTACCACCGGTAACGTGCTCCCCAGGTGAGGCGGAAGAAGGCGCTGCCGCTTCTTCCGCCGGAAGAGAGACGGAAGGGGAGGAAGACCACCTCCCCTTGCCGAGGGTGGGCCGCAAGGCGTGGCGCACGGGGGTGCCCAGAAGGAGTACTTCCAGGCTTCCTGGGGCCCCCGGGGCGCATGAGGAGGCAGCCGTGGGGGGTTTAGTCGGTACAAGTCCGACACTCCCCCGTCTCCTCCCCCGGGGCGACGGGGCGTCCGATGAGGATTCCCCCCACGTAAAAAAAAAAAAAAAAAAAAAAAAAAAAAAAAAGGTTGGGCAGGATGGGGAGCAGCACAAGCCTCTCCGGGTCGTCTCGGGATTTCTCTCGTCTTTTAAAGAGAATCCCTGAGGGCCCCCGATGGTGCTGATGAAGTGCCCGGTGAAAACCGGCCGCTTCTTCGGCTAAGTTGGGGGGACCCGGAGGGGTAAATCCTCTCGTCCCACCTCCACGTGGGGCTCCCTGGGTCTCCGCGGCCGTGGCCCGGTCGCGGAGGGCGAACGGGGCGAGGGGTAACCCTAGTGCACCCCTACCAAAGGAGGATAGGGGTGCCCCACACCGTGGGCCGCCGGCGTAAGTTGCCAGGACCCTTGGCAGGGGATTCGGGGAATCGCCTGCTGAGGTACGCAAGCGCCGGGTTGGGCCTGCGGGGGGCTTGCCTTAAACGGCCGGCCCGCGAGGAGGAGAAACCTCACTAAAAAAGTCGTTAACCCTAAGCAGAGGTGCGCGGCGATGGGGTACGCTTTGACGGATGCGTCGGGCGTGGCAGGTGACATCATCTGTCCCAAGCGGCCAACCTCCGGTACCTGGCGCCCCCGGTTGTATATAGCCCTCCCCGGGTAAGGCGGCTCTGCCCGGGGTGACTTCCTTTCCGACCACACTCGTGGGAACAATATGGAGTCACAACAATTTAAAAAACCGGGGAAGGGGGGTGAATTGGAGAGGGAGAAGATGAGTGAGGAGGAGGGAGTGGAAAGGAGAGGAGCGGAACAGGGGGAGGCTCTGGAAGTACCAGGGCCGAGCTCTGAGGTGAGAGGGGATGGTGGGCGTGGCGAGACGGCGGCCGAAAGGGCGTCCGACTCGTCCGCCTCAGTCTGCGGCCAGCCGAGGGTGCGGCTGGTTGATATACTGGCGGATGGCAGCCGCGGACGCAGCATAGCGCGGAGAGGGCGATCGTCGTCGAGATCGCGGTCGTCCTCTGTCCAAGGTCAACGCGACCCCTCGACCTGTCGCACGGAGGACGGCGACGCCGACACCGATGGCTCAGAGGCGCCATTCGACCCTCTCCATAAGAGGAAAAGGGGCAGACCCCCCACGACGGGGGAGTATTCGGGCCTGGCGGCAGCCAAAAGGCAGTACTTGGAACTGTCGGCTGCCGTCGAAAAGATGGAAAAGGCCCAGGAGGCGGAGCTTGCGGCGGAATCACCGAAACCGTCCCGTGGCAGCAAGCCCCTTCCAGAGGAGGCGGAGCTCGCCGAAGAGATACGGCAACTCCCAACGGGCGACATTGCGGCCCAGATTTTAGAACACCTCAAGGAGGTAGAGCGTATCGCAGGGTCATCGCGAAACCTGCAGGGGGTGTTCGTGCGGCGACTCCGCATCGCCGCTCGGACGGTAGCCGTCGCAACGACGGAAGTCGTTAAGAGGACGGAGTCCTCAGGCCCCGCCCCGCTGTTGGAGGCGGACAACATTCGCCTCCGCTGCAGGGTGGAGGACCTCGAAGCGCAGGTAGCAAAACTGCGAGTAGACGCGGACCACGCGGTAGCCAAGAAGGGGTTACCGCGGAGTGCGAGAGAGAGCTCAAGGGAGACGACGCCCACGGCGGGGGTGGAGCCTATGGTGGTTGGAGGGGTCTCCACCCCGCCGAGGGCGCGCGTCTCCCTACCAAGGGCCACCAAAGCCCCAGAGGAGCGCGAGAAAAAGCGCGACCCCCCTCGACCAGATAGGGACCAGATCCTCATAGAGAGGATAGGCTCCCTGGTCGAGGGGAAGTTGGCCGCCTTCCGGCGGGAGGTTCTTGGCCGGGGACCGGTTTTGCGTCCGCCCAGTGCGCGGATAGCTGCTGCACGTGCTTCTGCGCAGTCGGCGACGGAAGGGGATCGCAGTGACGCCCCCCAAAGGAAGAAGAAGAAGAAGAAGAAGACAACTTCCCGAGGGGGCGTCACTGCGACCGAGACAGAGGAGGAGCCGCCCCCACCACCGAGGCAAAAGCCCAGGGCAGCACCCCCGCGTGCTCCGGCCCCAGCGTCAGGGGCCGGACCGCAGGAGTCCTGGGCCACGGTGGTGGGGAGAAAGGCGGCGAAGAAGAAGGCCGTCGCCCCGCCCACTCAAAAGCCCCCCGACAAGGGGGCCAAGAAATCAGGCGGGGCGAGCGGAAAGGCCGGGCCGCGTAAGGCCGCGCCCGCGCCGCCACGCTTGGGGCGCGTCCCCCGGACGGCGGCGGTCTCTTTGACCGTCCCCCCCGGGGGCGGCGTTACCTACGCCGAGGCGATCCGCTCCGCCAAGGAGAAAGTCAACTTGGCGGAGGTAGGCATAGAGGCGGTGCGCTACAAGCGTGCGGTGACCGGGGCACTGCTTATGCAGATCCCCGGTCCGGAGGGCGCGGCCAAGGCTGACACCTTGGCCGGCAAACTGAGGGAGGCCCTTGAAGGGACGGGTGTCAAGGTAACCCGTCCCTGTAAAAGGGCGGAACTGAGGGTGACGGGGTTGGATGACTCCGTCACCCCAGTGGAGGTGGCAGACGCCATTGCGGCAGCGGGGGCGTGCCGACCGGAGGAGGTACGGACGGGCCAGGTACGCTCCTCCTCCTCCGGTCTGGGCACCCTGTGGGTGTCCTGCCCCCTTCTGGCCGCCAATGCGGTGGCCAAGGCAGGGCGCATCCGGGTTGGATGGTCCAGCGCCCGCGTTGAGGTGCTGGCCGCCCGCCCCCTTCAGTGCTACCGCTGCCTCCAAGTGGGGCACGTGAGGCAGCGGTGCACGGGGGATGTGGACCGGAGTGGCCGCTGTTATAACTGCGGCGACTCCGGCCACACGGCGGGCAAGTGCACCGCGGTGGCGCCAAATTGCCCGCTTTGTGCGGACTTGGGGCGACCCGCGGGGCACAGGCTGGGGAGCAAAGCCTGCTCCCCACCCACCCGGAAGAAGAAGGGGGCCAAGAAGGGGGCCCCCGCTGCCGCAGCAGAGCCGGACAGGGGGCCATCTAAGGCCCCGCCCAATCCCACTGGGCCAGAAAAGGTCGGAGGCCAGGGGGAGGCCATGGCGATAGAGTAAATTCGCCAAGCGCCTCCTCCAGGCCAACCTCAACCACTCCCGCGGGGCACAGGACCTGTTCGTCCACACCCTGCGGGAGTGGGGGGTTGTGTTGGCGGTGGCGGCCGAGCCCCACTCCATCCCCGAACACCCTTCATGGTTCGGGGATGAGGGTGACTCGGTCGCCATCGTGAGAGGAGAGATGCCAGGCGCCCCGCCCGTTACACTCCTGGGGAGAGGGCGGGGCTTCCTCGCCGTAGAATGGGGGGAATATGCGGTGGTAGGGTGCTATGCACCCCCCTCTCGCACTATCTCCGAGTTGGAGGAGTACCTGGGCGAGGTTGGCGATATGATTCGCCAATGCCAGCCTCGCCCGGTACTGGTCCTGGGGGACTTCAACGCCCACGCTACTGAGTGGGCGTCCCCCAGGACCGATGCGAGGGGGGGGGCAGTACTCGATTGGGCAGCGGAGCTGGAGCTCCGCCTAGTCAATAGGGGCTCCATAGCTACGTGCGTGCGGCCGCAGGGTTCGTCCATTGTGGACCTTACATGGGCGTCACCCTCGGCCGTACGACGTGTGGCGGGGTGGAGGGTGGCCGAGGAGGCGGAGACGCTAAGCGACCATCGCTATATAGTGTTCTCCGCCTCCGGAGCCGCCCAGCAGCCAGGGGCACCCCGCCCCCGCTGCCCGGATGGTGACCTGCCACCGCGCTGGGCGCTTCGGCGCCTAGACGAGGACGCCCTGATGGCGGTTGTCCACGCCGTGGACTGGTTCGACACCGGAACCAGTCCCGTCGACGCAAGGGAGGGGGCAGAATGGTTCCGGGGCATCATGACCAACGTCTGTGACGTGTCGATGCCCCGGTCCCAACCCCTCCCTAGGCGGGCCGCCCACTGGTGGTCTCGCGACATTGCGGTGCTACGCAACGAATGCACCGTCGCGAGACGCCAGTGTCAGCGTGCCCGCAGGAGACGGCTGCGCGACGAGGCGTGGATAGCACAGCTGGAGGGAGCCTACAAGGCCAAGAGGGCGGCCCTTCGGCTGGCCATCAAAGAGGCCAAGGCCCAAGCATGGTTGGAGCTCCTTGGCTCTCTTGACCGGGACCCGTGGGGGCGGCCGTACCGGCTCGTGTTGGGCCGGCTACGCCCCTACGTACCCCCGGTCACGGAGAGCCTTGACCCCCAGGTACTCGGGGGTGTGGTGGATGCCTTATTCCCCTCCTTTGGGAGGGGTACGGCTTCGCCACACCTACCCGAGGAGACGACGGACCAAGCCTGGTCCGTCGAACTGGGGGTAACAGAGGCGGAGCTAGGGGATGCCATCAGAAAGATGGCGGCCAGGGACACAGCCCCTGGCCCCGATGGCATCCCCGGTAGAATATGGGCCTTGGCCCTGGGCGTCCTCGGGCCCCAGCTGCGGCGGTTGTTCGACCGCTGCCTGGAGCTGGGGCAATTCCCCCCGCAATGGCGGCGAGGTAGGATGGTCCTCCTCAAGAAGGAGGGCCGGCCCGCGGAGTCTCCCTCCGCGTACCGGCCAATATGTTTGTTGGACGAGGCGGGTAAACTCTTCGAAAGAGTTTTGGCATCCCGCCTCGTCCACCACCTGTCGGCGGTGGGGCCCGACCTTTGCAGGGAGCAGTATGGCTTCCGCAGGGGACGGTCGACCTTGGACGCGATACGTCGCGTCCGTACCCTTGCGGAGGCGGCCGTCTCCGAGGGTGGGGTAGCAATAGCTATATCATTAGATATAGTGAATGCTTTTAATACCCTGCCCTGGGGGGCGGTCAGGGGGGCACTCCACCACCACGGAGTGCCTCCCTACCTGCGGAGGGTGCTCGGGTCCTACCTGTCCGACAGGTGGATCGAGTTCACGGGCCGGTACGGCGTAAGGAGGGAGAGGCAGGTCCACTGCGGGGTCCCACAGGGCTCAGTCTTGGGCCCTATCCTGTGGGACCTCGCATATGACGTGGTCCTGAGGGCGGCCCTCCCCCCCGGGGTCAGTGTCATCTGTTATGCAGATGACACGTTAATACTGGCCTCGGGGGATGAGGATTGGAGGAGGACCATCCGCCTGGCGGAGACAGGGGTGGCCTGTGTCGTCGCGCGCATCCGGGACCTAGGGTTGGAGATAGCTCCCCATAAGTCCGAGGCCGTTTGGTTCCTTGGGCCTCGGCAGGAGGAGCCTCCAAGGTCCTGGATGCGGGTAGGTGAGTCGTGTGTCAGGGTGGGGACCCAGATGAGGTACCTGGGCCTCACCCTTGACAGCCACTGGCGCTTCGAGGAGCATTTCGAGCGCCTGGTTCCCCGGGTTGAGAGGACGGCCGCGGCCTTGGGCCGCCTGCTGCCCAACCTCGGGGGACCAGGGCTGAGGGTTCGCCGCCTCTACACGGGGGTGGTGCGGTCGATGACCCTTTATGGGTCACCGATATGGGCGGGAGACCTGATGGCCAGCCGTCGAGGCAGAACTTTGCTTCGACGAGTTGAAAGGCGGCTGGCCATCAGGTGCGTGAGGGGTTACCGCACCACCTCCTATGCGGCGGCGATGGCTCTGGCGGGGTTGATCCCGCTGGAGCTACAGGCGGAGGTTGACGCGGTCGTCTATGACCGCGTCCAGTCCCTCCGCCGGAGCGGGATCTCCCCGCCGGAGGTTGCCAGATGGGCAACTCTCTCGAAGCGTCGGGCCCAGCGGCGCGCGCTTGTCAAGTGGCGCTCTCAGCTCACTGAGAGCGCCAGCAAGCGCGCCGTTGGGGCAGTCCTGCCCAATTTCGACAGGTGGATGGGCAGGACTTGCGGTGGGCTCACCTACCGAGCGGCGCAGGTGCTCACGGGGCATGGTTGCTTCGGGGAGTACCTGTGCCGCATCGGCAAGGAAGCGACGGCACAGTGTCACCACTGTGGCGAGGTAATGGACACTCCCCAGCATACGCTGGAGGAGTGTCCGGCTTGGTCCGCCCAGAGGCGGACCTTGCGCGTCGTAGTGGGCGCGGACCTCTCCCCTCCGGTCCTCATCCAGAGGATGCTGGAGGGGAGGGCCCAGTGGGATGCCGTGGCCTCCTTCTGCGAGGACGTAATGTCGCAGAAGGAGGCCGCGGAGCGGGTCCGGGAACGGACGGACCCGGCGAGAAGGGCGTTGGGGCGCGGCCGCAGAAGGGGCGGCACATTAGCCGACCCCTCACGCCGCGCCCCGGACAACGCGGGTGGCGGCGGCGCTGGAAGTCAAACCCAGCGTCGCCGCCCCCAAAGAGGCATTGTGGCCTCCCACCCCCCCGCCGATCTAGAGGGCGGGGGGGTGAGGACCACGGGGTCGCGGGCGGCTGGGTGGGGGCCCAGCCGCCGAGCACGCGGCCCCGAGGTGGGGCGGAACCGGGCGCTACCCCCTGGTTCCGCCGAGAGAGGAGAAGAAGGGGAGGGGGCGACATAGTCCCCCCTCCCGAGGATCGGGTCGCGAGACGCCGCGCGGGGGGTTCCGGAGGCATGCCTCTGGCGATACCCGGAACCCCCCTCCCTAGTCAGGGGGGCGCGCGATGAGGGTAGCCGTGGGGGTTTTAGTGGGTACAGTCCCACACTACCCCGCCCTCTCCCCCCAGGGGGGGCGGGGTGTCCATGAGGATTTCCCCCACGTAAAAAAAAAAAAAAAAAAAAAAAAAAAAAAAAAGGTTGGGCAGGATGGGGAGCAGCACAAGCCTCTCCGGGTCGTCTCGGGATTTCTCTCGTCTTTTTAAAGAGAATCCCTGAGGGCCCCCGATGGTGCTGATGAAGTGCCCGGTGGAAACCGGCCGCTTCTTCGGCTAAGTTGGGGGGATCCGGAGGGGTAAATCCTCTCGTCCCACCTCCACGTGGGGCTCCCTGGGTCTCCGCGGCCGTGGCCCGGTCGCGGAGGGCGAACGGGGCGAGGGGTAACCCTAGTGCACCCCTACCAAAGGCGGATAGGGGTGCCCCACACCGTGGGCCGCCGGCGTAAGTTGCCAGGACCCTTGGCAGGGGATTCGGGGAATCGCCTGCTGAGGTACGCAAGCGCCGGGTTGGGCCTGCGGGGGGCTTGCCTTAAACGGCCGGCCCGCGAGGAGGAGAAACCTCACTAAAAAAGTCGTTAACCCTAAGCAGAGGTGCGCGGCGATGGGGTACGCTTTGACGGATGCGTCGGGCGTGGCAGGTGACATCATCTGTCCCAAGCGGCCAACCTCCGGTACCTGGCGCCCCCGGTTGTATATAGCCCTCCCCGGGTAAGGCGGCTCTGCCCGGGGTGATGTTCTTTCCGACCTACTCGTGGGACCAATTATGGAACATTCACAATACAAAAAACCGGGGAAGGGGGGTGAAATGGAGGTGGAGAAGAGGAGCGAGGAGGAGGGAGTGGAAAGAAGAGGAGTGGAACAGGGGGAGGCACTGGCAAACCCAGGGCCGAGCTCTGAGGTGGGGAGTGTTGGGCGGGGCGAGACGGCGGCCGAAAGGGCGTCGGACTCGTCCACTTCAGTATGCGGCCAGCCTAGAGTAAGGCTGGTCGACATATTGGCGGAGGGCCCGCGCGGAAGGGCAACTGCGCGGAGAGGACGATCGTCGTCGAGATCGCGGTCGTCCTCTGTTCAAGGTCAGCGCGACCCATCCTGCTGCCGGACGGAGGACGGCGACGCCGACACAGATGGGTCGGAGGCGCCGTTTGACCCGCTACACAAGCGGAAGAGAGGGAGACCTCCCACGACAGGGGAGTATGCGGGTCTGGCGGCAGCAAAGAGGCAATACCTCGAGCTCTCTGCTGCTGTCGAAAAGATGGAGAAGGCCCAGGAGGCGGAGCTTGCGGCGGAATCGCCGAAACCGTCCCGTGGCAGCAAGCCCCTCCCAGAGGAGGCGGAGCTCGCCGAGGAGATCCGGCAGCTCCCGACGGGCGACATTGCCGCCCAGATCCTGGAGCACCTCAAAGAGGTGGAGAGGATTGCAGGCTCCTCGAGGAACCTGCAGGGCGTGTTTGTGCGGCGACTCCGCATCGCCGCAAGGACCGTGGCCGTTGCGACAACAGAGGTCGTGAAGAGGACGGAGTCCTCAGGACCCGCCCCTCTGTTGGAGGCCGACAACATCCGCCTCCGTTGTAAGGTGGAAGACCTGGAGGCGCAGGTCGCGAAGATGCGGGCGGAGGCGGAGTCCGCAAGAGCGGGAAGGGGGGCTGCCCGAGCTACAAGGGACAGCTCCAGGGAGACCGCGCCTACGGCGGGGGTGGAGCCAATGGTGGTTGGAGGGGTCTCCACCCCGCCAAGGGCGCGTGTCTCCCTACCAAGGGCCACGAAAGCCCCAGAAGTGCGCGAAAAGCGTACACCCCCTCGACCAGACAGGGATCAAGTCCTAATAGACAGGATTGGCTCTCTGGTCGAGGGGAAGCTGGCCGTCTTCCGGCGGGAGGTTCTAGGCCGGGGACCAGCGCTGCGCCCGCCGAGCGCAAGGATTGCTGCGGCGCGTGCTGCCGCGCAATCCGCCACAGAAGGGGAGCGCAGTGACGCCCCTCAAAAGAGGAAGAAAAAGAAGAAGAAGAAAACTTCTAGAGGGGGCGTCACTGCAACGGAGACAGAGGAGGAGCCGCCCCCACCTCCCAGGCAAAAGCCCAGGGCAGCCCTCCAGCGTGCACCGGTCTCGGGCGGCGCTTCAGCGTCGGAGGCCGGCCAGCGGGAGACCTGGGCAACGGTGGTGGGGAGAAAGGCGGCGAAAGCGAAGGCCGTCGCCCCGCCCACCAAAAAGGCCCCAGATAAGGGGGCCAAGAAAGGGGGCGGGGCAAGTGGAAAGGCCGGGCCGCGTAAGGCCGCGCCCGTGCCGCCACGCTTGGGGCGCGTCCCCCGGACGGCGGCGGTCTCGTTGACCGTCCCCCCCGGGGGCAGCGTGTCATACGCGGAGGCGATCCGCACCGCCAAGCAGAAGGTTGACTTGGCGGATGTCGGCATCGAGGCGGTGCGCTACAAGCGTGCGGTGACCGGGGCCCTGTTGATGCAGATCCCCGGTCCGGAGGGCGCGGCCAAAGCTGACGCCTTGGCCGGGAAATTGAAGGAGGCCCTTGAGGGGACAGGGGTCCAAATAACCCGCCCCTGCAAAAGGGCGGAACTGAGGGTGACGGGTCTTGACGACTCCGTCACCCCGAAGGAGGTGGCAGATGCCATCGCGGCAGCGGGGGCGTGCCCGCCGGAGGATGTGAGGACGGGCCAGGTACGCTCCTCCTCCTCCGGTCTGGGCACCCTATGGGTTTCATGCCCCCTTCTGGCCGCCAACACGGTGGCCAAGGTTGGCAGAATCCGGGTGGGATGGTCCAGCGCCCGCGTTGAGGTGCTGGCCGCCCGCCCCCTGCAGTGCTACCGCTGCCTCCAAGTGGGGCACGTGAGGCAGCGGTGCACGGGGGACGTGGACCGGAGTGGCCGCTGCTACAACTGCGGCACCTCCGGCCACACGGCGGGCACGTGCCCCGCGGAGGCGCCAAATTGTCCGCTCTGTGCGGACTTGGGGCGACCCGCGGGGCACAGGCTGGGGAGCAAAGCCTGCTCCCCGCCCACCCGGAAGAAGAAGGGGGCCAAGAAGGGGGCCCCCGCTGCCGCGACAGCGACAGAGAGTGGGCCCAATAGACCCACGCCCAATCCCACTGGGCCAGACAAGGTCGGAGGCCAGGGGGAGGCCATGGTAACCGATTAAGTTCGCCATGCGCCTCCTCCAGGCCAACCTCAACCACTCCCGCGGGGCACAGGACCTGTTCGTCCACACCCTGCGGGAGTGGGGGGTTGTGCTGGCGGTGGCGGCCGAGCCCCACTCCATCCCCGAACACCCTTCATGGTTCGGGGATGAGGGTGACTCGGTCGCCATCGTGAGAGGAGAGATGCCAGGCGCCCCGCCCGTTACACTCCTGGGGAGAGGGCGGGGCTTCCTCGCCGTGGAATGGGGGGAATATGCGGTGGTAGGGTGCTATGCACCCCCCTCTCGCACTATCTCCGAGTTGGAGGAGTACCTGGGCGAGGTTGGCGATATGATTCGCCAATGCCAGCCTCGCCCGGTACTGGTCCTGGGGGACTTCAACGCCCACGCTACTGAGTGGGCGTCCCCCAGGACCGATGCGAGAGGGGGGGCAGTACTCGATTGGGCAGCGGAGCTGGAGCTCCGCCTAGTCAATAGGGGCTCCATAGCTACGTGCGTGCGGCCGCAGGGGTCGTCCATTGTGGACCTTACATGGGCGTCACCCTCGGCCGTACGACGTGTGGCGGGGTGGAGGGTGGCCGAGGAGGCGGAGACGCTAAGCGACCATCGCTATATAGTGTTCTCCGCCTCCGGAGCCGCCCAGCAGTCAGGGGCACCCCGCCCCCGCTGCCCGGATGGTGTCCTGCCACCGCGCTGGGCGCTTCGGCGCCTAGACGAGGACGCCCTGATGGCGGTTGTCCACGCCGTGGACTGGTTCGACACCGGAACCAGTCCCGTCGACGCAAGGGAGGGGGCTGAGTGGTTCCGGGGCATCATGACCAACGTCTGTGACGTGTCGATGCCCCGGTCCCAACCCCTCCCTAGGCGGGCCGCCCACTGGTGGTCTCGCGACATTGCGATGCTACGCAATCAATGCACCGTCGCGAGACGCCAGTGTCAGCGTGCCCGCAGGAGACGGCTGCGCGACGAGGCGTGGATAGCACAGCTGGAGGGAGCCTACAAGGCCAAGAGGGCGGCCCTTCGGCTGGCCATAAAAGAGGCCAAGGCCCAAGCATGGTTGGAGCTCCTTGGCTCTCTTGACCGGGACCCGTGGGGGCGGCCGTACCGGCTCGTGTTGGGTCGGCTACGCCCCTACGTACCCCCGGTCACGGAGAGCCTTGACCCCCGGGTACTCGGGGGTGTGGTGGATGCCTTATTCCCCTCCTTTGGGAGGGGTACGGCTTCGCCACACCTACCCGAGGAGACGACGGACCAAGCCTGGTCCGTCGAACTGGGGGTAACAGAGGCGGAGCTAGGGGATGCCATCAGAAAGATGGCGGCCAGGGACACAGCCCCTGGCCCCGATGGCATCCCCGGTAGAATATGGGCCTTGGCCCTGGGCGTCCTCGGGCCCCAGCTGCGGCGGTTGTTCGACCGCTGCCTGGAGCTGGGGCAATTCCCCCCGCAATGGCGGCGAGGTAGGATGGTCCTCCTCAAGAAGGAGGGCCGGCCCGCGGAGTCTCCCTCCGCGTACCGGCCAATATGTTTGTTGGACGAGGCGGGTAAACTCTTCGAAAGAGTTTTGGCATCCCGCCTCGTCCACCACCTGTCGGCGGTGGGGCCCGACCTCTGCAGGGAGCAGTATGGCTTCCGCAGGGGACGGTCGACCTTGGACGCGATACGTCGCGTCCGTACCCTTGCGGAGGCGGCCGTCTCCGAGGGTGGGGTAGCAATAGCTGTATCGTTAGATATAGTTAACGCTTTTAATACCCTGCCCTGGGGGGCGGTCAGGGAGGCACTCCACCACCACGGGGTGCCTCCCTACCTGCGGAGGGTGCTCGGGTCCTACCTGTCCGACAGGTGGATCGAGTTCACGGGCCGGTACGGCGTAAGGAGGGAGAGGCAGGTCCACTGCGGGGTCCCACAGGGCTCAGTCTTGGGCCCTATCCTGTGGGACCTCGCATATGACGTGGTCCTGAGGGCGGCCCTCCCCCCCGGGGTCAGTGTCATCTGTTATGCAGATGACACGTTAATACTGGCCTCGGGGGATGAGGATTGGAGGAGGACCATCCGCCTGGCGGAGACAGGGGTGGCCTGTGTCGTCGCGCGCATCCGGGACCTAGGGTTGGAGATAGCTCCCCATAAGTCCGAGGCCCTTTGGTTCCTTGGGCCTCGGCAGGAGGAGCCTCCAAGGTCCTGGATGCGGGTAGGTGAGTCGTGTGTCAGGGTGGGGACCCAGATGAGGTACCTGGGCCTCACCCTTGACAGCCACTGGCGCTTCGAGGAGCATTTCGAGCGCCTGGTTCCCCGGGTTGAGAGGACGGCCGCGGCCTTGGGCCGCCTGCTGCCCAACCTCGGGGGACCAGGGCTGAGGGTTCGCCGCCTCTACACGGGGGTGGTGCGGTCGATGACCCTTTATGGGTCACCGATATGGGCGGGAGACCTGATGGCCAGCCGTCGAAGCAGAACTTTGCTTCGACATGTTGAAAGGCGGCTGGCCATCAGGTGCGTGAGGGGTTACCGCACCACCTCCTATGCGGCGGCGATGGCTCTGTCGGGGTTGGTCCCGCTGGAGCTACAGGCGGAGGTTGACGCGGTCGTCTATGACCGCGTCAAGTCCCTCCGCCAGAGCGGGATCTCCCCGCCAGAGGTTGCCAGATGGGCAACGCTCTCGAAGCGTCGGGCCCAGCGGCGCGCGCTTGTCAAGTGGCGCTCTCAGCTCACTGAGAGCGCCAGCAAGCGCGCCGTTGGGGCAGTCCTGCCCAATTTCGACAGGTGGATGGGCAGGACTTGCGGTGGGCTCACCTACCGAGCGGCGCAGGTGCTCACGGGGCATGGTTGCTTCGGGGAGTACCTGTGCCGCATTGGCAAGGAAGCGACGGCACAGTGTCACCACTGTGGCGAGGTAGAGGACACTCCCCAGCACACGCTGGAGGAGTGTCCGGCTTGGTCCGCCCAGAGGCGGACCTTGCGTAACACGGTCGGAGCGGACCTCTCCCCTCCGGTCCTCGTACAGAGGATGCTGGAGGGGAGGGCCCAGTGGGATGCCGTGGCCTCCTTCTGCGAGGACGTCATGTCGCAGAAGGAGGCCGCGGAGCGGGTCCGGGAAAGGACGGACCCGGCGAGAAGGGCGTTGCGGCGCGGCCGCAGGAGGGCAGGGGCATTGCCCGACCCCTCAGGCCGCGCCCCGGACAACGCGGGTGGCGGCGGTGGCGGAGGGTCTACTCCGCGCCGCCGCCCCCAAAGAGGCATGGTGGCCTCCCACCCCCCCGCCAGCCAACAGGGCGGGGGGGTGAGGACCACGGGGTCGCGGGCGGCTGGGTGGGGGCCCAGCCGCCGAGCACGCGGCCCCGAGGTGGGGCGGAACCGGGCGCTACCCCCTGGTTCCGCCGAGAGAGGAGAAGAAGGGGAGGGGGGCGCCATAGTCCCCCCTCCCGAGGATCGGGTCGCGAGACGCCGCGCGGGGGGTTCCGGAGGCATGCCTCTGGCGATACCCGGAACCCCCCTCCTTAGTCAGGGGGGCGCGCGATGAGGGTAGCCGTGGGGGTTTTAGTGGGTACAGTCCCACACTACCCCGCCTCCTCCCCCCAGGGGGGGCGGGGTGTCCATGAGGATTTCCCCCACGTAAAAAAAAAAAAAAAAAAAAAAAGGTTGGGCAGGATGGAGAAGGCGGCGGAGGCGGAGAAAAAGACGGGCGAACCACCGGTCCCATCCCGCGCGAGCAAGCCTCTACCAGAGGAGGCGGAGCTGGCAGAGGAGTTGAGACAGCTCCCCACTGGCGACATTGCCGCTCAGGTAATGGAACACCTGAAGGAGGTGGAGCGCATCGCGGGCTCCTCCCGAAACCTGCAAGGGGGCTTCGTGCGGCGACTCAGGATCGCCGCTAGAACGGTTGCCGCCGCAACCACTGAGGTCGTCAAGAGGACGGAGACTTCGGGCCCCGCCCCGCTTTTGGAGGCGGACAATATCCGCCTCCGCTGCAAGGTCGAAGATCTGGAGGCCCAGATCCGGAAATTACGGGCGGAAGCGGACACTGCAAAAGTCCGAAAGGGGGTACAACCTACCCCCAGGGATGGCTCGGCCTCCGAAACCACGCCCACGGGCATAGAGCCGATGGAGGTGGGCGTGGTCTCATCACCGCCAAGAACGCGCGGCTCCACTCAAGGAGCCGCGAAAGTGATAGAGGAAAGGGTGAAACGCCCCTCCCCTCGACCAGATTGGGACCGGTCGTTGATCGAAAAGATCGGCTCACTGGTCGAGGGGAAGTTGGAGGCGTTCCGGCGCGAAATTTTAGGCCGGAAGTCGGCGCTGCGCCCTTTGGCCACGCCCAAGAGGGCCACACGGGCAACCACGTCCGCGACAGAAGGGGAGCGTAGAGACGCCCCCCAGAAAAAGAAGAAGAAGAAGAAGAAGAAGAAAATTTCTGGGGGCGTCACTGCTACCGAGACGGAGGAGGAGCCTCCCCCACCAAGGAGGCAGCAGCGCGCATCAGCAATACCGCGTGCCCCGCCCTCGGGAGGCGCATCGGCCTCGGAGGGCGGGCCGCGGGAATCCTGGTCCACCGTGGTGGGACGGAAGGCGGCAAAGAAGGCCGTCGCCCCGCCCACAAAGAAAGCCCCAGTCAAGGGGGCTCAAAAAGTGGGCGGGGCAGGTGGAAAGGCTGGGCAGGCCAAGGCCGCGCCCACCAAGAGGAGTGTGGGGCGCGTCCCCCGAACGGCGGCGGTCTCGTTGACCGTCCCTCCGGGGGGCGGCGTCTCTTACGCGCAGGCGCTTGTCTCCGCCAGGCAGAAGATAGACCTGGCGGAGGTAGGAATAGAAGGAGTGCGATATAAACGCGCGGTGACCGGGGCTTTGCTCATGCAAATCCCCGGTCCAGAGGGCGCGGCCAAGGCCGACACCCTGGCCACCAAACTGAGGGAGGCCCTGGAGGGGACGGGCGTCAAGATAGCCCGCCCCTGCAAGAGGGCGGAACTTAGGGTGACGGGATTGGACGATTCCGTCACCCCTAAGGAAGTGGCTGAGGCCATAGCGGCAGCAGGGGCGTGTCCACCGGAGGAGGTAAGGACGGGGCAAATCCGCTCCTCCCCCTCCGGATTGGGCACCCTCTGGTTGTCCTGCCCCATCACGGCCGCCAACACGGTGGCCAAAGCGGGCAGGATCCGGGTGGGGTGGTCGAGCGCCAGAGTTGAAGTGCTGGCAGCCCGCCCCCTCCAATGCTACCGTTGCCTCCAAGTAGGTCATGTGAGGCAGCGGTGCACGGAGGGAGTTGACCGGAGTGACCGGTGTTACAACTGCGGGAACTCCGGTCACACGGCGGGCAAGTGCCCCGCGGAGGCGCCAAACTGTCCGCTCTGTGCGGACTTAGGGCGACCCGCGGGGCACAGGTTGGGCAGCAAAGCCTGCAGACCCCCCACCCGGAAGAAGACGAAGGCGGCGCAGAAGGCGCCGCCCACCGGCCAACCGGCGAAGAGGCCGCGGGACGGCACGCAAGGGCGGGCAACGCTGGAGCGGTGTCCGTCCGAGAAGAGTGCCGGGCCCGCGGCAGGGGAAGAAGAGGAGGCACGAAGGGGCCTACCAGGGCAGGCGGAGCCTGCCCGAGAAGAAGGCCCGGGGGAGGCCATGGTGATCGAATAAGTTCGCCATGCGCCTCCTCCAGGCCAACCTCAACCACTCCCGCGGGGCCCAGGACTTGTTCGTCCACACCCTGCGGGAGTGGGGGGTTGGGTTGGCGGTGGCGGCCGAGCCCCACTCCGTCCCCGAACACCCTTCATGGTTCGGGGATGAGGGTGACTCGGTCGCCATCGTGAGAGGCGATTTGCCAGGCGCCCCGCCCGTTACACTCCTGGGGAGAGGGCGGGGCTTCCTCGCCGTCGAATGGGGGGAGTACGCGGTGGTAGGGTGCTATGCCCCTCCCTCTCGCAGTATCTCCGATTTTGAGGGGTACCTGGGCGAGGTTGGCGACTTGATACGCCAATGTCAGCCTCGCCCAGTATTGGTCCTGGGGGACTTCAACGCCCACGCCACTACATGGGCGTCCCCCAGGACTGATGCGAGAGGGGGGGCGGTACTCGATTGGGCAGCGGAGCTGGAGCTCCGCCTAGTCAACAGGGGCTCCACAGCTACGTGCGTGCGGCCGCAGGGGTCGTCCATAGTTGACCTCACGTGGGCGTCACCCTCGGCCGTACGGCGTGTGGCGGGGTGGAGGGTGGCCGAGGAGGCGGAGACGTTGAGCGATCATCGTTACATCGTGTTCTCCGCCTCCGGAGCCGCCCAGCAGTCAGGGGCACCCCGCCCCCGCTGCCCGGATGGTGTCCTCCCACCGCGCTGGGCGCTTCGGCGCCTGGACGAGGACGTCTTGATGGCGGTTGTCCACGCCGTGGACTGGTTGGAGGGCGGAACCAGTCCCGTCGACGCAAGGGAGGGGGCAGAGTGGTTCCGGGGCATCATGACCAACGTCTGTGACGTGTCGATGCCCCGGTCCCAACCCCTCCCTAGGCGGGCCGCCCACTGGTGGTCTCGCGACATTGCGGTGCTTCGCACCGAATGCACCGTCGCGAGACGCCGGTGTCAGCGCGCCCGCAGAAGGAGGCAGCGCGACGAGGCGTGGATCGCCGAGCTGGAGGGGGCCTACAAAGCCAAGAAGGCGGCCCTCCGGCTTGCCATCAAGCAGGCCAAGGCCCAATCATGGGAGGAGCTCCTCGGCTCTCTGGACCGGGACCCTTGGGGGCGGCCCTACCGACTCGTTTTGGGTCGGCTGCGCCCCTATGTTCCCCCGGTCACGGAGAGCCTGGACCCCCGGGTACTCGGGCGTGTGGTGGACGCCCTATTCCCCTCCTCTGAGAGGGGTACGGCCCCACCACACGTACCCGAGGAGACGGCGGATCAAGCTTGGTCCGCCGAACTGGGGGTAACAGAGGCGGAGCTAGGGGATGCCATCAAGAAGATGGCGGCCAGGAACACTGCTCCTGGCCCCGATGGCATCCCCGGTAAGGTATGGGCCTTGGCCCTAGGCGTCCTCGGGCCCCAGCTGCGGCGGTTGTTCGACCGCTGCCTAGAGCTGGGGCAATTCCCCCCGCAATGGCGGCGAGGTAGGATGGTCCTCCTCAAGAAGGAGGGCCGGCCCGCGGACTCTCCCTCCGCGTACCGGCCAATATGTTTGTTGGACGAGGCGGGAAAACTCTTCGAAAGAGTTTTGGCATCCCGCCTCGTCCACCACCTGTCGGCGGTGGGGCCCGACCTCTGCGAGGAGCAGTTTGGCTTCCGCAGGGGACGGTCGACCTTGGACGCGATTCGTCGCGTCCGTACCCTTGCGGAGGCGGCCGTCTCCGAGGGTGGGGTGGCGATTGCGGTGTCGTTAGACATAGTCAACGCCTTCAACACCCTGCCCTGGGAGGCGGTCAGGGGGGCACTCCACGCCTACGGGGTGCCTCCCTACTTGCGGAGGGTAATCGGGTCCTACCTGTCCGACAGGTGGATCGAGTATCCGGGCCGGTACGGCATACGGAGGGAGAGGCAGGTCCACTGCGGGGTCCCACAGGGCTCAGTCTTGGGCCCTATCCTGTGGGACCTCGCATACGACGTGGTCCTGAGGGCGGCCCTCCCCCCCGGGGTCAGCGTCATCTGTTACGCAGATGACACTCTAGTGCTGGCCTCGGGGGATGAGGAATGGAGGAGGACCATCCGCCTGGCGGAGGCAGGGGTGGCCTGTGTCGTCGCCCGCATCCGGGACCTTGGGCTAGATATAGCCCCCCGTAAGACCGAGGCCCTATGGTTTCATGGGCCCCGGCGGGAGGGGCCTCCCAGGTCCTGGATGAGGGTAGGTGAGTCCAGTGTCAGGGTGGGGTCCCAGATGAAGTACCTGGGCCTCACACTGGACAGCCACTGGCGCTTCGAGGAGCATTTCCGGCTCCTGGTTCCCCGGGTCGAGAGAACGGCCGCGGCGTTGGGCCGTCTATTGCCCAACCTCGGGGGACCAGGGTTGAGGGTGCGCCGCCTATACATGGGGGTGGTGCGGTCAATGACCCTTTATGGGTCGCCCATTTGGTCGGGCGACCTGATGGCCAGCCGTCGAAGCAAAGCTTTGCTTCGACGCGTCGAAAGGCGGCTGGCCATCAGGTGTGTTAGGGGGTACCGCACCACCTCCCACGCGGCGGCGATGACCCTGGCGGGGCTGATCCCGCTGGAGTTGCAGGCGGAGGGCGACGCGGTAGTTTACGACCGCGTCAAGGCCCTCCGGGAGAGCGGGATCTCCCCGCCGGAGGTCGCAAGATGGGCGGCCATCTCGAGGCGTCAGGCCCAGCGGCGCGCGCTAGCAAAATGGCGCTCTCAGCTCTCTGAGAGCGCCAGTAAGCGCGCCGTTGGGGCAGTCCTGCCCCATTTGGAAAGGTGGATGGGCAGGACTTGCGGCGGGCTCACCTACCGCATGGCGCAGGTGTTCACCGGGCATGGCTGCTTCGGTGAATACCTGCGCCGAATAGGCAAGGAGGCGACGGCACAGTGCCACCATTGTGGAGAAGCGGAGGACACGCCCCAGCACACGCTGGAGGCGTGTCCCGCATGGTCCGCCCAAAGGCGGACCCTGAGGGCCAGTGTTGGCCATGACCTCTCCCCTCCGGTCCTCATCCAGAGGATGCTGGAGGGGAGAGACAAATGGAGTGCCGTGGCCTCCTTCTGTGAGGACGTGATGTCCCAGAAGGAGGCCGCGGAGCGGGATCGGGAGAGGTCCGATCCCGCGAGGAGGGCGTTGGGGCGCGGCCGAAGAAGGGGCGGGGCACATCCCGACCCCTCACGCCGCGCCCCGGACAACGCGGGTGGCGGCGGTGGCGGAGGGTCTTCTCCGCGCCGCCGCCACCATAGAGGCACGGTGGCCTCCCACCCCCCGCCGGCCAACAGGGCGGGGAGGTGAGGACCACGGGGTCGCGGGCGGCTGGGTGGGGGCCCAGCCGCCGAGCACGCGGCCCCGGGGTGGGGCGGAACCGGGCGCTACCCCCTGGTTCCGCCGAGAGAGGAGAAGAATGGGAGGGGGGCGCCATAGTCCCCCCTCCCGAGGATCGGGTCGCGAGACGCCGCGCGGGGGGTTCCGGAGGCATGCCTCTGGCGATACCCGGAACCCCCCTCCCTAGTCAGGGGGGCGCGCGATGAGGGTAGCCGTGGGGGTTTTAGTGGGTATAGTCCCACACTACCCCGCCTCCTCCCCCCAGGGGGGGCGGGGTGTCCATGAGGATTTCCCCCACGTAAAAAAAAAAAAAAAAAAAAAGGTTAGGTTGGGCGGGAGACCTGATGGCCAGCCGTCGAGGCAGAACTTTGCTTCGACGAGTTGAAAGGCGGCTGGCCATCAGGTGCGTGAGGGGTTACCGCACCACCTCCTATGCGGCGGCGATGGCTCTGGCGGGGTTGATCCCGCTGGAGCTACAGGCGGAGGTTGACGCGGTCGTCTATGACCGCGTCCAGTCCCTCCGCCGGAGCGGGATCTCCCCGCCGGAGGTTGCCAGATGGGCAACTCTCTCGAAGCGTCGGGCCCAGCGGCGCGCGCTTGTCAAGTGGCGCTCTCAGCTCACTGAGAGCGCCAGCAAGCGCGCCGTTGGGGCAGTCCTGCCCAATTTCGACAGGTGGATGGGCAGGACTTGCGGTGGGCTCACCTACCGAGCGGCGCAGGTGCTCACGGGGCATGGTTGCTTCGGGGAGTACCTGTGCCGCATCGGCAAGGAAGCGACGGCACAGTGTCACCACTGTGGCGAGGTAATGGACACTCCCCAGCATACGCTGGAGGAGTGTCCGGCTTGGTCCGCCCAGAGGCGGACCTTGCGCGTCGTAGTGGGCGCGGACCTCTCCCCTCCGGTCCTCATCCAGAGGATGCTGGAGGGGAGGGCCCAGTGGGATGCCGTGGCCTCCTTCTGCGAGGACGTAATGTCGCAGAAGGAGGCCGCGGAGCGGGTCCGGGAACGGACGGACCCGGCGAGAAGGGCGTTGGGGCGCGGCCGCAGAAGGGGCGGCACATTAGCCGACCCCTCACGCCGCGCCCCGGACAACGCGGGTGGCGGCGGCGCTGGAAGTCAAACCCAGCGTCGCCGCCCCCAAAGAGGCATTGTGGCCTCCCACCCCCCCGCCGATCTAGAGGGCGGGGGGGTGAGGACCACGGGGTCGCGGGCGGCTGGGTGGGGGCCCAGCCGCCGAGCACGCGGCCCCGAGGTGGGGCGGAACCGGGCGCTACCCCCTGGTTCCGCCGAGAGAGGAGAAGAAGGGGAGGGGGCGACATAGTCCCCCCTCCCGAGGATCGGGTCGCGAGACGCCGCGCGGGGGGTTCCGGAGGCATGCCTCTGGCGATACCCGGAACCCCCCTCCCTAGTCAGGGGGGCGCGCGATGAGGGTAGCCGTGGGGGTTTTAGTGGGTACAGTCCCACACTACCCCGCCCTCTCCCCCCAGGGGGGGCGGGGTGTCCATGAGGATTTCCCCCACGTAAAAAAAAAAAAAAAAAAAAAAAAAAA
This sequence comes from Anthophora plumipes, assembly GCA_951804975.1. Lineage (NCBI taxonomy): Eukaryota > Metazoa > Arthropoda > Insecta > Hymenoptera > Apidae > Anthophora > Anthophora plumipes. The sequence goes on from CATORF010000757.1 coordinate 348,453, forward strand.
AGGTTAGGTTAGGTGGCGGGCAAGTGCCCCGCGGAGGCGCCAAATTGTCCGCTGTGTGCGGACTTAGGGCGACCCGCGGGGCACAGGTTGGGCAGCAAAGCCTGCAGACCCCCCACCCGGAAGAAGACGAAGGCGGCGGAGAAGGCGCCGCCCACCGGCCAACCGGCGAAGAGGGCGGAGAAGAAGAAGCCGCGGGAGGGCACCCAAGGGCGGGCAACGCTGGAGCGGTGTCCGTCCGAGAAGAGTGCCGGGCCCGCGGCAGGGGAAGAAGAGGAGGCACGAAGGGGCCTACCAGGGCAGGCGGAGCCTGCCCGAGAAGAAGGCCCGGGGGAGGCCATGGTGATCGAATAAGTTCGCCATGCGCCTCCTCCAGGCCAACCTCAACCACTCCCGCGGGGCCCAGGACTTGTTCGTCCACACCCTGCGGGAGTGGGGGGTTGGGTTGGCGGTGGCGGCCGAGCCCCACTCCGTCCCCGAACACCCTTCATGGTTCGGGGATGAGGGTGACTCGGTCGCCATCGTGAGAGGCGATTTGCCAGGCGCCCCGCCCGTTACACTCCTGGGGAGAGGGCGGGGCTTCCTCGCCGTCGAATGGGGGGAATACGCGGTGGTAGGGTGCTATGCCCCTCCCTCTCGCAGTATCTCCGACTTTGAGGGGTACCTGGGCGAGGTTGGCGACTTGATACGCCAATGTCAGCCTCGCCCAGTATTGGTCCTGGGGGACTTCAACGCCCACGCCACTACATGGGCGTTCCCCAGGACTGATGCGAGAGGGGGGGCGGTACTCGATTGGGCAGCGGAGCTGGAGCTCCGCCTAGTCAACAGGGGCTCCACAGCTACGTGCGTGCGGCCGCAGGGGTCGTCCATAGTTGACCTCACGTGGGCGTCACCCTCGGCCGTACGGCGTGTGGCGGGGTGGAGGGTGGCCGAGGAGGCGGAGACGTTGAGCGATCATCGTTACATCGTGTTCTCCGCCTCCGGAGCCGCCCAGCAGTCAGGGGCACCCCGCCCCCGCTGCCCGGATGGTGTCCTGCCACCGCGCTGGGCGCTTCGGCGCCTGGACGAGGACGTCTTGATGGCGGTTGTCCACGCCGTGGACTGGTTCGAGGGCGGAACCAGTCCCGTCGACGCAAGGGAGGGGGCAGAGTGGTTCCGGGGCATCATGACCAACGTCTGCGACGTGTCGATGCCCCGGTCCCAACCCCTCCCTAGGCGGGCCGCCCACTGGTGGTCTCGCGACATTGCGGTGCTTCGCAAAGAGTGCACCGTCGCGAGACGCCAGTGCCAGCGCGCCCGCAGAAGGAGGCAGCGCGACGAGGCGTGGATCGCCGAGCTGGAGGGGGCCTACAAAGCCAAGAAGGCGGCCCTCCGGCTTGCCATCAAGCAGGCCAAGGCCCAATCATGGGAGGAGCTCCTTGGCTCTCTGGATCGGGACCCTTGGGGGCGGCCCTACCGGCTCGTTCTGGGCCGGCTGCGCCCCTATGTTCCCCCGGTCACGGAGAGCCTGGACCCCCGGGTACTCGGGCGTGTGGTGGACGCCCTATTCCCCTCCTCTGAGAGGGGTACGGCCCCACCACACGTACCCGAGGAGACGGCGGATCAAGCCTGGTCCGCCGAACTGGGGGTAACAGAGGCGGAGCTAGGGGATGCCATCAAGAAGATGGCGACCAGGAACACAGCTCCTGGCCCCGATGGCATCCCCGGCAAGGTATGGGCCTTGGCCTTAGGCGTCCTCGGGCCCCAGCTGCGGCGGTTGTTCGACCGCTGCCTAGAGCTGGGGCAATTCCCCCCGCAATGGCGGCGAGGTAGGATGGTCCTCCTCAAAAAGGAGGGCCGGCCCGCGGACTCTCCCTCCGCGTACCGGCCAATATGTTTGTTGGACGAGGCGGGAAAACTCTTCGAAAGAGTTTTGGCATCCCGCCTCGTCCACCACCTGTCGGCGGTGGGGCCCGACCTCTGCGAGGAGCAATATGGCTTCCGCAGGGGACGGTCGACCTTGGACGCGATTCGTCGCGTCCGTACCCTTGCGGAGGCGGCCGTCTCCGAGGGTGGGGTGGCGATAGCGGTATCGTTAGATATCGTGAACGCTTTCAACACCCTGCCCTGGGAGGCGGTCAGGGGGGCACTCCACGCCTACGGGGTGCCTCCCTACTTGCGGAGGGTAATCGGGTCCTACCTGTCCGACAGGTGGATCGAGTATCCGGGCCGGTACGGCGTACGGAGGGAGAGGCAGGTCCACTGCGGGGTCCCACAGGGCTCAGTCTTGGGCCCTATCCTGTGGGATCTCGCATACGACGTGGTCCTGAGGGCGGCCCTCCCCCCCGGGGTCAGCGTCATCTGTTACGCGGATGACACTCTAGTGCTGGCCTCGGGGGATGAGGATTGGAGGAGGACCATCCGCCTGGCGGAGGCAGGGGTGGCCTGTGTCGTCGCCCGCATCCGGGACCTTGGGCTAGATATAGCCCCCCGTAAGACCGAGGCCCTATGGTTTCATGGGCCCCGGCGGGAGGGGCCTCCCAGGTCCTGGATGCGGGTAGGTGAGTCCAGTGTCAGGGTGGGGTCCCAGATGAAGTACCTGGGCCTCACCCTGGACAGCCACTGGCGCTTCGAGGAGCATTTCAAGCTCCTGGTTCCCCGAGTGGAACAAACAGCGGCGGCCTTGGGCCGCCTGCTGCCCAACCTCGGGGGACCGGGGCTGAGGGTGCGCCGCCTATACATGGGGGTGGTGCGGTCAATGACCCTTTATGGGTCACCCATCTGGTCGGGTGACCTGATGGCCAGCCGTCGAAGCAAAGCCTTGCTTCGACGCGTCGAAAGGCGGCTGGCCATCAGGTGTGTTAGGGGGTACCGCACCACCTCCCACGCGGCGGCGATGACCCTGGCGGGGCTGATCCCGCTGGAGTTGCAGGCGGAGGGCGACGCGGTAGTTTACGACCGCGTCAAGGCCCTCCGAGATAGCGGGATCTCCCCGCCGGAGGTCGCAAGATGGGCGGCCATCTCGAGGCGTCAGGCCCAGCGGCGCGCGCTAGCAAAATGGCGCTCTCAGCTCGCTGAGAGCGCCAGTAAGTGCGCCGTTGGGGCAGTCCTGCCCCATTTGGAAAGGTGGATGGGCAGGACTTGCGGCGTGCTCACCTACCGCATGGCGCAGGTGTTCACCGGGCATGGCTGCTTCGGTGAATACCTGCGCCGAATAGGCAAGGAGGCGACGGCACAGTGCCACCATTGTGGAGAAGTGGAGGACACGCCCCAGCATACGCTGGTGGCGTGTCCCGCATGGTCCGCCCAAAGGCGGACCCTGAGGGCCAAGGTGGGCCATGACCTCTCCCCTCCGGTCCTCATCCAGAGGATGCTGGAGGGGAGGGCCCAGTGGGATGCCGTGGCCTCCTTCTGCGAGGACGTCATGTCGCAGAAGGAGGCCGCGGAGCGGGATCGGGAGCGATCCGATCCCGCGAGGAGGGCGTTGGGGCGCGGCCGAAGAAGGGGCGGGGTACATCCCGACCCCTCACGCCGCGCCCCGGACAACGCGGGTGGCGGCGGTGGCGGAGGGTCTTCTCCGCGCCGCCGCCACCATAGAGGCACGGTGGCCTCCTACCCCCCGCCGGCCAACAGGGCGGGGAGGTGAGGACCACGGGGTTGCGGGCGGCTGGGTGGGGGCCCAGCCGCCGAGCACGCGGCCCCGGGGTGGGGCGGAACCGGGCGCTACCCCCTGGTTCCGCCGAGAGAGGAGAAGAATGGGAGGGGGGCGCCATAGTCCCCCCTCCCGAGGATCGGGTCGCGAGACGCCGCGCGGGGGGTTCCGGAGGCATGCCTCTGGCGATACCCGGAACCCCCCTCCCTAGTCAGGGGGGCGCGCGATGAGGGTAGCCGTGGGGGTTTTAGTGGGTATAGTCCCACACTACCCCGCCTCCTCCCCCCAGGGGGGGCGGGGTGTCCATGAGGATTTCCCCCACGTAAAAAAAAAAAAAAAAAAAAAAAGGTTAGGTTAGGTGGCGCTTCGGCCCTGGGGGACTTCAACGCCCACGCTACTGAGTGGGCGTCCCCCAGGACCGATGCGAGAGGGGGGGCAGTACTCGATTGGGCAGCGGAGCGGGAGCTCCGCCTAGTCAATAGGGGCTCCATAGCTACGTGCGTGCGGCCGCAGGGGTCGTCCATTGTGGACCTTACATGGGCGTCACCCTCGGCCGTACGACGTGTGGCGGGGTGGAGGGTGGCCGAGGAGGCGGAGACGCTAAGCGACCATCGCTATATAGTGTTCTCCGCCTCCGGAGCCGCCCAGCAGTCAGGGGCACCCCGCCCCCGCTGCCCGGATGGTGTCCTGCCACCGCGCTGGGCGCTTCGGCGCCTAGACGAGGACGCCCTGATGGCGGTTGTCCACGCCGTGGACTGGTTCGACACCGGAACCAGTCCCGTCGACGCAAGGGAGGGGGCAGAATGGTTCCGGGGCATCATGACCAACGTCTGTGACGTGTCGATGCCCCGGTCCCAACCCCTCCCTAGGAGGGCCGCCCACTGGTGGTCTCGCGACATTGCGGTGCTACGCAACGAATGCACCGTCGCGAGACGCCGGTGTCAGCGTGCCCGCAGGAGACGGCTGCGCGACGAGGCGTGGATAGCACAGCTGGAGGGAGCCTACAAGGCCAAGAGGGCGGCCCTTCGGCTGGCCATCAAAGAGGCCAAGGCCCAAGCATGGTTGGAGCTCCTTGGCTCTCTTGACCGGGACCCGTGGGGGCGGCCGTACCGGCTCGTGTTGGGCCGGCTACGCCCCTACGTACCCCCGGTCACGGAGAGCCTTGACCCCCGGGTACTCGGGGGTGTGGTGGATGCCTTATTCCCCTCCTTTGGGAGGGGTACGGCTTCACCACACCTACCCGAGGAGACGACGGACCAAGCCTGGTCCGTCGAACTGGGGGTAACAGAGGCGGAGCTAGGGGATGCCATCAGAAAGATGGCGGCCAGGGACACAGCCCCTGGCCCCGATGGCATCCCCGGTAGGATATGGGCCTTGGCCCTGGGCGTCCTCGGGCCCCAGCTGCGGCGGTTGTTCGACCGCTGCCTGGAGCTGGGGCAATTCCCCCCGCAATGGCGGCGAGGTAGGATGGTCCTCCTCAAGAAGGAGGGCCGGCCCGCGGAGTCTCCCTCCGCGTACCGGCCAATATGTTTGTTGGACGAGGCGGGAAAACTCTTCGAAAGAGTTTTGGCATCCCGCCTCGTCCACCACCTGTCGGCGGTGGGGCCCGACCTCTGCGGGGAGCAGTATGGCTTCCGCAGGGGACGGTCCACCTTGGACGCGATACGTCGCGTCCGTACCCTTGCGGAGGCGGCCGTCTCCGAGGGTGGGGTAGCAATAGCTATATCGTTAGATATAGTAAATGCTTTTAATACCCTGCCCTGGGGGGCGGTCAGGGAGGCACTCCACCACCACGGAGTGCCTCCCTACCTGCGGAGGGTGCTCGGGTCCTACCTGTCCGACAGGTGGATCGAGTTCACGGGCCGGTACGGCGTAAGGAGGGAGAGGCAGGTCCACTGCGGGGTCCCACAGGGCTCAGTCTTGGGCCCTATCCTGTGGGACCTCGCATATGACGTGGTCCTGAGGGCGGCCCTCCCCCCCGGGGTCAGTGTCATCTGTTATGCAGATGACACGTTAATACTGGCCTCGGGGGATGAGGATTGGAGGAGGACCATCCGCCTGGCGGAGACAGGGGTGGCCTGTGTCGTCGCGCGCATCCGGGACCTAGGGTTGGAGATAGCTCCCCATAAGTCCGAGGCCCTTTGGTTCCTTGGGCCTCGGCAGGAGGAGCCTCCAAGGTCCTGGATGCGGGTAGGTGAGTCGTGTGTCAGGGTGGGGACCCAGATGAGGTACCTGGGCCTCACCCTTGACAGCCACTGGCGCTTCGAGGAGCATTTCGAGCGCCTGGTTCCCCGGGTTGAGAGGACGGCCGCGGCCTTGGGCCGCCTGCTGCCCAACCTCGGGGGACCAGGGCTGAGGGTTCGCCGCCTCTACACGGGGGTGGTGCGGTCGATGACCCTTTATGGGTCACCGATATGGGCGGGAGACCTGATGGCCAGCCGTCGAAGCAGAACTTTGCTTCGACGAGTTGAAAGGCGGCTGGCCATCAGGTGCGTGAGGGGTTACCGCACCACCTCCTATGCGGCGGCGATGGCTCTGGCGGGGTTGATCCCGCTGGAGCTACAGGCGGAGGTAGACGCGGTTGTCTATGACCGCGTCAAGTCCCTCCGCCAGAGCGGGATCTCCCCGCCAGAGGTTGCCAGATGGGCAACGCTCTCGAAGCGTCGGGCCCAGCGGCGCGCGCTAGTCAGGTGGCGCTCTCAGCTCACTGAGAGCGCCAGCAAGCGCGCCGTTGGGGCAGTCCTGCCCAATTTCGACAGGTGGATGGGCAGGACTTGCGGTGGGCTCACCTACCGAGCGGCGCAGGTGCTCACGGGGCATGGTTGCTTCGGGGAGTACCTGTGCCGCATCGGCAAGGAAGCGACGGCACAGTGTCACCACTGTGGCGAGGTAGAGGACACTCCCCAGCACACGCTGGAGGAGTGTCCGGCTTGGTCCGCCCAGAGGCGGACCTTGCGCGTCGTTGTGGGCGCGGACCTCTCCCCTCCGGTCCTCGTACAGAGGATGCTGGAGGGGAGGGCCCAGTGGGATGCCGTGGCCTCCTTCTGCGAGGACGTCATGTCGCAGAAGGAGGCCGCGGAGCGGGTCCGGGAACGGACGGACCCGGCGAGAAGGGCGTTGGGGCGCGGCCGCAGAAGGGGCGGCACATTAGCCGACCCCTCACGCCGCGCCCCGGACAACGCGGGTGGCGGCGGCGCTGGAAGTCAAACCCAGCGTCGCCGCCCCCAAAGAGGCGTGGTGGCCTCCCACCCCCCGCCGGCCAACAGGGCGGGGAGGTGAGGACCACGGGGTCGCGGGCGGCTGGGTGGGGGCCCAGCCGCCGAGCACGCGGCCCCGAGGTGGGGCGGAACCGGGCGCTACCCCCTGGTTCCGCCGAGAGAGGAGAAGAAGGGGAGGGGGGCGCCATAGTCCCCCCTCCCGAGGAAAGGGTCGCGAGACGCCGCGCGGGGGGTTCCGGAGGCATGCCTCTGGCGATACCCGGAACCCCCCTCCCTAGTCAAGGGGGCGCGCGATGAGGGTAGCCGTGGGGGTTTTAGTGGGTATAGTCCCACACTACCCCGCCTCCTCCCCCCAGGGGGGGCGGGGTGTCCATGAGGATTTCCCCCACGTAAAAAAAAAAAAAAAAAAAAAAAAAAAAAAAAGGTGGCGCTTCGGCGCCTCGATCAGGACGCCCTGATGGCAGCCGTCACCGTCGCGGCCTGGTCCGCCGACGCACGGACCGGGCCCGTCGACGCCAGGGAGGGGTCCGAGTGGTTCCGGGAGGCGATGTCCGACGCCTGCGACATCGCCATGCCCCGGGCCAGACCCCTCCCATCACGGGCGGCGTACTGGTGGTCGCAAGACATCGCAGAATTGAGGGCGGCCTGCACTGCCGCGCGACGCCAGTACGCCAGAGCCCGTCGTAGACGGAGGCAAGACGAGACGGTGACGGCACAGCTGTACGAGGTCTACAAAACCAAAAAGTTAGACCTCAAGCTGGCCATCAAGGACGCCAAGGCCAGGGCTTGGAAGGAGTTGTTGGACTCCCTGGACAGGGACCCATGGGGCCGCCCTTATCGACTAGTCTTGGGCAGGCTACGCCCCTGGGTCCCTCCAGTGACGGAGGCACTTGACCCCCAGGTACTCGGGCGGGTCGTGGATGACCTATTCCCCTCCCGTTCTACGGAGAGGGGCGGGCTTCCACGGCCCCGTCCCGAGGAGCCGGCGAACCCAGCCTGGTCCGCCGAACTGGGGGTATCGGAGGAGGAGCTCGGGGATGCCATAAAGAAGATGGGGGCACGCAATACCGCCCCCGGCCCTGACGGCATCCCCGGGCGTGCCCTGGTCTTGGCGCTGGGCGTCCTGGGGCCCCGGTTGCGGGAGCTGTTTGACAGCTGCCTGCGATCGGGGCAATTCCCCCCACTGTGGAAGAGAGGGAGGCTTGTCCTGATCAAAAAGGAGGGCAAGCCGGAGAACTCTCCATCCACGTACCGGCCGATTTGCCTTCTCGACGAGGTGGGCAAACTTTTCGAGAGGATTTTGGCGGCCCGCCTCGTCGAGCACCTGTCCGCGGTAGGTCCCGATATTAGCGAGGAACAATTTGGCTTCCGCAAGGGCCGTTCTACGCTCGACGCCATTCGTCGAGTTCGGACCCTTGCGGGGGCGGCCGTCTCTCGGGGTGGGGTGGCGCTTGGCGTGTCCTTGGACATCGCCAATGCGTTCAACACCCTGCCCTGGGGGGCGGTGAGGGAGGCCCTCGAACATCACGGGGTGCCTCCCTACTTACGGGAGGTGATCGGGGCCTACCTGTCGGACAGGTGGATCGTCTATCCTGGACGTGGCGGTGCGTGGATGGAGAGGGAGGTGACGTGCGGGGTCCCGCAGGGGTCGGTGCTGGGGCCGCTCCTGTGGGACCTCGCGTATGACGCAGTCCTGCGTGTACCTCTCCCCCCCGGCGTCAGCATTACGTGCTACGCTGACGATACGTTGGTGCTGGCGACCGGGGGTGGGGGTGGGGACGGATCGCGGGTCGTCCGACTCGCCGAGTTGGGGGTGGCCTGCGTCGTCGCGGGCATCCGGGGGCTGGGCCTCCAGATCTCCCCCCTCAAGACCGAGGTCCTTTTATTTACGGGTCCTCGGGGGGGACATTTGGCCCAGACCCGGATGCGTGTAGGTGACTCCTTCGTCGGGGTGGGGTCCCAGATGCGTTATCTGGGCCTCACCCTGGACAGTGCTTGGCGCTTCGAGGTGCATTTCGACAGCCTGGCCCCGCGTTTGGAGAAGGTGGCAGCAGCCCTTGCTAGGCTGCTGCCGAACCTTGCGGGGCCAGGAGGGAGGGTTCGCCGCCTGTTCGTGGGGGTGGTGCGATCTATGGCCCTGTATGGGGCCCCGATCTGGGCAGGTGACCTGATGGCCAGCCGCCGAAGCAGAGCCTTGCTTCGACGCGTTGAGAGGCGGCTGGCCATCAGGTGTATTAGGGGGTATCGCACCACCTCCTACGCGGCGGCGATGTCTCTGGCGGGGTTGGTCCCCTTCGAGCTTCGCGCGGAGGCGGCGGCACGAGTCTACGACACAGCCCGCCGTCTTCGCGTCGAGGGGGTCTCCTCGCCGGAGGCAGATAGGAGGCTTAGCACCTCGAGGCGTCGAGCCCGACGGTTAGCGCTGGCCAGCTGGTGTTCGACTTTACACGAACCGTCGAACGCCGGCCAGCGCGCCGTCGGGGCGGTCCTGCCAAATTTGAAGAAGTGGTACGGCAGGACCGCGGGAGGAGTCACCTACAGGATGGCACAGGTGCTCACCGGACATGGCTGTTTCGGGGAGTACCTGTGCCGAATCGGGAAGGAAGCGACGGCGCAGTGCCACCATTGTTGTGCGGAGGTGGACACCCCTCAGCATACTTTAGAGGGGTGTCCGGCGTTCGAGGGGGAGCGGCGCGTCCTCTCCGACATTGTGGGAGGAGACCTCTCCCCTCCAGGCCTCGTCAAGGCCATGCTGGAGGGGGAGGTCAAGTGGAATGCCGCGGTCTCCTTCTGCGAGGCAGTTATGCGCCAGAAGGAGGCCGCGGAGCGGGAGCGGGAGCGCGCCGCTCCCCCGGGAGGGCGCAGGGGCGCGGCAGCTGGGGGGGCGGGAGTTCAAACCCGCCCCTCACGCCGCGCCCCTGGTCGTGCAGGCCGCGGCGGCGCTGGTGGGCTTTATTTTCCTCTTTCTTACCCTTCCCTTAGCCCCCAGCGCCGCCGCCGCAACAGAGGCAGGGTGGCCTTCCACCCCCCCGCAAGGTCACATCGCGGGGGGGTGAGGACCGCGGGGTCGCAGACGGCTGGGTGGGGGCCCAGCCGTCCGATACGCGGCCCCGGGGTGGGGCGGAACCGGGCGCTGCCCCCTGGTTCCGCCGAGACGCAAGAAGATGGGGAGGGAGGCGCCATAGACCCCCCTCCCCCGGGAAGAGTCGTGAGACAACGCGTGGGGGGTTCCGGAAGCATGCCACAGGCGATTCCCGGGACCCCCCTCCCAAATAGGGGAAGCGCGCAGTGAGGGCAGCCGTGGGGGTTTTAGTGGGTACAGTCCCACACTACCCCGCCTCCTCCCCCCAGGGGGGGCGGGGTGTCCATGAGGATTTCCCCCACGTAAAAAAAAAAAAAAAAAAAAAAAAAAAAAGGTTAGGTTAGGTTGGCAGGCTGCGCCTGCCCGAGAAGACGGCCCGGGGGAGGCCATGGTGACGGAGTAAATTCGCCACCATGCGCCTCCTCCAGGCGAACCTCAACCACTCCCGCGGGGCCCAGGACCTGTTCGTCCACGCCCTGCGGGAGTGGGGGGTCGCTTTGGGGATGGCGGCCGAGCCCCATTCCTCCCCGGACCACCCTTCTTGGTTCGGGGACGTGGGTGGCTCGGTCGCCATCGTAAGAGGCGATGTGCCAGGCGCCCCGCCCGTTACACTCCTGGGGAGAGGGCGGGGCTTCCTCGCCGTCGAATGGGGGGAGTACGCGGTGGTAGGGTGCTATGCACCCCCCTCTCGCAGTATCTCCGATTTTGAGGGGTACCTGGGCGAGGTTGGCGATTTGATACGCCAATGCCAGCCTCGCCCGGTATTGGTCCTGGGGGACTTTAACGCCCACGCCACCGAGTGGGCGTCTCCCAGGACCGATGCGAGAGGGGGGGCGGTACTCGATTGGGCAGCGGAGCTGGAGCTCCGCCTAGTTAATAGGGGCTCCACAGCTACGTGCGTGCGGCCGCAGGGGTCGTCCATCGTGGACCTCACGTGGGCGTCACCCTCGGCCGTACGACGTGTGGCGGGGTGGAGGGTGGCCGAGGAGGCGGAGACGCTAAGCGATCATCGCTACATAGTGTTCTCCGTCTCCGGAGCCGCCCAGCAGTCAGGGGTACCCCGCCCCCGCTGCCCGGAGGGAGTCCTCCCACCGCGCTGGGCGCTTCGGCGCCTAGACGAGGACGTCTTGATGGCGGTTGTCCACGCCGTGGACTGGTTCGATGGCGGAACCAGTCCCGTCGACGCAAGGGAGGGGGCAGAGTGGTTCCGGGGCATCATGACCAACGTCTGTGACGTGTCGATGCCCCGGTCCCAACCCATCCCTAGGCGGGCCGCCCACTGGTGGTCTCGCGACATTGCGGTGCTTCGCACCGAATGCACCGTCGCGAGACGCCAGTGTCAGCGTGCCCGCAGGAGACGGCTGCGCGACGAGGCGTGGATAACACAGCTGGAGGGGGCCTACAAAGCCAAGAAGGCGGCCCTCCGGCTTGCCATCAAGCAGGCCAAGGCCCAATCATGGGCGGAGCTCCTTGGCTCTCTTGACCGGGACCCTTGGGGGCGGCCCTACCGGCTCGTTTTGGGCCGGCTGCGCCCCTATCTTCCCCCGGTCACAGAGAGCCTGGACCCCCAGGTACTCGGGCGTGTGGTGGACGCCCTATTCCCCTCCTTTGAGAGGGGTACGGCCCCACCACACGTACCCGAGGAGACGGCGGATCAAGCCTGGTCCGCCGAACTGGGGGTAACAGAGGCGGAGCTAGGGGATGCCATCAAGAAGATGGCGGCCAGGAACACTGCTCCTGGCCCCGATGGCATCCCCGGCAAAGTATGGGCCTTGGCCCTAGGCGTCCTCGGGCCCCAGCTGCGGCGGTTGTTCGACCGCTGCCTAGAGCTGGGGCAATTCCCCCCGCAATGGCGGCGAGGTAGGATGGTCCTCCTCAAGAAGGAGGGCCGGCCCGCGGACTCTCCCTCCGCGTACCGGCCAATATGTTTGTTGGACGAGGCGGGAAAACTCTTCGAAAGAGTTTTGGCATCCCGCCTCGTCCACCACCTGTCGGCGGTGGGGCCCGACCTCTGCGAGGAGCAGTTTGGCTTCCGCAGGGGACGGTCGACCTTGGACGCGATTCGTCGCGTCCGTACCCTTGCGGAGGCGGCCGTCTCCGAGGGTGGGGTGGCGATTGCGGTGTCGTTAGACATAGTCAACGCCTTCAACACCCTGCCCTGGGAGGCGGTCAGGGGGGCACTCCACGCCTACGGGGTGCCTCCCTACTTGCGGAGGGTAATCGGGTCCTACCTGTCCGACAGGTGGATCGAGTATCCGGGCCGGTACGGCATACGGAGGGAGAGGCAGGTCCACTGCGGGGTCCCACAGGGCTCAGTCTTGGGCCCTATCCTGTGGGACCTCGCATACGACGTGGTCCTGAGGGCGGCCCTCCCCCCCGGGGTCAGCGTCATCTGCTACGCAGATGACACTTTAGTGCTGGCCTCGGGGGATGACGAGTGGAGGAGGACCATCCGCCTGGCGGAGGCAGGGGTGGCCTGTGTCGTCGCCCGCATCCGGGACCTTGGGCTAGATATAGCCCCCCGTAAGACCGAGGCCCTATGGTTTCATGGGCCCCGGCGGGAGGGGCCTCCCAGGTCCTGGATGCGGGTAGGTGAGTCCAGTGTCAGGGTGGGGTCCCAGATGACGTACCTGGGCCTCACCCTGGACAGCCACTGGCGCTTCGAGGAGCATTTCCGGCTCCTGGTTCCCCGGGTCGAGAGAACGGCCGCGGCGTTGGGCCGTCTATTGCCCAACCTCGGGGGACCAGGGTTGAGGGTGCGCCGCCTATACGTGGGGGTGGTGCGGTCAATGACCCTTTATGGGTCACCCATCTGGTCGGGTGACCTGATGGCCAGCCGTCGAAGCAAAGCCTTGCTTCGACGAGTCGAAAGGCGGCTGGCCATCAGGTGTGTTAGAGGTTACCGCACCACCTCCCACGCGGCGGCGATGACCCTGGCGGGGCTGATCCCGCTGGAGTTGCAGGCGGAGGGCGACGCGGTAGTTTACGACCGCGTCAAGGCCCTCCGAGACAGCGGGATCTCCCCGCCGGAGGTCGCAAGATGGGCGGCCATCTCGAGGCGTCAGGCCCAGCGGCGCGCGCTAGCAAAATGGCGCTCTCAGCTCTCTGAGAGCGCCAGTAAGCGCGCCGTTGGGGCAGTCCTGCCCCATTTGGAAAGGTGGATGGGCAGGACTTGCGGCGGGCTCACCTACCGCATGGCGCAGGTGTTCACCGGGCATGGCTGCTTCGGTGAATACCTGCGCCGAATAGGCAAGGAGGCGACGGCACAGTGCCACCATTGTGGAGAAGCGGAGGACACGCCCCAGCACACTCTGGAGGCGTGTCCCGCATGGTCCGCCCAAAGGCGGACCCTGAGGGCCAGTGTTGGCCATGACCTCTCCCCTCCGGTCCTTGTCCAGAGGATGCTGGAGGGGAGAGTCAAATGGAGTGCCGTGGCCTCCTTCTGTGAGGACGTGATGTCCCAGAAGGAGGCCGCGGAGCGGGATCGGGAGAGGTCCGATCCCGCGAGGAGGGCGTTGGGGCGCGGCCGAAGAAGGGGCGGGGCACATCCCGACCCCTCACGCCGCGCCCCGGACAACGCGGGTGGCGGCGGTGGCGGAGGGTCTTCTCCGCGCCGCCGCCACCATAGAGGCACGGTGGCCTCCCACCCCCCGCCGGCCAACAGGGCGGGGAGGTGAGGACCACGGGGTCGCGGGCGGCTGGGTGGGGGCCCAGCCGCCGAGCACGCGGCCCCGGGGTGGGGCGGAACCGGGCGCTACCCCCTGGTTCCGCCGAGAGAGGAGAAGAAGGGGAGGGGGGCGCCATAGTCCCCCCTCCCGAGGATCGGGTCGCGAGACGCCGCGCGGGGGGTTCCGGAGGCATGCCTCTGGCGATACCCGGAACCCCCCTCCCTAGTCAGGGGGGCGCGCGATGAGGGTAGCCGTGGGGGTTTTAGTGGGTATAGTCCCACACTACCCCGCCTCCTCCCCCCAGGGGGGGCGGGGTGTCCATGAGGATTTCCCCCACGTAAAAAAAAAAAAAAAAAAAAAGGTTAGGTTAGGTTGGGGAGCAGCACAAGCCTCTCCGGGTCGTCTCGGGATTTCTCTAGTCTTTTTAAAGAGAATCCCTGAGGGCCCCCGATGGTGCTGATGAAGTGCCCGGTGAAAACCGGCCGCTTCTTCGGCTAAGTTGGGGGGATCCGGAGGGGTAAATCCTCTCGTCCCACCTCCACGTGGGGCTCCCTGGGTCTCCGCGGCCGTGGCCCGGTCGCGGAGGGCGAACGGGGCGAGGGGTAACCCTAGTGCACCCCTACCAAAGGCGGATAGGGGTGCCCCACACCGTGGGCCGCCGGCGTAAGTTGCCAGGACCCTTGGCAGGGGATTCGGGGAATCGCCTGCTGAGGTACGCAAGCGCCGGGTTGGGCCTGCGGGGGGCTTGCCTTAAACGGCCGGCCCGCGAGGAGGAGAAACCTCACTAAAAAAGTCGTTAACCCTAAGCAGAGGTGCGCGGCGATGGGGTACGCTTTGACGGATGCGTCGGGCGTGGCAGGTGACATCATCTGTCCCAAGCGGCCAACCTCCGGTACCTGGCGCCCCCGGTTGTATATAGCCCTCCCCGGGTAAGGCGGCTCTGCCCGGGGTGATGTTCTTTCCGACCTACTCGTGGGACCAATATGGAACATTCACAATTACAAAAACTGGGGCAGGGGGGTGAAATGGAGGTGGAGAAGAGGAGCGAGGAGGAGGGAGTGGAAAGGAGAGGAGCGGAACAGGGGGAGGCTCTGGTAATCCCAGGGCCGAGCTCTGAGGCGGGGAAAGATGGGCGTGGCGAGACGGCGGCCGAAAGAGCGTCGGACTCGTCCACATCAATATGCGGCCAGCCTAGAGTAAGGCTGGTCGATATATTGGCGGAGGGCAGCCGCGGTCGCAGTACGGCGCGGAGAGGACGATCGTCGTCGAGATCGCGGTCGTCCTCTGTTCAAGGTCAACGCGACCCTTCGACCTGTCGCACGGAGGACGGCGACGCCGACACGGATGGCTCTGAGGCGCCATTCGATCCTCTCCACAAGAGGAAAAGGGGCAGACCCCCCACGACGGGGGATTACGCGGGCCTGGCGGCAGCCAAGAGGCAGTATCTTGAGCTGTCGGCTGCCGTCGAAAAGATGGAGGCCCAGGAGGCGGAGAAGGCGAAGGAGGCGACGGCGGAGACACATAGGCCGTCCCGCGCAAGCAAGCCTCTCCCCGAGGAGGAGGAGATTGCCGAGAGTATACGGCAACTCCCTACGGGCGACATAGCCGCCCAAATACTCGACCACCTCAAGGAGGTGGAGAGAATCGCAGGCACATCCCGGAACTTACAGGGGGTGTTTGTGCGGCGGCTCCGCATCGCCGCCCGGACGGTAGCCGTCGCGACCACAGAGGTGGTGAAAAGGACTGAGTCCTCGGGCCCTGCCCCGCTCCTGGAGGCGGATAACATCCGCCTCCGGTGCAAGGTCGAGGACTTGGAGGCGCAGCTATCAAGACTGCGTGCGGAGGCGGAGTCTGGAAGAGCTGGAAGGGGGGCTCTTCTGACGACGAGGGAGAGCTCCAGGGAGACGACGCCCACGGCGGGGGTGGAGCCTATGGTGGTTGGAGGGGTCTCCACCCCGCCAGGGGCGCGCGTCTCCCTACCAAGGGCCACCAAAGCCCCAGAGGAGCGCGAGAAAAAGCGCGCCCCCCCTCGACCAGATAGGGACCAGATCCTCATAGAGAGGATAGGCTCCCTGGTCGAGGGGAAGTTGGCCGCCTTCCGGCGGGAGGTTCTTGGCCGGGGGCCGGCTTTGCGTCCGCCCAGTGCGCGGATAGCTGCTGCACGTGCTTCTGCGCAGTCGGCGACGGAAGGGGATCGCAGTGACGCCCCCCAAAGGAAGAAGAAGAAGAAGAAGAAGACAACTTCCCGAGGGGGCGTCACTGCGACCGAGACAGAGGAGGAGCCGCCCCCACCACCGAGGCAAAAGCCCAGGGCAGCACCCCCGCGTGCTCCGGCCCCAGCGTCAGGGGCCGGACCGCAGGAGTCCTGGGCCACGGTGGTGGGGAGAAAGGCGGCGAAGAAGAAGGCCGTGGCCCCGCCCACTCAAAAGCCCCCCGACAAGGGGGCCAAGAAATCAGGCGGGGCGAGCGGAAAGGCCGGGCCGCGTAAGGCCGCGCCCGCGCCGCCACGCTTGGGGCGCGTCCCCCGGACGGCGGCGGTCTCTTTGACCGTCCCCCCCGGGGGCGGCGTTACCTACGCCGAGGCGATCCGCTCCGCCAAGGAGAAAGTCAACTTGGCGGAGGTAGGCATAGAGGCGGTGCGCTACAAGCGTGCGGTGACCGGGGCACTGCTTATGCAGATCCCCGGTCCGGAGGGCGCGGCCAAGGCTGACACCTTGGCCGGCAAACTGAGGGAGGCCCTTGAAGGGACGGGTGTCAAGGTAACCCGTCCCTGTAAAAGGGCGGAACTGAGGGTGACGGGGTTGGATGACTCCGTCACCCCAGTGGAGGTGGCAGACGCCATTGCGGCAGCGGGGGCGTGCCGACCGGAGGAGGTACGGACGGGCCAGGTACGCTCCTCCTCCTCCGGTCTGGGCACCCTGTGGGTGTCCTGCCCCCTTCTGGCCGCCAATGCGGTGGCCAAGGCAGGGCGCATCCGGGTTGGATGGTCCAGCGCCCGCGTTGAGGTGCTGGCCGCCCGCCCCCTTCAGTGCTACCGCTGCCTCCAAGTGGGGCACGTGAGGCAGCGGTGCACGGGGGATGTGGACCGGAGTGGCCGCTGTTATAACTGCGGCGACTCCGGCCACACGGCGGGCAAGTGCCCCGCGGTGGCGCCAAATTGCCCGCTTTGTGCGGACTTGGGGCGACCCGCGGGGCACAGGCTGGGGAGCAAAGCCTGCTCCCCACCCACCCGGAAGAAGAAGGGGGCCAAGAAGGGGGCCCCCGCTGCCGCAGCAGAGCCGGACAGGGGGCCATCTAAGGCCCCGCCCAATCCCACTGGGCCAGAAAAGGTCGGAGGCCAGGGGGAGGCCATGGCGATAGAGTAAATTCGCCATGCGCCTCCTCCAGGCCAACCTCAACCACTCCCGCGGGGCACAGGACCTGTTCGTCCACACCCTGCGGGAGTGGGGGGTTGTGTTGGCGGTGGCGGCCGAGCCCCACTCCATCCCCGAACACCCTTCATGGTTCGGGGATGAGGGTGACTCGGTCGCCATCGTGAGAGGAGAGATGCCAGGCGCCCCGCCCGTTACACTCCTGGGGAGAGGGCGGGGCTTCCTCGCCGTAGAATGGGGGGAATATGCGGTGGTAGGGTGCTATGCACCCCCCTCTCGCACTATCTCCGAGTTGGAGGAGTACCTGGGCGAGGTTGGCGATATGATTCGCCAATGCCAGCCTCGCCCGGTACTGGTCCTGGGGGACTTCAACGCCCACGCTACTGAGTGGGCGTCCCCCAGGACCGATGCGAGGGGGGGGGCAGTACTCGATTGGGCAGCGGAGCTGGAGCTCCGCCTAGTCAATAGGGGCTCCATAGCTACGTGCGTGCGGCCGCAGGGGTCGTCCATTGTGGACCTTACATGGGCGTCACCCTCGGCCGTACGACGTGTGGCGGGGTGGAGGGTGGCCGAGGAGGCGGAGACGCTAAGCGACCATCGCTATATAGTGTTCTCCGCCTCCGGAGCCGCCCAGCAGCCAGGGGCACCCCGCCCCCGCTGCCCGGATGGTGTCCTGCCACCGCGCTGGGCGCTTCGGCGCCTAGACGAGGACGCCCTGATGGCGGTTGTCCACGCCGTGGACTGGTTCGACACCGGAACCAGTCCCGTCGACGCAAGGGAGGGGGCTGAGTGGTTCCGGGGCATCATGACCAACGTCTGTGACGTGTCGATGCCCCGGTCCCAACCCCTCCCTAGGCGGGCCGCCCACTGGTGGTCTCGCGACATTGCGATGCTACGCAATCAATGCACCGTCGCGAGACGCCAGTGTCAGCGTGCCCGCAGGAGACGGCTGCGCGACGAGGCGTGGATAGCACAGCTGGAGGGAGCCTACAAGGCCAAGAGGGCGGCCCTTCGGCTGGCCATCAAAGAGGCCAAGGCCCAAGCATGGTTGGAGCTCCTTGGCTCTCTTGACCGGGACCCGTGGGGGCGGCCGTACCGGCTCGTGTTGGGCCGGCTACGCCCCTACGTACCCCCGGTCACGGAGAGCCTTGACCCCCAGGTACTCGGGGGTGTGGTGGATGCCTTATTCCCCTCCTTTGGGAGGGGTACGGCTTCGCCACACCTACCCGAGGAGACGACGGACCAAGCCTGGTCCGTCGAACTGGGGGTAACAGAGGCGGAGCTAGGGGATGCCATCAGAAAGATGGCGGCCAGGGACACAGCCCCTGGCCCCGATGGCATCCCCGGTAGAATATGGGCCTTGGCCCTGGGCG
Organism: Anthophora plumipes; assembly: GCA_951804975.1. NCBI lineage: Eukaryota > Metazoa > Arthropoda > Insecta > Hymenoptera > Apidae > Anthophora > Anthophora plumipes. Next base: position 366,793 of record CATORF010000757.1, read on the forward strand.
TCCTCGGGCCCCAGCTGCGGCGGTTGTTCGACCGCTGCCTGGAGCTGGGGCAATTCCCCCCGCAATGGCGGCGAGGTAGGATGGTCCTCCTCAAGAAGGAGGGCCGGCCCGCGGAGTCTCCCTCCGCGTACCGGCCAATATGTTTGTTGGACGAGGCGGGTAAACTCTTCGAAAGAGTTTTGGCATCCCGCCTCGTCCACCACCTGTCGGCGGTGGGGCCCGACCTCTGCAGGGAGCAGTATGGCTTCCGCAGGGGACGGTCGACCTTGGACGCGATATGTCGCGTCCGTACCCTTGCGGAGGCGGCCGTCTCCGAGGGTGGGGTAGCAATAGCTGTATCGTTAGATATAGTTAACGCTTTTAATACCCTGCCCTGGGGGGCGGTCAGGGGGGCACTCCACCACCACGGAGTGCCTCCCTACCTGCGGAGGGTGCTCGGGTCCTACCTGTCCGACAGGTGGATCGAGTTCACGGGCCGGTACGGCGTAAGGAGGGAGAGGCAGGTCCACTGCGGGGTCCCACAGGGCTCAGTCTTAGGCCCTATCCTGTGGGACCTCGCATATGACGTGGTCCTGAGGGCGGCCCTCCCCCCCGGGGTCAGTGTCATCTGTTATGCAGATGACACGTTAATACTGGCCTCGGGGGATGAGGATTGGAGGAGGACCATCCGCCTGGCGGAGACAGGGGTGGCCTGTGTCGTCGCGCGCATCCGGGACCTAGGGTTGGAGATAGCTCCCCATAAGTCCGAGGCCCTTTGGTTCCTTGGGCCTCGGCAGGAGGAGCCTCCAAGGTCCTGGATGCGGGTAGGTGAGTCGTGTGTCAGGGTGGGGACCCAGATGAGGTACCTGGGCCTCACCCTTGACAGCCACTGGCGCTTCGAGGAGCATTTCGAGCGCCTGGTTCCCCGGGTTGAGAGGACGGCCGCGGCCTTGGGCCGCCTGCTGCCCAACCTCGGGGGACCAGGGCTGAGGGTTCGCCGCCTCTACACGGGGGTGGTGCGGTCGATGACCCTTTATGGGTCACCGATATGGGCGGGAGACCTGATGGCCAGCCGTCGAAGCAGAACTTTGCTTCGACGAGTTGAAAGGCGGCTGGCCATCAGGTGCGTGAGGGGTTACCGCACCACCTCCTATGCGGCGGCGATGGCTCTGGCGGGGTTGATCCCGCTGGAGCTACAGGCGGAGGTTGACGCGGTCGTCTATGACCGCGTCCAGTCCCTCCGCCGGAGCGGGATCTCCCCGCCAGAGGTTGCCAGATGGGCAACGCTCTCGAAGCGTCGGGCCCAGCGGCGCGCGCTAGTCAAGTGGCGCTCTCAGCTCACTGAGAGCGCCAGCAAGCGCGCCGTTGGGGCAGTCCTGCCCAATTTCGACAGGTGGATGGGCAGGACTTGCGGTGGGCTCACCTACCGAGCGGCGCAGGTGCTCACGGGGCATGGATGCTTCGGAGAGTACCTGTGCCGCATCGGCAAGGAAGCGACGGCACAGTGTCACCACTGTGGCGAGGTAGAGGACACTCCCCAGCACACGCTGGAGGAGTGTCCGGCTTGGTCCGCCCAGAGGCGGACCTTGCGCGTCGTTGTGGGCGCGGACCTCTCCCCTCCGGTCCTCATCCAGAGGATGCTGGAGGGGAGGGCCCAGTGGGATGCCGTGGCCTCCTTCTGCGAGGACGTAATGTCGCAGAAGGAGGCCGCGGAGCGGGTCCGGGAACGGACGGACCCGGCGAGAAGGGCGTTGGGGCGCGGCCGCAGAAGGGGCGGGGCTCTGCCCGACCCCTCACGCCGCGCCCCGGACTACGCGGGTGGCGGCGGTGGCGGAGGGTCTTCTCCGCGCCGCCGCCACCATAGAGGCACGGTGGCCTCCCACCCCCCGCCGGCCAACAGGGCGGGGAGGTGAGGACCACGGGGTCGCGGGCGGCTGGGTGGGGGCCCAGCCGCCGAGCACGCGGCCCCGGGGTGGGGCGGAACCGGGCGCTACCCCCTGGTTCCGCCGTGAGAGGAGAAGAAGGGGAGGGGGGCGCCATAGTCCCCCCTCCCGAGGATCGGGTCGCGAGACGCCGCGCGGGGGGTTCCGGAGGCATGCCTCTGGCGATACCCGGAACCCCCCTCCTTAGTCAGGGGGGCGCGCGATGAGGGTAGCCGTGGGGGTTTTAGTGGGTACAGTCCCACACTACCCCGCCCCCTCCCCCCAGGGGGGGCGGGGTGTCCATGAGGATTTCCCCCACGTTATAAAAAAAAAAAAAAAAAAAAAAAAAAAGGTTAGGTTAGGTTAGGTTGGGGAGCAGCACAAGCCTCTCCGGGTCGTCTCGGGATTTCTCTAGTCTTTTTAAAGAGAATCCCTGAGGGCCCCCGATGGTGCTGATGAAGTGCCCGGTGAAAACCGGCCGCATCTTCGGCTAAGTTGGGGGGATCCGGAGGGGTAAATCCTCTCGTCCCACCTCCACGTGGGGCTCCCTGGGTCTCCGCGGCCGTGGCCCGGTCGCGGAGGGCGAACGGGGCGAGGGGTAACCCTAGTGCACCCCTACCAAAGGCGGATAGGGGTGCCCCACACCGTGGGCCGCCGGCGTAAGTTGCCAGGACCCTTGGCAGGGGATTCGGGGAATCGCCTGCTGAGGTACGCAAGCGCCGGGTTGGGCCTGCGGGGGGCTTGCCTTAAACGGCCGGCCCGCGAGGAGGAGAAACCTCACTAAAAAAGTCGTTAACCCTAAGCAGAGGTGCGCGGCGATGGGGTACGCTTTGACGGATGCGTCGGGCGTGGCAGGTGACATCATCTGTCCCAAGCGGCCAACCTCCGGTACCTGGCGCCCCCGGTTGTATATAGCCCTCCCCGGGTAAGGCGGCTCTGCCCGGGGTGATGTCCTTTCCGACCACACTCGTGGGAACATCATGGAATCTCAACAATTTAAAAAACCGGGGCAGGGGGGTAAATCCGAGGAGGAGAAGAGGAGTGGAGAGGAGGGAAGGCAGGAGAGGAGCGAGGAGGGAAAGAGGGAGGATCTGGCTATGCCAGTTCCGAGCTCTGGGAGGAGGACGGAACGGAGGCGTTCGGATACGGCGGCTGAAAGGGCCTCGGATTCGTCGACCTCAGTCTGCGACCGGGCTGTTGTCCGGCTCGTGGACATTTTTGCAGAGGGTACCCGCGGACGAAATCTCGCGCGGAGAGGGCGATCGTCTTCGCGATCAAGATCGTCCTCTGTACAGGGACAACGCGACCCATCAGCGTGTCGCACCGAAGATGGAGACGCTGATACAGACGGGTCAGATATCCTGTTTGACCCTCTGCACAAAAGAAAAAGAGGAAGACCCACGACAACAGGGGAATATGCAGGCCTGGCTGCAGCGAAACGGCAATATCTCGAGCTGGCAGCGTCAGTCGAGAAGATGGAGAAGGCTGCAGATGCGGAAAAAGCGACGGGAATACCACCAGGTCCGTCCCGCACTAGCAAGCCTCTACCGGAAGAGGCGGAGTTGGCGGAGGAGCTGAGACAACTCCCCACAGGAGATATTGCAGCGCAGATGCTGGAGCATATGAAGGAGGTGGAGCGCATAGCGGGCGCCTCCAGAAACCTTCAGGGCGGGTTTGTACGGCGCCTTCGTATCGCAGCCAAAACAGTCGCCGCCGCAACAGCGGAAGTGGTAAAGAGGACAGAGTCCACGGGCCCCGCCCCTCTTCTTGAGGCGGATAACATTCGCCTAAGGTGCAAGGTCGAGGACCTTGAGGCCCAAGTAGTAAAGCTACGGGCGGAGGTGGAGGCCACAAGATCCGGGAGAGGGGCACCAACCCACAGAGAGGACACACGTAAGGAGACCACGCCCACCAGAGCTATAACAACAGACGTGGGCGTGGCCTCCTCACCGCCAAAGACACGCGGCTCCTTGCAGGGATCCGCTAAGGTCACGGAGGAAAGGGCAAAACGCGCCCCACCTCGACCAGAGAGGGACCAGCTGTTGATAGACAGTATTGGCTCTCTGGTCGAGCGGAAGTTGGCCGCCTTCCGGCGCGAAATTTTGGGACGGCGGCCGGAGCTACGCCCCTTGGCCACGCCCATAAGGCCAACGAGAGCCACAACGGCTTCCGCAACGGAGGGCGAGCGCAGTGACGCACCCCGGAAGGTCACGAAGAAGAAGAAGAAGACAAAGAAAACATCCGGGGGCGTCACTGCGACGGAAACGGAGGAGGAGCCTCCCCCACCACGGAGGCAGCCACCTAAAGCCGCAACCCCGCGGGCCCCGCCCTCTGGAGGCGCACCTGCCTCAGAGGGACGGCCGCGGGAAACTTGGGCTACCGTGGTGGGGCGGAAGGCGGCAAAGAAGGCCGCCGCCCCGCCCGCAAAGAAAGCCCCAGATAAGGGGGCTCAAAAAGCGGGCGGGGCAACCGAAAAGGCAGGGCAGGCGAAAGCCGCGCCCTCTAAAAAGCGCGTGGGGCGCGTCCCCCGGACGGCGGCGGTCTCGTTGACCGTCCCCCCGGGGGGCAGCGTCTCCTACGCGCAGGCGCTCGTCTCCGCCAGGCAAAAAATTGACCTGGCGGAGGTAGGAATTGAGGGCGTACGCTATAAGCGTGCTGTGACCGGGGCTTTGCTCATGCAAATCCCCGGTCCAGAGGGCGCGGCCAAGGCCGATGCCCTGGCCAACAAGTTGAGGGAGGCCCTGCAGGGGACGGGCGTTAAAATAGCCCGCCCCTGCAAGAGGGCGGAACTCAGGGTGACGGGGCTCGACGACTCCGTCACCCCCAAGGAGGTGGCTGCGGCCATCGCGGCAGCCGGGGCGTGTCCACCGGAGGAGGTAAGGACGGGGCAAATCCGCTCCGCCTCCTCCGGGCTGGGCACGCTCTGGCTGTCCTGCCCCATCACAGCCGCCAATACGGTGGCAAAAGTGGGGAGGATCCGGGTGGGGTGGTCCAGCGCCAGAGTGGAGGTGCTGGCAGCCCGCCCCCTCCAGTGCTACCGCTGCCTCCAAGTGGGGCACGTGAGGCAGCGGTGCACGGAGGGAGTTGACCGGAGTGACCGCTGTTATAACTGCGGGAACTCCGGTCACACGGCGGGCAAGTGCCCTGCGGAGGCGCCTAACTGTCCTCTGTGCGCGGACTTAGGGCGCCCTGCGGGGCACCGGTTGGGCAGTAAGGCGTGCAAGCCCCCCACCCGGAAGAAGAAGAAGGGGGCGGAGAAGGCGCCCCCCTCCGGCCAACCGGCGAAGAGGCCGCGGGAGGGCACGCAAGGGCGGGCAACGCAGGAGCGGTGTCCGCCCGAGAAGAGTGCCCGTCCCGCGGCAGCAGCGGAAGAGGAGGCAGCAAGGGGCCTACCAGGGCAGGCTACGCCTGCCCGAGAAGAAGGCCCGGGGGAGGCCATGGTGACGGAGTAAATTCGCCACCATGCGCCTCCTCCAGGCGAACCTCAACCACTCCCGCGGGGCCCAGGACCTGTTCGTCCACGCCCTGCGGGAGTGGGGGGTCGCTTTGGGGATGGCGGCCGAGCCCCATTCCTCCCCGGACCACCCTTCTTGGTTCGGGGACGTGGGTGGCTCGGTCGCCATCGTAAGAGGCGATGTGCCAGGCGCCCCGCCCGTTACACTCCTGGGGAGAGGGCGGGGCTTCCTCGCCGTCGAATGGGGGGAGTACGCGGTGGTAGGGTGCTATGCACCCCCCTCTCGCAGTATCTCCGATTTTGAGGGGTACCTGGGCGAGGTTGGCGATTTGATACGCCAATGCCAGCCTCGCCCGGTATTGGTCCTGGGGGACTTTAACGCCCACGCCACCGAGTGGGCGTCTCCCAGGACCGATGCGAGAGGGGGGGCGGTACTCGATTGGGCAGCGGAGCTGGAGCTCCGCCTAGTTAATAGGGGCTCCACAGCTACGTGCGTGCGGCCGCAGGGGTCGTCCATCGTGGACCTCACGTGGGCGTCACCCTCGGCCGTACGACGTGTGGCGGGGTGGAGGGTGGCCGAGGAGGCGGAGACGCTAAGCGATCATCGCTACATAGTGTTCTCCGTCTCCGGAGCCGCCCAGCAGTCAGGGGTACCCCGCCCCCGCTGCCCGGAGGGAGTCCTCCCACCGCGCTGGGCGCTTCGGCGCCTAGACGAGGACGTCTTGATGGCGGTTGTCCACGCCGTGGACTGGTTCGATGGCGGAACCAGTCCCGTCGACGCAAGGGAGGGGGCAGAGTGGTTCCGGGGCATCATGACCAACGTCTGTGACGTGTCGATGCCCCGGTCCCAACCCCTCCCTAGGCGGGCCGCCCACTGGTGGTCTCGCGACATTGCGGTGCTTCGCACCGAATGCACCGTCGCGAGACGCCAGTGTCAGCGTGCCCGCAGGAGACGGCTGCGCGACGAGGCGTGGATAACACAGCTGGAGGGGGCCTACAAAGCCAAGAAGGCGGCCCTCCGGCTTGCCATCAAGCAGGCCAAGGCCCAATCATGGGCGGAGCTCCTTGGCTCTCTTGACCGGGACCCTTGGGGGCGGCCCTACCGGCTCGTTTTGGGCCGGCTGCGCCCCTATCTTCCCCCGGTCACAGAGAGCCTGGACCCCCAGGTACTCGGGCGTGTGGTGGACGCCCTATTCCCCTCCTTTGAGAGGGGTACGGCCCCACCGCACGTACCCGAGGAGTCGGCGGATCAAGCCTGGTCCGCCGAACTGGGGGTAACAGAGGCGGAGCTAGGGGATGCCATCAAGAAGATGGCGGCCAGGAACACTGCTCCTGGCCCCGATGGCATCCCCGGCAAAGTATGGGCCTTGGCCCTAGGCGTCCTCGGGCCCCAGCTGCGGCGGTTGTTCGACCGCTGCCTAGAGCTGGGGCAATTCCCCCCGCAATGGCGGCGAGGTAGGATGGTCCTCCTCAAGAAGGAGGGCCGGCCCGCGGACTCTCCCTCCGCGTACCGGCCAATATGTTTGTTGGACGAGGCGGGAAAACTCTTCGAAAGAGTTTTGGCATCCCGCCTCGTCCACCACCTGTCGGCGGTGGGGCCCGACCTCTGCGAGGAGCAACATGGCTTCCGCAGGGGACGGTCGACCTTGGACGCGATTCGTCGCGTCCGTACCCTTGCGGAGGCGGCCGTCTCCGAGGGTGGGGTGGCGATCGCGGTATCGTTAGATATCGTAAACGCCTTCAACACCCTGCCCTGGGAGGCGGTCAGGGGGGCACTCCACGCCTACGGGGTGCCTCCCTACTTGCGGAGGGTAATCGGGTCCTACCTGTCCGACAGGTGGATCGAGTATCCGGGCCGGTACGGCGTACGGTGGGAGAGGCAGGTCCACTGCGGGGTCCCACAGGGCTCAGTCTTGGGCCCTATCCTGTGGGACCTCGCATACGACGTGGTCCTGAGGGCGGCCCTCCCCCCCGGGGTCAGCGTCATCTGCTATGCAGATGACACCTTAGTGCTGGCCTCGGGGGATGACGAGTGGAGGAGGACCATCCGCTTGGCGGAGGCAGGGGTGGCCTGTGTCGTCGCCCGCATCCGGGACCTTGGGCTAGATATAGCCCCCCGTAAAACCGAGGCCCTATGGTTTCATGGTCCCCGGCGGGAGGGGCCTCCCAGGTCCTGGATGCGGGTAGGTGAGTCCAGTGTCAGGGTGGGGTCCCAGATGAAGTACCTGGGCCTCACCCTGGACAGCCACTGGCGCTTCGAGGAGCATTTCAAGCTCCTGGTTCCCCGAGTGGAACGAACAGCGGCGGCATTGGGCCGCCTGCTGCCCAACCTCGGGGGACCGGGGCTGAGGGTGCGCCGCCTATATATGGGGGTGGTGCGGTCAATGACCCTGTATGGGTCACCCATTTGGTCGGGTGACCTGATGGCCAGCCGTCGAAGCAAAGCTTTGCTTCGACGAGTCGAAAGGCGGCTGGCCATCAGGTGTGTTAGGGGGTACCGCACCACCTCCCACGCGGCGGCGATGACCCTGGCGGGGCTGATCCCGCTGGAGTTGCAGGCGGAGGGCGACGCGGTAGTTTACGACCGCGTCAAGGCCCTCCGAGATAGCGGGATCTCCCCGCCGGAGGTCGCAAGATGGGCGGCCATCTCGAGGCGTCAGGCCCAGCGGCGCGCGCTAGCAAAATGGCGCTCTCAGCTCGCTGAGAGCGCCGGTAAGCGCGCCGTTGGGGCAGTCCTGCCCCATTTGGAAAGGTGGATGGGCAGGACTTGCGGCGGGCTCACCTACCGCATGGCGCAGGTGTTCACCGGGCATGGCTGCTTCGGTGAATACCTGCGCCGAATAGGCAAGGAGGCGACGGCACAGTGCCACCATTGTGGAGAAGTGGAGGACACGCCCCAGCATACGCTGGAGGCGTGTCCGGCATGGTCCGCCCAAAGGCGGACCCTGAGGGCCAAGGTGGGCCATGACCTCTCCCCTCCGGTCCTCATCCAGAGGATGCTGGAGGGGAGGGCCCAGTGGGATGCCGTGGCCTCCTTCTGCGAGGACGTCATGTCGCAGAAGGAGGCCGCGGAGCGGGATCGGGAGCGATCCGATCCCGCGAGGAGGGCGTTGCGGCGCGGCCGCAGGAGGGGAGGGGCATTGCCCGACCCCTCAGGCCGCGCCACGGACAACGCGGGTGGTGGCGGCGGCGGAGGGTCTACTCCGCGCCGCCGCCCCCAAAGAGGCATGGTGGCCTCCCACCCCCCCGCCGGTATACATGGCGGGGGGGTGAGGACCACGGGGTCGCGGGCGGCTGGGTGGGGGCCCAGCCGCCGAGCACGCGGCCCCGAGGTGGGGCGGAACCGGGCGCTACCCCCTGGTTCCGCCGAGAGGGGAGAAGAAGGGGAGGGGGGCGACATAGTCCCCCCTCCCGAGGATCGGGTCGCGAGACGCCGCGCGGGGGGTTCCGGAGGCATGCCTCTGGCGATACCCGGAACCCCCCTCCCTAGTCAAGGGGGCGCGCGATGAGGGTAGCCGTGGGGGTTTTAGTGGGTATAGTCCCACACTACCCCGCCTCCTCCCCCCAGGGGGGCGGGGTGTCCATGAGGATTTCCCCCACGTAAAAAAAAAAAAAAAAAAAAAAAAAAAAGGTTAGGTTAGGTTAGGTTAGGTTAGGTTAGGTTAGGTTAGGTTAGGTTAGGTTAGGTTAGGTTAGGTTAGGTTAGGTTAGGTTAGGTTAGCGCACGGACCCGGCGAGAAGGGCGCTGGGGCGCGGCCGCAGAAGGGGCGGGGCTCTGCCCGACCCCTCACGCCGCGCCCCGGACAACGCGGGTGGCGGCGGTGGCGGAGGGTCTTCTCCGCGCCGCTGCCACCATAGAGGCACGGTGGCCTCCCACCCCCCGCCGGCCAACAGGGCGGGGAATTGAGGACCACGGGGTCGCGGGCGGCTGGGTGGGGGCCCAGCCGCCGAGCACGCGGCCCCGGGGTGGGGCGGAACCGGGCGCTACCCCCTGGTTCCGCCGAGAGAGGAGAAGAAGGGGAGGGGGGCGCCATAGTCCCCCCTCCCGAGGATCGGGTCGCGAGACGCCGCGCGGGGGGTTCCGGAGGCATGCCTCTGGCGATACCCGGAACCCCCCTCCTTAGTCAGGGGGGCGCGCGATGAGGGTAGCCGTGGGGGTTTTAGTGGGTACAGTCCCACACTACCCCGCCCCCTCCCCCCAGGGGGGGCGGGGTGTCCATGAGGATTTCCCCCACGTTAAAAAAAAAAAAAAAAAAAAAAAAGGTTAGGTTAGCGCGGGGAGCAGCACAAGCCTCTCCGGGTCGTCTCGGGATTTCTCTAGTCTTTTTAAAGAGAATCCCTGAGGGCCCCCGATGGCGCTGATGAAGTGCCCGGTGAAAACCGGCCGCTTCTTCGGCTAAGTTGGGGGGATCCGGAGGGGTAAATCCTCTCGTCCCACCTCCACGTGGGGCTCCCTGGGTCTCCGCGGCCGTGGCCCGGTCGCGGAGGGCGAACGGGGCGAGGGGTAACCCTAGTGCACCCCTACCAAAGGCGGATAGGGGTGCCCCACACCGTGGGCCGCCGGCGTAAGTTGCCAGGACCCTTGGCAGGGGATTCGGGGAATCGCCTGCTGAGGTACGCAAGCGCCGGGTTGGGCCTGCGGGGGGCTCGCCTTAAACGGCCGGCCCGCGAGGAGGAGAAACCTCACTAAAAAAGTCGTTAACCCTAAGCAGAGGTGCGCGGCGATGGGGTACGCTTTGACGGATGCGTCGGGCGTGGCAGGTGACATCATCTGTCCCAAGCGGCCAACCTCCGGTACCTGGCGCCCCCGGTTGTACATAGCCCTCCCCGGGTAAGGCGGCTCTGCCCGGGGTGAAGTTCTTTCCGACCATACTCGTGGGACCAATCATGGAACTTTCACAATTTAAAAAACCGGGGCAGGGGGGTGAAATGGAGGTGGAGAAGAGGAGTGAGGAGGAGGGAGAGGAAAGAAGAGGAGAGGAACAGGGGGAGGCTCTGGCAAACCCAGGGCCGAGCTCTGAGGCGGGGAGTGCTGGGCGTGTCGAAGCGGCGGCCGAAAGGGCGTCCGATTCGTCCGCCTCAGTATGCGGCCAGCCAAGGGTGCGGCTGGTCGACATATTGGCAGAGGGCTCGCGCGGAAGGGCAACTGCGCGGAGGGGACGATCGTCGTCGAGATCGCGGTCGTCCTCAGTTCAAGGACAGCGCGACCCGTCATGTTGCCGGACGGAGGACGGCGACGCCGACACGGACGGGTCGGAGGCACCCTTCGACCCGCTACATCGGCGAAAACGAGGGAGACCTCCCACGACTGGGGAGTATTCGGGCCTGGCGGCAGCCAAAAGGCAGTACCTAGAACTGTCGGCTGCCGTCGAAAAATTAGAGAAGGCCCAGGAGGCGGAGCATGCGGCCGTGGACGCGCCTAAACCGTCCCGCGGCAGCAAGCCCCTTCCAGAGGAGGCGGAGCTCGCCGAAGAAATTCGGCAGCTCCCGACGGGCGACATTGCCGCCCAGATCCTGGAGCACCTCAAAGAGGTGGAGAGGATAGCAGGCTCCTCCAGGAACCTGCAGGGGGTTTTCGTGCGGCGGCTCCGCATCGCCGCCCGGACGGTAGCCGTCGCAACGACTGAGGTCGTTAAGAGGACCGAGACGTCGGGTCCCGCCCCTTTGTTGGAGGCGGACAATATCCGCCTCCGGTGCAAGGTGGAAGACCTGGAGGCACAGGTCGCGAAGATGCGGGCGGAGGCGGAATCCGCAAGAGCGGGCAGGGGGGCTGCCCGAGAAATAAGGGACAGCTCCAGGGAGACCACGCCTACGGCGGGGGTGGAGCCTATGGTGGTTGGAGGGGTCTCCACCCCGCCAAGGGCACGTGTCTCCCTACCAAGGGCCACGAAAGCCCCAGAGGTGCGCGAAAAGCGTGCACCCCCTCGACCAGATAGGGACCAAGTCCTGATAGACAGGATTGGTTCCCTGGTCGAGGGGAAGTTGGCCGCATTCCGGCGGGAGGTTCTTGGCCGGGGGCCGGTTTTGCGTCCGCCCAGCGCGCGGATAGCTGCTGCGCGTGCTGCCGCGCAGTCGGCGACGGAAGGGGATCGCAGTGACGCCCCCCAAAGGAAAAAGAAGAAAAAGAAGAAGACAACTTCCCGAGGGGGCGTCACTGCGACCGAGACAGAGGACGAGCCGCCCCCACCACCGAGGCTAAAGCCCAGGGCCCCACCCCCGCTAGCTCCGGTCCCCGCGTCAGGGGCTGGGCCGCAGGAGTCCTGGGCCACGGTGGTGGGGAGAAAGGCGGCGAAGAAGAAGGCCGTAGCCCCGCCTACTCAAAAGCCCCCCGACAAGGGGGCCAAGAAATCAGGCGGGGCTAGCGGAAAGGCCGGGCCGCGTAAGGCCGCGCCCGCGCCGCCACGCTTGGGACGCGTCCCCCGGACGGCGGCGGTCTCTTTGACCGTCCCCCCCGGGGGCGGCGTTACCTACGCCGAGGCGATCCGCTCCGCCAAGGAGAAGGTCAACTTGGCGGAGGTGGGCATAGAGGCGGTGCGCTACAAGCGTGCGGTGACCGGGGCACTGCTTATGCAGATCCCCGGTCCGGAGGGCGCGGCCAAGGCTGACACCCTGGCCGGTAAACTGAGGGAGGCCCTTGAGGGGACGGGTGTAAAGATAACCCGCCCCTGCAAAAGGGCCGAACTAAGGGTGACCGGTCTGGATGACTCGGTCACCCCAGTGGAGGTGGCAGACGCCATCGCGGCAGCGGGGGCGTGCCGACCGGAGGAGGTACGGACGGGCCAGGTACGCTCCTCCTCCTCCGGTCTGGGCACCCTATGGGTTTCATGCCCCCTTCTGGCCGCCAACACGGTGGCCAAGGTTGGCAGAATCCGGGTGGGATGGTCCAGCGCCCGCGTTGAGGTGCTGGCCGCCCGCCCCCTGCAGTGCTACCGCTGCCTCCAAGTGGGGCACGTGAGGCAGCGGTGCACGGGGGATGTGGACCGGAGTGGCCGCTGCTACAACTGCGGCACCTCCGGCCACACGGCGGGCAAGTGCCCCGCGGAGGCGCCAAATTGTCCGCTTTGTGCGGACTTAGGGCGACCCGCGGGGCACAGGCTGGGGAGCAAAGCCTGCTCCCCACCCACCCGGAAGAAGAAGGGGGCCAAGAAGGGGGCCCCCGCTGCCGCAGCAGAGCCGGACAGGGGGCCATCTAAGGCCCCGCCCAATCCCACTGGGCCAGAAAAGGTCGGAGGCCAGGGGGAGGCCATGGCGATAGAGTAAATTCGCCATGCGCCTCCTCCAGGCCAACCTCAACCACTCCCGCGGGGCACAGGACATGTTCGCCCACACCCTGCGGGAGTGGGGGGTTGTGTTGGCGGTGGCGGCCGAGCCCCACTCCATCCCCGAACACCCTTCATGGTTCGGGGATGAGGGTGACTCGGTCGCCATCGTGAGAGGAGAGATGCCAGGCGCCCCGCCCGTTACACTCCTGGGGAGAGGGCGGGGCTTCCTCGCCGTGGAATGGGGGGAATATGCGGTGGTAGGGTGCTATGCACCCCCCTCTCGCACTATCTCCGAGCTGGAGGAGTACCTGGGCGAGGTTGGCGATATGATTCGCCAATGCCAGCCTCGCCCGGTACTGGTCCTGGGGGACTTCAACGCCCACGCTACTGAGTGGGCGTCCCCCAGGACCGATGCGAGAGGGGGGGCAGTACTCGATTGGGCAGCGGAGCTGGAGCTCCGCCTAGTCAATAGGGGCTCCATAGCTACGTGCGTGCGGCCGCAGGGGTCGTCCATTGTGGACCTTACATGGGCGTCACCCTCGGCCGTACGACGTGTGGCGGGGTGGAGGGTGGCCGAGGAGGCGGAGACGCTAAGCGACCATCGCTATATAGTGTTCTCCGCCTCCGGAGCCGCCCAGCAGTCAGGGGCACCCCGCCCCCGCTGCCCGGATGGTGTCCTGCCACCGCGCTGGGCGCTTCGGCGCCTAGACGAGGACGCCCTGATGGCGGTTGTCCACGCCGTGGACTGGTTCGACACCGGAACCAGTCCCGTCGACGCAAGGGAGGGGGCAGAATGGTTCCGGGGCATCATGACCAACGTCTGTGACGTGTCGATGCCCCGGTCCCAACCCCTCCCTAGGAGGGCCGCCCACTGGTGGTCTCGCGACATTGCGGTGCTACGCAACGAATGCACCGTCGCGAGACGCCGGTGTCAGCGTGCCCGCAGGAGACGGCTGCGCGACGAGGCGTGGATAGCACAGCTGGAGGGAGCCTACAAGGCCAAGAGGGCGGCCCTTCGGCTGGCCATCAAAGAGGCCAAGGCCCAAGCATGGTTGGAGCTCCTTGGCTCTCTTGACCGGGACCCGTGGGGGCGGCCGTACCGGCTCGTGTTGGGCCGGCTACGCCCCTACGTACCCCCGGTCACGGAGAGCCTTGACCCCCGGGTACTCGGGGGTGTGGTGGATGCCTTATTCCCCTCCTTTGGGAGGGGTACGGCTTCACCACACCTACCCGAGGAGACGACGGACCAAGCCTGGTCCGTCGAACTGGGGGTAACAGAGGCGGAGCTAGGGGATGCCATCAGAAAGATGGCGGCCAGGGACACAGCCCCTGGCCCCGATGGCATCCCCGGTAGGATATGGGCCTTGGCCCTGGGCGTCCTCGGGCCCCAGCTGCGGCGGTTGTTCGACCGCTGCCTGGAGCTGGGGCAATTCCCCCCGCAATGGCGGCGAGGTAGGATGGTCCTCCTCAAGAAGGAGGGCCGGCCCGCGGAGTCTCCCTCCGCGTACCGGCAAATATGTTTGTTGGACGAGGCGGGAAAACTCTTCGAAAGAGTTTTGGCATCCCGCCTCGTCCACCACCTGTCGGCGGTGGGGCCCGACCTCTGCGGGGAGCAGTATGGCTTCCGCAGGGGACGGTCCACCTTGGACGCGATACGTCGCGTCCGTACCCTTGCGGAGGCGGCCGTCTCCGAGGGTGGGGTAGCAATAGCTATATCGTTAGATATAGTAAATGCTTTTAATACCCTGCCCTGGGGGGCGGTCAGGGAGGCACTCCACCACCACGGAGTGCCTCCCTACCTGCGGAGGGTGCTCGGGTCCTACCTGTCCGACAGGTGGATCGAGTTCACGGGCCGGTACGGCGTAAGGAGGGAGAGGCAGGTCCACTGCGGGGTCCCACAGGGCTCAGTCTTGGGCCCTATCCTGTGGGACCTCGCATATGACGTGGTCCTGAGGGCGGCCCTCCCCCCCGGGGTCAGTGTCATCTGTTATGCAGATGACACGTTAATACTGGCCTCGGGGGATGAGGATTGGAGGAGGACCATCCGCCTGGCGGAGACAGGGGTGGCCTGTGTCGTCGCGCGCATCCGGGACCTAGGGTTGGAGATAGCTCCCCATAAGTCCGAGGCCCTTTGGTTCCTTGGGCCTCGGCAGGAGGAGCCTCCAAGGTCCTGGATGCGGGTAGGTGAGTCGTGTGTCAGGGTGGGGACCCAGATGAGGTACCTGGGCCTCACCCTTGACAGCCACTGGCGCTTCGAGGAGCATTTCGAGCGCCTGGTTCCCCGGGTTGAGAGGACGGCCGCGGCCTTGGGCCGCCTGCTGCCCAACCTCGGGGGACCAGGGCTGAGGGTTCGCCGCCTCTACACGGGGGTGGTGCGGTCGATGACCCTTTATGGGTCACCGATATGGGCGGGAGACCTGATGGCCAGCCGTCGAAGCAGAACTTTGCTTCGACGAGTTGAAAGGCGGCTGGCCATCAGGTGCGTGAGGGGTTACCGCACCACCTCCTATGCGGCGGCGATGGCTCTGGCGGGGTTGATCCCGCTGGAGCTACAGGCGGAGGTAGACGCGGTTGTCTATGACCGCGTCAAGTCCCTCCGCCAGAGCGGGATCTCCCCGCCAGAGGTTGCCAGATGGGCAACGCTCTCGAAGCGTCGGGCCCAGCGGCGCGCGCTAGTCAGGTGGCGCTCTCAGCTCACTGAGAGCGCCAGCAAGCGCGCCGTTGGGGCAGTCCTGCCCAATTTCGACAGGTGGATGGGCAGGACTTGCGGTGGGCTCACCTACCGAGCGGCGCAGGTGCTCACGGGGCATGGTTGCTTCGGAGAGTACCTGTGCCGCATCGGCAAGGAAGCGACGGCACAGTGTCACCACTGTGGCGAGGTAGAGGACACTCCCCAGCACACGCTGGAGGAGTGTCCGGCTTGGTCCGCCCAGAGGCGGACCTTGCGCGTCGTTGTGGGCGCGGACCTCTCCCCTCCGGTCCTCGTACAGAGGATGCTGGAGGGGAGGGCCCAGTGGGATGCCGTGGCCTCCTTCTGCGAGGACGTCATGTCGCAGAAGGAGGCCGCGGAGCGGGTCCGGGAACGGACGGACCCGGCGAGAAGGGCGTTGGGGCGCGGCCGCAGAAGGGGCGGCACATTAGCCGACCCCTCACGCCGCGCCCCGGACAACGCGGGTGGCGGCGGCGCTGGAAGTCAAACCCAGCGTCGCCGCCCCCAAAGAGGCGTGGTGGCCTCCCACCCCCCGCCGGCCAACAGGGCGGGGAGGTGAGGACCACGGGGTCGCGGGCGGCTGGGTGGGGGCCCAGCCGCCGAGCACGCGGCCCCGAGGTGGGGCGGAACCGGGCGCTACCCCCTGGTTCCGCCGAGAGAGGAGAAGAAGGGGAGGGGGGCGCCATAGTCCCCCCTCCCGAGGAAAGGGTCGCGAGACGCCGCGTGGGGGGTTCCGGAGGCATGCCTCTGGCGATACCCGGAACCCCCCTCCCTAGTCAAGGGGGCGCGCGATGAGGGTAGCCGTGGGGGTTTTAGTGGGTATAGTCCCACACTACCCCGCCTCCTCCCCCCAGGGGGGGCGGGGTGTCCATGAGGATTTCCCCCACGTAAAAAAAAAAAAAAAAAAAAGGTTAGGTTAGGTTGGGGAGCAGCACAGGCTTCTCCGGGTCGTCTCGGGAATCTTCGGATTCCCTGAGGGCCCCCGATGGTGCTGATGAAATGCCCGGTGAAAACCGGCCGTTTCTTCGGCTAAGTTGGGGGGACCTGGAGGGCTAAATCCTCTCGCTCCACCTCCACGTGGGGCTCCCTGGGTCTCCGTGGCCGTGGCCCGGTCACGGAGGGCGAACGGGGCGAGGGGTGACCGTGGACTGCCGGCGTCAGTTGCCAGGACCTCGAGCGGGGCTTCCCCGCCCGGGTACGCAAGCGTCGGATGGGTCCACGGAGGGGAAAAGGGGGGTATTCTTTTTGTTTATTTTATTTTGTTTTGTGTGTGTGTGAATGTGTGTGTGAATGTGCTGCGGCCGGTGCCTGGTGGATATTCCCGGTAGACTAACCAAGGGGGGAGTAGTAAACCCCCCGACCGGGGCGTCTGGGTGAAGTCTGTACCTGACCTCTGGCCTAGTAAAAAGGGTAAGGGTAAGTCCTGAAATTATGGCAGAGGTCCCATGAACGGCTATGTTTAACGTGGAAAAACCGCTCCCCAGGCGTTGTCTGGAGCCTCTGCCGGGGTTGAACCCAGGTTACCGGGCGCAGGTGTGGAGGATTACCTGGCCAGTATTTCCTCATATCCCGTGTCGCAGGGGATAGAATTCTGCGGCGACGTCTAGCCCGAGGTTTGGGTTTGGCGTCGGATCGGATCCGGCGTCGCCCACTCGATAGGGGTGACGTAAAACCTTTAGCATCAATATGGCGCGGGCCTATCCCGTAACATTTTTTCTTAGAATCACCACGTGTCGATAGGGTTGGCCACCTGACAAACCCGCTTCTCGGGTTTCGGCACGCTTGAATAGGGGAAAATCTCTCCGGGGGAAGTAGCCCTACCGCGGTAGGGCTCCCATGATGGGCGAACCCGACGATTTCATTACCTGCCAAATATGTCTACCATTACAACAAAAAGCAACGTGAGGGAGGAGGCGGAGGTGGAGCGAGAGGTCATGCAGCCACATCAAGAGCATGTACCTGGAGTCGGTATTGGAGAGAGCGCGTTTGCGTTACCGACCGTTGCGACGATCGGGGCGGCCGACAACAGTTTATCGGTTGTCGGTAATGTCGGGAGTGTAGCGGGCCGACAGAGCCGATCGAGTACCAGCGGCGTTTGTCGCTCAGTTGCAAGAAGAGGAAAAGCGCACCTGAGGACACGATCAGAGGGCGAGGCGTCGCGATTTGTCGTAGTCAGTGACGCTGAAGTATCCGACGGATTTTCGGAAGATTCCACGGAATCCCGCCCAGCGGTTAAACGCCTGCGGAAAAGAGGTAGACCGCCCACAACAGGTGAATATGTGGGCCTTAAGGAAGCGGCTCAAGAGGCCATAAACAAAATTAAAGAAAAGGAGGCTCTTGAGCGCCAGGTTGAAGCACTAAATTACGCAGGTGAACCTCCTGCGCCCTCCAGAGGCAGCGTACCATTGCCCGAGGAGGAGGTGCTCAATAGGCAGATGAGGGAACGCCCAACTGCCGACTTAGGCAGTGAGGTGCTGCAACACCTTAAAGAGGTTGAGATCGTTGCTGCCAAGTCGACAAACCTAAAAGGGGTATTTGTCCGAAAATTAAGGATGGCGGCCATGTCTGTCAGGGCCGCAGTGACTGAGCTGTCCAAGAGGACACAGATCACGGACTCCATTCAAATATTGGAGCGTGATAATGCAGATTTGAGGACGCGCGTTAATGATCTTGAAGCGCAAATCGAGCGGTTGAACGCTAGGCAACCGATGGCAGCAGCAATACCAGCTACATCAACCTCAGCGGCACCCAAATCCAAAGAACAGGTGGTGGATGTTATCGTACATCGGGCAGCCTCACCTGAGCTAAGCGTCGTACCTCCGGAAATCGAGGCGGCGCCCCGGAAGCAAAAGGGACCACCAGAAGAGAGACGGCAGCGACACCATATAGAAGATACGGAAGATATGCTCTTCCGAAAAATCGGAGAAATGGTGGACGCCAAATTGTCCAGGTTCCTGTCGGGTCTTACCTCCACGTTACCGACTGCTGGTAACATACCGACTGCAGACAAGCGAAGACGGGAAACCGATAACCTACCTACAGAGTCGGCAATGGTGGAAACACCGAAGAAGAGGAGGAAGCCAGCCGATAACGTCGCATGCGGTGTCGATAAACGTGAGGATAGCGCAGTCGGTAAGACCGCTGCTGATAAACGACCCGCCGGTAAGCGAGTTGCCGATAAGGTAGTTTCCGGTAAGGCGACAGGTGGTAAGAGAGCAGAGGATGGTACCACACACTCTGTTGTTACCGACTCTGCTAATCCTGTGCAACAAGTTGCATGGAGCCAGGTGGTGGGCCGCAAGAGCAAGAAGAAGGTCCCAGGTGACGTTGCTACACCTGCACCTGTGCCTCCACGCTCTGGTGGTAAGGCAGATTCGCTGCCTAAACAGAAGAAGACCGGCCAAGCACAGGCACCTACACCTGCCAAAGTACGCTTGAGTCGGCCACCACGGACCTCGGCTGTAACGGTGACAATTACACCCGAGGCCAAGCTTACGTACGGCGAAGCCATGACCTTGGCAAGGCAAAAACTATCCCTGAAGGATATTGGCCTCGATGCAGTTCGTGCAAGGCGCGCCATAACAGGAGGATGGGTGTTGGAAGTCCCGGGGCCCGACAGTAGCATGAAGGCGGCTACATTGGCGTCCAAGATGTCGGAAGTTTTGGCTGACACGGGCGTGAAGGTGGCCAACCCCACTAAGAGTGCGGAAGTTCGACTTAGAGGGTTGGATGAGTCAGTGCAACCGCAAGAGGTGGTGTCAGCGGTTGCGGCGTTTGCTGGTTGTCCGGAGGCGGATGTCAGAGTGGGTAGCATCCGGTTCAGTTCCATCAGCATGGGCACCCTGTGGGTGCGGTGCCCATTGGCGGCGGCACGAAAGTTGGTGTCGGCGGGACGAATTACGGTAGGCTGGTGTAGCGTGCGCGTTGAGGCATTGGCTCCGCGCCAGCTCCAATGTTATAGGTGCTTGGAGTTCGGCCATACTCGAAGCCGCTGCACAAGCGCTGTCGACCGAACGGGAAGGTGTTACAGGTGTGGCGAAACGACACACACAGCTGGAGCATGTACGGCAGTCCCAAAGTGCCCAGTTTGCGTGGATTTGGGGAGACCGGCGGATCACCGTCTTGGTGCACCAGGATGCGCACCGAAATCCGGCCGAAAAGGCAGGAAAATTCCGGCAGCGCCACCTAAAGGAAAGGAGAAATCGGCGATACCAGCATCAGGTCCAGCTGGCTCCCGTAAGTTACCGGCGGCAGGTAAAGAAGATTCCACTGCTGCCGTCGTGAGGATACCAACAGATGGTCAAGAGGGGGGCGGTCTGGAGGAGACCATGATTATCGACGAAATTCAACCTTAGGCTCCTCCAGACCAACCTCAACCACTCCCGCGGGGCGCAGGACCTCTTTGTGCATGCCCTGCGGGAGTGGGAGGTCGGATTGGCTGTTGCCGCCGAGCCGTACTCCGTCCCGACCCACCCTAATTGGTTGGGGGACGAGTGCGGCTCGGTGGCCATTGTCTGGGGAGGAGCTAAAAACTCCCCAGCGTGCTCCCCCCTGGAGAGGGGGGAGGGATTTGTGGTTGCACAGTGGGGGGAATTCGTGGTGATGGGCTGTTATGCCCCGCCCCGATGGCGTCTGGAGGCGTACGATAGGTTCCTGGGCGAGGTGGGCGTGCTCATAAACAAGTACCTGCCTCGCCCGGTCCTGGTCCTGGGGGATTTTAACGCGCATTCGCTCGTTTGGGGTTCCCCCAGGACCGACGCCAGGGGCGGGGTGACGCTAGATTGGGCGGCGGGGGCGGAGCTTACATTGTTAAACCAAGGCTCCGCCCACACGTGCGTGCGGTGGCAGGGTGCATCGGTCGTAGACCTGTCTTGGGCCACCCCTGCTGCCGCTCGCCGTGTCACCGGGTGGAGAGTTTTGGAGGGGGTGGAGACCCTCTCAGACCATCTATACATCGCTATGGAGGTCTCCACCCCCCGGAGTAGGCAGGCACCCGGTGCCCGTCGCCATGTTGGCCCATCACCGCGATGGGCGCTTCGGCGCCTCGATCAGGACGCCCTGATGGCAGCCGTCACCGTCGCGGCCTGGTCCGCCGACGCACGGACCGGGCCCGTCGACGCCAGGGAGGGGTCCGAGTGGTTCCGGGAGGCGATGTCCGACGCCTGCGACATCGCCATGCCCCGGGCCAGACCCCTCCCATCACGGGCGGCGTACTGGTGGTCGCAAGAGATAGCAGATTTGAGGGCGGCATGCACTGCCGCGCGACGCCAGTACGCCAGAGCCCGTCGTAGACGGAGGCAAGACGAGACGGTGACGGCACAGCTGTACGAGGTCTACAAGGCCAAAAAGTTAGACCTCAAGCTGGCCATCAAGGACGCCAAGGCCAGGGCTTGGAGCGAGTTGCTGGACTCGTTGGATAGGGACCCATGGGGCCGCCCTTACAGGCTTGTCATGGGCAGGCTACGCCCCTGGGTCCCTCCAGTGACGGAGTCGCTCGACCCCCAGGTACTCGGGCGGGTCGTGGATGACCTATTCCCCTCCCGTTCTACGGAGAGGGGCGGGCTTCCACGGCCTTGTCCCGAGGAGCCGGCGAACCCAGCCTGGTCCGCCGAACTGGGGGTATCGGAGGAGGAGCTCGGGGATGCCATAAAGAAGATGGGGGCACGCAACACCGCCCCCGGCCCTGACGGCATCCCCGGGCGTGCCCTGGTCTTGGCGTTGGGCGTCCTGGGGCCCCGGTTGCGGGAGCTGTTTGACAGCTGCCTGCGATCGGGGCAATTCCCCCCACTGTGGAAGAGAGGGAGGCTTGTCCTCATAAAGAAGGAGGGCAAGCCGGAGAACTCTCCATCCGCGTACCGGCCGATTTGCCTTCTCGACGAGGTGGGCAAACTTTTCGAGAGGATTTTGGCGGCCCGCCTCGTCGAGCACCTGTCCGGGGTAGGTCCCGATATTAGCGAGGAGCAATTTGGCTTCCGCAAGGGTCGCTCTACGCTCGACGCCATTCGTCGAGTTCGCACCCTTGCGGAGGCGGCCGTTTCTCGGGGTGGGGTGGCGCTTGGTGTGTCCTTGGACATCACCAATGCGTTCAACACCCTGCCCTGGGGGGCGGTGAGGGAGGCCCTCGACCATCACGGGGTGCCTCCCTACCTACGGGAGGTGATCGGGGCCTACCTGTCGGACAGGTGGATCGTCTATCCCGGACGTGGCGGTACGTGGATGGAGAGGGAGGTGACGTGCGGGGTCCCGCAGGGGTCGGTGCTGGGCCCGCTCCTGTGGGACCTAGCTTATGACGCAGTCTTGCGTGTGGCCCTCCCCCCCGGCGTCAGCATCACGTGCTACGCTGATGACACACTGGTGCTGGCGACCGGGGGTGGGGGTCGTGACGGATCGCGAGTCATTCGACTCGCCGAGTTTGGGGTGGCCTGCGTCGTCGCGGGCATCCGGGGGCTGGGCCTTCAGATCTCCCCCCTCAAGACCGAGGCACTCTTGTTTACGGGGCCTCGGGGGGGATGTTCGGCCCAGACCCGGATGCGTGTAGGTGACTCCTTCGTCGGGGTGGGGTCCCAGATGCGTTATCTGGGCCTCACCCTGGACAGTGCTTGGCGCTTCGAGGTGCATTTCGACAGCCTGGCCCCGCGTTTGGAGAAGGTGGCAGCAGCCCTTGCTAGGCTGCTGCCGAACCTTGCGGGGCCAGGAGGGAGGGTTCGCCGCCTGTTCGTGGGGGTGGTGCGATCTATGGCCCTGTATGGGGCCCCGATCTGGGCAGGTGACCTGATGGCCAGCCGCCGAAGCAGAGCCTTGCTTCGACGCGTTGAGAGGCGGCTGGCCATCAGGTGTATTAGGGGGTATCGCACCACCTCCTACGCGGCGGCGATGTCTCTGGCGGGGTTGGTCCCCTTCGAGCTTCACGCGGAGGCGGCGGCACGAGTCTACGACACAGCCCGCCGTCTTCGCGTCGAGGGGGTCGCCTCGCCGGAGGCAGATAGGAGGCTTAGCACCTCGAGGCGTCGAGCCCGACGGTTAGCGCTGGCCAGCTGGTGTTCGACTTTACACGAACCGTCGAACGCCGGCCAGCGCGCCGTCGGGGCGGTCCTGCCAAATTTGAAGAAGTGGTACGGCAGGACCGCGGGAGGAGTCACCTACAGGATGGCACAGGTGCTCACCGGACATGGTTGTTTCGGGGAGTACCTGTGCCGAATCGGGAAGGAAGCGACGGCGCAGTGCCACCATTGTTGCGCGGAGGTGGACACCCCTCAACATACGTTAGAGGGGTGTCCGGCGTTCGAGGGGGAGCGGCGCGTCCTCTCCGACATTGTGGGAGGTGACCTCTCCCCTCCAGGCCTCGTCAAGGCCATGCTGGAGGGGGAGGTCAAGTGGAATGCCGCGGTCTCCTTCTGCGAGGCAGTTATGCGCCAGAAGGAGGCCGCGGAGCGGGAGCGGGAGCGCGCCGCTCCCCCGGGAGGGCGCAGGGGCGCGGCAGCTAGGGGGGCGGGAGTTCAAACCCGCCCCTCACTACGCACCCCTGGTCGTGCAGGCCGCGGCGGCGCTGGTGGGCTTTATTTTCCTCTCTCTTACCCTTCCCTTAGTCCCCAGCGCCGCCGCCGCAACAGAGGCAGGGTGGCCTTCCACCCCCCCGCAATGCCACAACGCGGGGGGGTGAGGACCGCGGGGTCGCAGACGGCTGGGTGGGGGCCCAGCCGTCCGATACGTGGCCCCGGGGTGGGGCGGAACCGGGCGCTGCCCCCTGGTTCCGCCGAGACGCAAGATGATGGGGAGGGGGGCGCCATAGACCCCCCTCCCCCGGGAAGAGTCGTGAGACAACGCGTGGGGGGTTCCGGAAGCATGCCGCAGGCGATTCCCGGGACCCCCCTCCCAAATAGGGGAAGCGCGCAGTGAGGGCAGCCGTGGGGGTTTTAGTGGGTCCAGTCCCACACTACCCCGCCCCCTCCCCCCAGGGGGGGCGGGGTGTCCATGAGGATTTCCCCCACGTAAAAAAAAAAAAAAAAAAAAAAAAAAGGTTAGGTTGGCGTAAGTTGTCCCCCAGGACCGATGCGAGGGGGGGGGCAGTACTCGATTGGGCAGCGGAGCTGGAGCTCCGCCTAGTCAATAGGGGCTCCATAGCTACGTGCGTGCGGCCGCAGGGGTCGTCCATTGTGGACATTACATGGGCGTCACCCTCGGCCGTACGACGTGTGGCGGGGTGGAGGGTGGCCGAGGAGGCGGAGACGCTAAGCGACCATCGCTATATAGTGTTCTCCGCCTCCGGAGCCGCCCAGCAGTCAGGGGCACCCCGCCCCCGCTGCCCGGATGGTGTCCTGCCACCGCGCTGGGCGCTTCGGCGCCTAGACGAGGACGCCCTGATGGCGGTTGTCCACGCCGTGGACTGGTTCGACACCGGAACCAGTCCCGTCGACGCAAGGGAGGGGGCAGAATGGTTCCGGGGCATCATGACCAACGTCTGTGACGTGTCGATGCCCCGGTCCCAACCCCTCCCTAGGCGGGCCGCCCACTGGTGGTCTCGCGACATTGCGGTGCTACGCAACGAATGCACCGTCGCGAGACGCCAGTGTCAGCGTGCCCGCAGGAGACGGCTGCGCGACGAGACGTGGATAGCACAGCTGGAGGGAGCCTACAAGGCCAAGAGGGCGGCCCTTCGGCTGGCCATCAAAGAGGCCAAGGCCCAAGCATGGTTGGAGCTCCTTGGCTCTCTTGACCGGGACCCGTGGGGGCGGCCGTACCGGCTCGTGTTGGGCCGGCTACGCCCCTACGTACCCCCGGTCACGGAGAGCCTTGACCCCCGGGTACTCGGGGGTGTGGTGGATGCCTTATTCCCCTCCTTTGGGAGGGGTACGGCTTCACCACACCTACCCGAGGAGACGACGGACCAAGCCTGGTCCGTCGAACTGGGGGTAACAGAGGCGGAGCTAGGGGATGCCATCAGAAAGATGGCGGCCAGGGACACAGCCCCTGGCCCCGATGGCATCCCCGGTAGGATATGGGCCTTGGCCCTGGGCGTCCTCGGGCCCCAGCTGCGGCGGTTGTTCGACCGCTGCCTGGAGCTGGGGCAATTCCCCCCGCAATGGCGGCGAGGTAGGATGGTCCTCCTCAAGAAGGAGGGCCGGCCCGCGGAGTCTCCCTCCGCGTACCGGCCAATATGTTTGTTGGACGAGGCGGGAAAACTCTTCGAAAGAGTTTTGGCATCCCGCCTCGTCCACCACCTGTCGGCGGTGGGGCCCGACCTCTGCAGGGAGCAGTATGGCTTCCGCAGGGGACGGTCGACCTTGGACGCGATACGTCGCGTCCGTACCCTTGCGGAGGCGGCCGTCTCCGAGGGTGGGGTAGCAATAGCTATATCGTTAGATATAGTTAACGCTTTTAATACCCTGCCCTGGGGGGCGGTCAGGGAGGCACTCCACCACCACGGAGTGCCTCCCTACCTGCGGAGGGTGCTCGGGTCCTACCTGTCCGACAGGTGGATCGAGTTCGCGGGCCGGTACGGCGTAAGGAGGGAGAGGCAGGTCCACTGCGGGGTCCCACAGGGCTCAGTCTTGGGCCCTATCCTGTGGGACCTCGCATATGACGTGGTCCTGAGGGCGGCCCTCCCCCCCGGGGTCAGTGTCATCTGTTATGCAGATGACACGTTAATACTGGCCTCGGGGGATGAGGATAGGAGGAGGACCATCCGCCTGGCGGAGACAGGGGTGGCCTGTGTCGTCGCGCGCATCCGGGACCTAGGGTTGGAGATAGCTCCCCATAAGTCCGAGGCCCTTTGGTTCCTTGGGCCTCGGCAGGAGGAGCCTCCAAGGTCCTGGATGCGGGTAGGTGAGTCGTGTGTCAGGGTGGGGACCCAGATGAGGTACCTGGGCCTCACCCTTGACAGCCACTGGCGCTTCGAGGAGCATTTCGAGCGCCTGGTTCCCCGGGTTGAGAGGACGGCCGCGGCATTGGGCCGCCTGCTGCCCAACCTCGGGGGACCAGGGCTGAGGGTTCGCCGCCTCTACACGGGGGTGGTGCGGTCGATGACCCTTTATGGGTCACCGATATGGGCGGGAGACCTGATGGCCAGCCGTCGAAGCAGAACTTTGCTTCGACGAGTTGAAAGGCGGCTGGCCATCAGGTGCGTGAGGGGTTACCGCACCACCTCCTATGCGGCGGCGATGGCTCTGGCGGGGTTGATCCCGCTGGAGCTACAGGCGGAGGTAGACGCGGTCGTCTATGACCGCGTCAAGTCCCTCCGCCGGAGCGGGATCTCCCCGCCAGAGGTTGCCAGATGGGCAACGCTCTCGAAGCGTCGGGCCCAGCGGCGCGCGCTAGTCAAGTGGCGCTCTCAGCTCACTGAGAGCGCCAGCAAGCGCGCCGTTGGGGCAGTCCTGCCCAATTTCGACAGGTGGATGGGCAGGACTTGCGGTGGGCTCACCTACCGAGCGGCGCAGGTGCTCACGGGGCATGGTTGCTTCGGGGAGTACCTGTGCCGCATCGGCAAGGAAGCGACGGCACAGTGTCACCACTGTGGCGAGGTAGAGGACACTCCCCAGCACACGCTGGAGGAGTGTCCGGCTTGGTCCGCCCAGAGGCGGACCTTGCGTAACACGGTCGGAGCGGACCTCTCCCCTCCGGTCCTCGTACAGAGGATGCTGGAGGGGAGGGCCCAGTGGGATGCTGTGGCCTCCTTCTGCGAGGACGTCATGTCGCAGAAGGAGGCCGCGGAGCGGGTCCGGGAAAGGACGGACCCGGCGAGAAGGGCGTTGCGGCGCGGCCGCAGGAGGGCAGGGGCATTGCCCGACCCCTCAGGCCGCGCCCCGGACAACGCGGGTGGCGGCGGTGGCGGAGGGTCTACTCCGCGCCGCCGCCCCCAAAGAGGCATGGTGGCCTCCCACCCACCCGCCAGCCAACAGGGCGGGGGGGTGAGGACCACGGGGTCGCGGGCGGCTGGGTGGGGGCCCAGCCGCCGAGCACGCGGCCCCGAGGTGGGGCGGAACCGGGCGCTACCCCCTGGTTCCGCCGAGAGAGGAGAAGAAGGGGAGGGGGGCGCCATAGTCCCCCCTCCCGAGGAAAGGGTCGCGAGACGCCGCGTGGGGGGTTCCGGAGGCATGCCTCTGGCGATACCCGGAACCCCCCTCCCTAGTCAAGGGGGCGCGCGATGAGGGTAGCCGTGGGGGTTTTAGTGGGTATAGTCCCACACTACCCTGCCTCCTCCCCCCAGGGGGGGCGGGGTGTCCATGAGGATTTCCCCCACGTAAAAAAAAAAAAAAAAAAAAAAAAGGTTGGCGTAAGTTGCCAGGACCCTTGGCAGGGGATTCGGGGAATCGCCTGCTGAGGTACGCAAGCGCCGGGTTGGGCCTGCGGGGGGCTTGCCTTAAACGGCCGGCCCGCGAGGAGGAGAAACCTCACTAAAAAAGTCGTTAACCCTAAGCAGAGGTGCGCGGCGATGGGGTACGCTTTGACGGATGCGTCGGGCGTGGCAGGTGACATCATCTGTCCCAAGCGGCCAACCTCCGGTACCTGGCGCCCCCGGTTGTA
This sequence comes from Anthophora plumipes, assembly GCA_951804975.1. NCBI lineage: Eukaryota > Metazoa > Arthropoda > Insecta > Hymenoptera > Apidae > Anthophora > Anthophora plumipes. The sequence goes on from CATORF010000757.1 coordinate 393,640, forward strand.
TATAGCCCTCCCCGGGTAAGGCGGCTCTGCCCGGGGTGACACCCTTTCCGACCTACTCTTGGGACCAATTATGGCATCTTTACAAAAAACAAAAAAACCGGGGCAGGGGGGTAAAGCGGAGGAGGAGAACAGGAGTGGAGAGGAGGGGAGAAAGGAGAGGAGCGAGGAAGAAAAAAAGAGGGAGGACTTGGCTATGCCAGGTCCGAGCTCTGTGGAGGCAAGCGGAGAAGCTGGGCGGGCCGAAGCATCGGACTCGTCCGCCTCCGTACAGCGAAGAGCCAGGGTTAGGCTCATAGACATCCTCGCGGAGGGGACACGCGGTCGATGCGTGGCGCGGAGAGGACGGTCGTCATCCCGATCTCGATCGTCCTCCCTTCAAGAACGACGCGACCCCTCAGTGTGTCGCACAGAAGACGGCGACGCGGACACAGACGGGTCAGACACGCTGTTTGACCCTCTGCATCGGCGCAAAAGAGGAAGACCCCCGACGACGGGGGACTACGCAGGCCTGGCTGCGGCCAAGAGGCAGTACCTCGAACTGGCGGCGTCAGTGGAGAGGATGGAGAAGGCGGCGGAGGCGGAGAAAAAGACGGGCGAACCACCGGTCCCGTCCCGCGCGAGCAAGCCTCTACCAGAGGAGGCGGAGCTGGCAGAGGAGTTGAGACAGCTCCCCACTGGCGACATTGCCGCTCAGGTAATGGAACACCTGAAGGAGGTGGAGCGCATCGCAGGCTCCTCCCGAAACCTGCAAGGGGGCTTCGTGCGGCGACTCAGGATCGCCGCTAGAACGGTTGCCGCCGCAACCACTGAGGTCGTCAAGAGGACGGAGACTTCGGGCCCCGCCCCGCTTTTGGAGGCGGACAATATCCGCCTCCGCTGCAAGGTCGAAGATCTGGAGGCCCAGATCCGGAAATTACGGGCGGAAGCGGACACTGCAAAAGTCCGAAAGGGGGTACAACCTACCCCCAGGGATGGCTCGGCCTCCGAAACCACGCCCACGGGCATAGAGCCGATGGAGGTGGGCGTGGTCTCATCACCGCCAAGAACGCGCGGCTCCACTCAAAGAGCCGCGCAAGTGATAGAGGAAAGGGTGAAACGCCCCTCCCCTCGACCAGATTGGGACCGGTCGTTGATCGAAAAGATCGGCTCACTGGTCGAGGGGAAGTTGGAGGCGTTCCGGCGCGAAATTTTAGGCCGGAAGTCGGCGCTGCGCCCTTTGGCCACGCCCAAGAGGGCCACACGGGCAACCACGTCCGCGACAGAAGGGGAGCGTAGTGACGCCCCCCAGAAAAAGAAGAAGAAGAAGAAGAAGAAGAAAATTTCTGGGGGCGTCACTGCTACCGAGACGGAGGAGGAGCCTCCCCCACCAAGGAGGCAGCAGCGCGCATCAGCAATACCGCGTGCCCCGCCCTCGGGAGGCGCATCGGCCTCGGAGGGCGGGCCGCGGGAATCCTGGTCCACCGTGGTGGGACGGAAGGCGGCAAAGAAGGCCGTCGCCCCGCCCACAAAGAAAGCCCCAGTCAAGGGGGCTCAAAAAGTGGGCGGGGCAGGTGGAAAGGCTGGGCAGGCCAAGGCCGCGCCCACCAAGAGGAGTGTGGGGCGCGTCCCCCGAACGGCGGCGGTCTCGTTGACCGTCCCTCCGGGGGGCGGCGTCTCTTACGCGCAGGCGCTTGTCTCCGCCAGGCAGAAGATAGACCTGGCGGAGGTAGGAATAGAAGGAGTGCGATATAAACGCGCGGTGACCGGGGCTTTGCTCATGCAAATCCCCGGTCCAGAGGGCGCGGCCAAGGCCGATGTCCTGGCCAGCAAGTTGAGGGAGGCCCTGGAGGGGACGGGCGTCAAAATAGCCCGCCCCTGCAAGAGGGCGGAACTTAGGGTGACGGGATTGGATGATTCCGTCACCCCTAAGGAGGTGGCTGCGGCCATTGCGGCAGCCGGGGCGTGTCCGCCGGAGGACGTAAGAACGGGGCAGATTCGCTCCTCCCCCTCCGGATTGGGCACCCTCTGGCTGTCCTGCCCCATTACGGCCGCCAACACGGCGGCCAAAGCGGGCAGGATCCGGGTGGGGTGGTCTAGCGCCAGAGTGGAGGTGCTAGCAGCCCGCCCCCTCCAATGCTACCGCTGCCTCCAAGTGGGGCACGTGAGGCAGCGGTGCACGGAGGGAGTTGACCGGAGTGACCGGTGTTACAATTGCGGCAACTCCGGTCACACGGCGGGCAAGTGCCCCGCGGAGGCGCCAAATTGTCCGCTGTGTGCGGACTTAGGGCGACCCGCGGGACACAGGTTGGGCAGCAAAGCCTGCAGACCCCCCACCCGGAAGAAGACGAAGGCGGCGGAGAAGGCGCCGCCCACCGGCCAACCGGCGAAGAGGGCGGAGAAGAAGAAGCCGCGGGAGGGCACCCAAGGGCGGGCAACGCAGGAGCGGTGCCCGTCCGAGAAAAGTGCCAGACCCGCGGTCACAGCAGAAGAGGAGGCACGAAGGGGCCTACCAGGGCAGGCGGAGCCTGCCCGAGAAGAAGGCCCGGGGGAGGCCATGGTGATCGAGTAAGTTCGCCATGCGCCTCCTCCAGGCCAACCTCAACCACTCCCGCGGGGCCCAGGACCTGTTCGTCCACACCCTGCGGGAGTGGGGGGTTGGGTTGGCGGTGGCGGCCGAGCCCCACTCCGTCCCCGAACACCCTTCATGGTTCGGGGATGAGGGTGACTCGGTCGCCATCGTGAGAGGTGATTTGCCAGGCGCCCCGCCCGTTATACTCCTGGGGAGAGGGCGGGGCTTCCTCGCCGTCGAATGGGGGGAATACGCGGTGGTAGGGTGCTATGCCCCTCCCTCTCGCAGTATCTCCGATTTTGAGGGGTACCTGGGCGAGGTTGGCGACTTGATACGCCAATGTCAGCCTCGCCCAGTATTGGTCCTGGGGGACTTCAACGCCCACGCCACTACATGGGCGTCCCCCAGGACTGATGCGAGAGGGGGGGCGGTACTCGATTGGGCAGCGGAGCTGGAGCTCCGCCTAGTCAACAGGGGCTCCACAGCTACGTGCGTGCGGCCGCAGGGGTCGTCCATAGTTGACCTCACGTGGGCGTCGCCCTCGGCCGTACGGCGTGTGGCGGGGTGGAGGGTGGCCGAGGAGGCGGAGACGTTGAGCGATCATCGTTACATCGTGTTCTCCGCCTCCGGAGCCGCCCAGCAGTCAGGGGCACCCCGCCCCCGCTGCTCGAATGGTGTCCTCCCACCGCGCTGGGCGCTTCGGCGCCTGGACGAGGACGTCTTGATGGCGGTTGTCCACGCCGTGGACTGGTTTGAGGGCGGAACCAGTCCCGTCGACGCAAGGGAGGGGGCAGAGTGGTTCCGGGGCATCATGACCAACGTCTGTGACGTGTCGATGCCCCGGTCCCAACCCCTCCCTAGGCGGGCCGCCCACTGGTGGTCTCGCGACATTGCGGTGCTCCGCAAAGAGTGCACCGTCGCGAGACGCCAGTGTCAGCGCGCCCGCAGAAGGAGGCAGCGCGACGAGGCGTGGATCGCCGAGCTGGAGGGGGCCTACAAAGCCAAGAAGGCGGCCCTCCGGCTTGCCATCAAGCAGGCCAAGGCCCAATCATGGGAGGAGCTCCTTGGCTCTCTGGACCGGGACCCTTGGGGGCGGCCCTACCGACTCGTTTTGGGTCGGCTGCGCCCCTATGTTCCCCCGGTCACGGAGAGCCTGGACCCCCGGGTACTCGGGCGTGTGGTGGACGCCCTATTCCCCTCCTCTGAGAGGGGTACGGCCCCACCACACGTACCCGAGGAGACGGCGGATCAAGCCTGGTCCGCCGAACTGGGGGTAACAGAGGCGGAGCTAGGGGATGCCATCAAGAAGATGGCGGCCAGGAACACTGCTCCTGGCCCCGATGGCATCCCCGGTAAGGTATGGGCCTTGGCCCTAGGCGTCCTCGGGCCCCAGCTGCGGCGGTTGTTCGACTGCTGCCTAGAGCTGGGGCAATTCCCCCCGCAATGGCGGCGAGGTAGGATGGTCCTCCTCAAGAAGGAGGGCCGGCCCGCGGACTCTCCCTCCGCGTACCGGCCAATATGTTTGTTGGACGAGGCGGGAAAACTCTTCGAAAGAGTTTTGGCATCCCGCCTCGTCCACCACCTGTCGGCGGTGGGGCCCGACCTCTGCGAGGAGCAGTTTGGCTTCCGCAGGGGGCGGTCGACCTTGGACGCGATTCGTCGCGTCCGTACCCTTGCGGAGGCGGCCGCCTCCGAGGGTGGGGTGGCGATAGCTGTATCGCTAGATATAGTAAACGCCTTCAACACCCTGCCCTGGGAGGCGGTCAGGGGGGCACTCCACGCCTACGGGGTGCCTCCCTACTTGCGGAGGGTAATCGGGTCCTACCTGTCCGACAGGTGGATCGAGTATCCGGGCCGGTACGGCGTACGGTGGGAGAGGCAGGTCCACTGCGGGGTCCCACAGGGCTCAGTCTTGGGCCCTATCCTGTGGGACCTCGCATACGACGTGGTCCTGAGGGCGGCCCTCCCCCCCGGGGTCAGCGTCATCTGCTATGCAGATGACACCTTAGTGCTGGCCTCGGGGGATGACGAGTGGAGGAGGACCATCCGCCTGGCGGAGGCAGGGGTGGCCTGTGTCGTCGCCCGCATCCGGGACCTTGGGCTAGATATAGCCCCCCGTAAGACCGAGGCCCTATGGTTTCATGGGCCCCGGCGGGAGGGGCCTCCCAGGTCCTGGATGCGGGTAGGTGAGTCCAGTGTCAGGGTGGGGTCCCAGATGAAGTACCTGGGCCTCACCCTGGACAGCCACTGGCGCTTCGAGGAGCATTTCAAGCTCCTGGTTCCCCGAGTGGAACGAACAGCGGCGGCATTGGGCCGCCTGCTGCCCAACCTCGGGGGACCGGGGCTGAGGGTGCGCCGCCTGTACATGGGGGTGGTGCGGTCAATGACCCTGTATGGGTCACCCATTTGGTCGGGTGACCTGATGGCCAGCCGTCGAAGCAAAGCTTTGCTTCGACGAGTCGAAAGGCGGCTGGCCATCAGGTGTGTTAGGGGGTACCGCACCACCTCCCACGCGGCGGCGATGACCCTGGCGGGGCTGATCCCGCTAGAGTTGCAGGCGGAGGGCGACGCGGTGGTTTACGACCGCGTCAAGGCCCTCCGGGAGAGCGGGATCTCCCCGCCGGAGGTCGCTAGATGGGCGGCCATCTCGAGGCGTCAGGCCCAGCGGCGCGCGCTAGCAAAATGGCGCTCTCAGCTCTCTGAGAGCGCCAGTAAGCGCGCCGTTGGGGCAGTCCTGCCCCATTTGGAAAGGTGGATGGGCAGGACTTGCGGCGGGCTCACCTACCGCATGGCGCAGGTGTTCACCGGGCATGGCTGCTTCGGTGAATACCTGCGCCGAATAGGCAAGGAGGCGACGGCACAGTGCCACCATTGTGGAGATGCGGAGGACACGCCCCAGCATACGCTGGAGGCGTGCCCCGCATGGTCCGCCCAAAGGCGGACCTTGAGGGCCAGTGTTGGCCATGACCTCTCCCCTCCGGTCCTTGTCCAGAGGATGCTGGAGGGGAGAGACAAATGGAGTGCCGTGGCCTCCTTCTGTGAGGACGTGATGTCCCAGAAGGAGGCCGCGGAGCGGGATCGGGAGAGGTCCGATCCCGCGAGGAGGGCGTTGCGGCGCGGCCGCAGGAGGGGAGGTGCATTGCCCGACCCCTCAGGCCGCGCCACGGACAACGCGGGTGGTGGCGGCGGCGGAGGGCCTACTCCGCGCCGCCGCCCCCAAAGAGGCACGGTGGCCTCCCACCCCCCGCCGGCCAACAGGGCGGGGAGGTGAGGACCACGGGGTCGCGGGCGGCTGGGTGGGGGCCCAGCCGCCGAGCACGTGGCCCCGGGGTGGGGCGGAACCGGGCGCTACCCCCTGGTTCCGCCGAGAGAGGAGAAGAATGGGAGGGGGGCGCCATAGTCCCCCCTCCCGAGGATCGGGTCGTGAGACGCCGCGCGGGGGGTTCCGGAGGCATGCCTCTGGCGATACCCGGAACCCCCCTCCCTAGTCAGGGGGGCGCGCGATGAGGGTAGCCGTGGGGGTTTTAGTGGGTATAGTCCCACACTACCCCGCCTCCTCCCCCCAGGGGGGGCGGGGTGTCCATGAGGATTTCCCCCACGTAAAAAAAAAAAAAAAAAAAAAAAAAAAAGGTTCCGTCGCCCCGGGGAGCAGCACAAGCCTCTCCGGGTCGTCTCGGGATTTCTCTAGTCTTTTTAAAGAGAATCCCTGAGGGCCCCCGATGGCGCTGATGAAGTGCCCGGTGGAAACCGGCCGCTTCTTCGGCTAAGTTGGGGGGATCCGGAGGGGTAAATCCTCTCGTCCCACCTCCACGTGGGGCTCCCTGGGTCTCCGCGGCCGTGGCCCGGTCGCGGAGGGCGAACGGGGCGAGGGGTAACCCTAGTGCACCCCTACCAAAGGCGGATAGGGGTGCCCCACACCGTGGGCCGCCGGCGTAAGTTGCCAGGACCCTTGGCAGGGGATTCGGGGAATCGCCTGCTGAGGTACGCAAGCGCCGGGTTGGGCCTGCGGGGGGCTTGCCTTAAACGGCCGGCCCGCGAGGAGGAGAAACCTCACTAAAAAAGTCGTTAACCCTAAGCAGAGGTGCGCGGCGATGGGGTACGCTTTGACGGATGCGTCGGGCGTGGCAGGTGACATCATCTGTCCCAAGCGGCCAACCTCCGGTACCTGGCGCCCCCGGTTGTATATAGCCCTCCCCGGGTAAGGCGGCTCTGCCCGGGGTGACTTCCTTTCCGACCACACTCGTGGGAACAATATGGAGTCACAACAATTTAAAAAACCGGGGAAGGGGGGTGAATTGGAGAGGGAGAAGATGAGTGAGGAGGAGGGAGTGGAAAGGAGAGGAGCGGAACAGGGGGAGGCTCTGGAAGTACCAGGGCCGAGCTCTGAGGTGAGAGGGGATGGTGGGCGTGGCGAGACGGCGGCCGAAAGGGCGTCCGACTCGTCCGCCTCAGTCTGCGGCCAGCCGAGGGTGCGGCTGGTTGATATACTGGCGGATGGCAGCCGCGGACGCAGCATAGCGCGGAGAGGGCGATCGTCGTCGAGATCGCGGTCGTCCTCTGTCCAAGGTCAACGCGACCCCTCGACCTGTCGCACGGAGGACGGCGACGCCGACACCGATGGCTCAGAGGCGCCATTCGACCCTCTCCATAAGAGGAAAAGGGGCAGACCCCCCACGACGGGGGAGTATTCGGGCCTGGCGGCAGCCAAAAGGCAGTACTTGGAACTGTCGGCTGCCGTCGAAAAGATGGAAAAGGCCCAGGAGGCGGAGCTTGCGGCGGAATCACCGAAACCGTCCCGTGGCAGCAAGCCCCTTCCAGAGGAGGCGGAGCTCGCCGAAGAGATACGGCAACTCCCAACGGGCGACATTGCGGCCCAGATTTTAGAACACCTCAAGGAGGTAGAGCGTATCGCAGGGTCATCGCGAAACCTCCAGGGGGTGTTCGTGCGGCGACTCCGCATCGCCGCTCGGACGGTAGCCGTCGCAACGACGGAAGTCGTTAAGAGGACGGAGTCCTCAGGCCCCGCCCCGCTGTTGGAGGCGGACAACATTCGCCTCCGCTGCAGGGTGGAGGACCTCGAAGCGCAGGTAGCAAAACTGCGAGTAGAGGCGGATCACGCGGTAGCCAAGAAGGGGTTACCGCGGAGTGCGAGAGAGAGCTCAAGGGAGACGACGCCCACGGCGGGGGTGGAGCCTATGGTGGTTGGAGGGGTCTCCACCCCGCCAAGGGCGCGCGTCTCCCTACCAAGGGCCACCAAAGCCCCAGAGGAGCGCGAGAAAAAGCGCGCCCCCCCTCGACCAGATAGGGACCAGATCCTCATAGAGAGGATAGGCTCCCTGGTCGAGGGGAAGTTGGCCGCCTTCCGGCGGGAGGTTCTTGGCCGGGGGCCGGTTTTGCGTCCGCCCAGTGCGCGGATAGCTGCTGCACGTGCTTCTGCGCAGTCGGCGACGGAAGGGGATCGCAGTGACGCCCCCCAAAGGAAGAAGAAGAAGAAGAAGAAGACAACTTCCCGAGGGGGCGTCACTGCGACCGAGACAGAGGAGGAGCCGCCCCCACCACCGAGGCAAAAGCCCAAGGCAGCACACCCGCGTGCTCCGGCCCCAGCGTCAGGGGCCGGACCGCAGGAGTCCTGGGCCACGGTGGTGGGGAGAAAGGCGGCGAAGAAGATGGCCGTCGCCCCGCCGAACCAAAAGCCCCCCGACAAGGGGACCAAGAAATCAGGCGGGGCGAGCGGAAAGGCCGGGCCGCGTAAGGCCGCGCCCGTGCCGCCACGCTTGGGGCGCGTCCCCCGGACGGCGGCGGTCTCACTTACCGTCCCCGTGGGGGGAAGTGTGACGTACGCGGAAGCGATCCGCTCCGCCAAGCAAAAAATTGACTTGGCGGACGTGGGTATAGAGGCCGTGCGCTACAAGCGGGCGGTGACCGGGGCACTGCTTATGCAGATCCCCGGTCCGGAGGGCGCGGCCAAGGCGGACACCTTGGCCCTCAGGTTGAGGGAGGCCCTAGAGGGGACGGGTGTGAAAGTTACCCGTCCCTGCAAGAGGGCGGAGCTGAGGGTGACGGGGTTAGACGACTCCGTCACCCCAGTGGAGGTGGCAGACGCCATCGCGGCAGCGGGGGCGTGCCGGCCGGAGGAGGTACGGACGGGCCAGGTGCGATCCTCCTCCTCCGGTCTGGGCACCCTTTGGGTGTCCTGCCCCCTTGTGGCCGCCAATATGGTGGCCAAGGTTGGGAGGATCCGGGTGGGCTGGACCAGCGCCCGCGTTGAGGTGCTGGCCGCCCGCCCCCTGCAGTGCTACCGCTGCCTCCAAGTGGGGCACGTGAGGCAGCGGTGCACGGGGGATGTGGACCGGAGTGGCCGCTGCTACAACTGCGGCGACTCCGGTCACACGGCGGGCAAGTGCCCCGCGGTGGCGCCAAATTGTCCGCTTTGTGCGGACTTAGGGCGACCCGCGGGGCACAGGCTGGGGAGCAAAGCCTGCTCCCCACCCACCCGGAAGAAGAAGGGGGCCAAGAAGGGGGCCCCCGCTGCCGCAGCAGAGCCGGACAGGGGGCCATCTAAGGCCCCGCCCAATCCCACTGGGCCAGAAAAGGTCGGAGGCCAGGGGGAGGCCATGGCGATAGAGTAAATTCGCCATGCGCCTCCTCCAGGCCAACCTCAACCACTCCCGCGGGGCACAGGACCTGTTCGTCCACACCCTGCGGGAGTGGGGGGTTGTGTTGGCGGTGGCGGCCGAGCCCCACTCCATCCCCGAACACCCTTCATGGTTCGGGGATGAGGGTGACTCGGTCGCCATCGTGAGAGGAGAGATGCCAGGCGCCCCGCCCGTTACACTCCTGGGGAGAGGGCGGGGCTTCCTCGCCGTGGAATGGGGGGAATATGCGGTGGTAGGGTGCTATGCACCCCCCTCTCGCACTATCTCCGAGTTGGAGGAGTACCTGGGCGAGGTTGGCGATATGATACGCCAATGCCAGCCTCGCCCGGTACTGGTCCTGGGGGACTTCAACGCCCACGCTACTGAGTGGGCGTCCCCCAGGACCGATGCGAGGGGGGGGGCAGTACTCGATTGGGCAGCGGAGCTGGAGCTCCGCCTAGTCAATAGGGGCTCCATAGCTACGTGCGTGCGGCCGCAGGGGTCGTCCATTGTGGACATTACATGGGCGTCACCCTCGGCCGTACGACGTGTGGCGGGGTGGAGGGTGGCCGAGGAGGCGGAGACGCTAAGCGACCATCGCTATATAGTGTTCTCCGCCTCCGGAGCCGCCCAGCAGTCAGGGGCACCCCGCCCCCGCTGCCCGGATGGTGTCCTGCCACCGCGCTGGGCGCTTCGGCGCCTAGACGAGGACGCCCTGATGGCGGTTGTCCACGCCGTGGACTGGTTCGACACCGGAACCAGTCCCGTCGACGCAAGGGAGGGGGCAGAATGGTTCCGGGGCATCATGACCAACGTCTGTGACGTGTCGATGCCCCGGTCCCAACCCCTCCCTAGGCGGGCCGCCCACTGGTGGTCTCGCGACATTGCGGTGCTACGCAACGAATGCACCGTCGCGAGACGCCAGTGTCAGCGTGCCCGCAGGAGACGGCTGCGCGACGAGACGTGGATAGCACAGCTGGAGGGAGCCTACAAGGCCAAGAGGGCGGCCCTTCGGCTGGCCATCAAAGAGGCCAAGGCCCAAGCATGGTTGGAGCTCCTTGGCTCTCTTGACCGGGACCCGTGGGGGCGGCCGTACCGGCTCGTGTTGGGCCGGCTACGCCCCTACGTACCCCCGGTCACGGAGAGCCTTGACCCCCGGGTACTCGGGGGTGTGGTGGATGCCTTATTCCCCTCCTTTGGGAGGGGTACGGCTTCACCACACCTACCCGAGGAGACGACGGACCAAGCCTGGTCCGTCGAACTGGGGGTAACAGAGGCGGAGCTAGGGGATGCCATCAGAAAGATGGCGGCCAGGGACACAGCCCCTGGCCCCGATGGCATCCCCGGTAGGATATGGGCCTTGGCCCTGGGCGTCCTCGGGCCCCAGCTGCGGCGGTTGTTCGACCGCTGCCTGGAGCTGGGGCAATTCCCCCCGCAATGGCGGCGAGGTAGGATGGTCCTCCTCAAGAAGGAGGGCCGGCCCGCGGAGTCTCCCTCCGCGTACCGGCCAATATGTTTGTTGGACGAGGCGGGAAAACTCTTCGAAAGAGTTTTGGCATCCCGCCTCGTCCACCACCTGTCGGCGGTGGGGCCCGACCTCTGCAGGGAGCAGTATGGCTTCCGCAGGGGACGGTCGACCTTGGACGCGATACGTCGCGTCCGTACCCTTGCGGAGGCGGCCGTCTCCGAGGGTGGGGTAGCAATAGCTATATCGTTAGATATAGTTAACGCTTTTAATACCCTGCCCTGGGGGGCGGTCAGGGAGGCACTCCACCACCACGGAGTGCCTCCCTACCTGCGGAGGGTGCTCGGGTCCTACCTGTCCGACAGGTGGATCGAGTTCGCGGGCCGGTACGGCGTAAGGAGGGAGAGGCAGGTCCACTGCGGGGTCCCACAGGGCTCAGTCTTGGGCCCTATCCTGTGGGACCTCGCATATGACGTGGTCCTGAGGGCGGCCCTCCCCCCCGGGGTCAGTGTCATCTGTTATGCAGATGACACGTTAATACTGGCCTCGGGGGATGAGGATAGGAGGAGGACCATCCGCCTGGCGGAGACAGGGGTGGCCTGTGTCGTCGCGCGCATCCGGGACCTAGGGTTGGAGATAGCTCCCCATAAGTCCGAGGCCCTTTGGTTCCTTGGGCCTCGGCAGGAGGAGCCTCCAAGGTCCTGGATGCGGGTAGGTGAGTCGTGTGTCAGGGTGGGGACCCAGATGAGGTACCTGGGCCTCACCCTTGACAGCCACTGGCGCTTCGAGGAGCATTTCGAGCGCCTGGTTCCCCGGGTTGAGAGGACGGCCGCGGCATTGGGCCGCCTGCTGCCCAACCTCGGGGGACCAGGGCTGAGGGTTCGCCGCCTCTACACGGGGGTGGTGCGGTCGATGACCCTTTATGGGTCACCGATATGGGCGGGAGACCTGATGGCCAGCCGTCGAAGCAGAACTTTGCTTCGACGAGTTGAAAGGCGGCTGGCCATCAGGTGCGTGAGGGGTTACCGCACCACCTCCTATGCGGCGGCGATGGCTCTGGCGGGGTTGATCCCGCTGGAGCTACAGGCGGAGGTAGACGCGGTCGTCTATGACCGCGTCAAGTCCCTCCGCCGGAGCGGGATCTCCCCGCCAGAGGTTGCCAGATGGGCAACGCTCTCGAAGCGTCGGGCCCAGCGGCGCGCGCTAGTCAAGTGGCGCTCTCAGCTCACTGAGAGCGCCAGCAAGCGCGCCGTTGGGGCAGTCCTGCCCAATTTCGACAGGTGGATGGGCAGGACTTGCGGTGGGCTCACCTACCGAGCGGCGCAGGTGCTCACGGGGCATGGTTGCTTCGGGGAGTACCTGTGCCGCATCGGCAAGGAAGCGACGGCACAGTGTCACCACTGTGGCGAGGTAGAGGACACTCCCCAGCACACGCTGGAGGAGTGTCCGGCTTGGTCCGCCCAGAGGCGGACCTTGCGTAACACGGTCGGAGCGGACCTCTCCCCTCCGGTCCTCGTACAGAGGATGCTGGAGGGGAGGGCCCAGTGGGATGCTGTGGCCTCCTTCTGCGAGGACGTCATGTCGCAGAAGGAGGCCGCGGAGCGGGTCCGGGAAAGGACGGACCCGGCGAGAAGGGCGTTGCGGCGCGGCCGCAGGAGGGCAGGGGCATTGCCCGACCCCTCAGGCCGCGCCCCGGACAACGCGGGTGGCGGCGGTGGCGGAGGGTCTACTCCGCGCCGCCGCCCCCAAAGAGGCATGGTGGCCTCCCACCCACCCGCCAGCCAACAGGGCGGGGGGGTGAGGACCACGGGGTCGCGGGCGGCTGGGTGGGGGCCCAGCCGCCGAGCACGCGGCCCCGAGGTGGGGCGGAACCGGGCGCTACCCCCTGGTTCCGCCGAGAGAGGAGAAGAAGGGGAGGGGGGCGCCATAGTCCCCCCTCCCGAGGAAAGGGTCGCGAGACGCCGCGTGGGGGGTTCCGGAGGCATGCCTCTGGCGATACCCGGAACCCCCCTCCCTAGTCAAGGGGGCGCGCGATGAGGGTAGCCGTGGGGGTTTTAGTGGGTATAGTCCCACACTACCCTGCCTCCTCCCCCCAGGGGGGGCGGGGTGTCCATGAGGATTTCCCCCACGTAAAAAAAAAAAAAAAAAAAAAAAAAAGGTTCCGTCGCCCCGGGGAGCAGCACAAGCCTCTCCGGGTCGTCTCGGGATTTCTCTAGTCTTTTTAAAGAGAATCCCTGAGGGCCCCCGATGGCGCTGATGAAGTGCCCGGTGAAAACCGGCCGCTTCTTCGGCTAAGTTGGGGGGATCCGGAGGGGTAAATCCTCTCGTCCCACCTCCACGTGGGGCTCCCTGGGTCTCCGCGGCCGTGGCCCGGTCGCGGAGGGCGAACGGGGCGAGGGGTAACCCTAGTGCACCCCTACCAAAGGCGGATAGGGGTGCCCCACACCGTGGGCCGCCGGCGTAAGTTGCCAGGACCCTTGGCAGGGGATTCGGGGAATCGCCTGCTGAGGTACGCAAGCGCCGGGTTGGGCCTGCGGGGGGCTCGCCTTAAACGGCCGGCCCGCGAGGAGGAGAAACCTCACTAAAAAAGTCGTTAACCCTAAGCAGAGGTGCGCGGCGATGGGGTACGCTTTGACGGATGCGTCGGGCGTGGCAGGTGACATCATCTGTCCCAAGCGGCCAACCTCCGGTACCTGGCGCCCCCGGTTGTACATAGCCCTCCCCGGGTAAGGCGGCTCTGCCCGGGGTGAAGTTCTTTCCGACCATACTCGTGGGACCAATCATGGAACTTTCA